>CM053581.1:1658214-1683377 GCA_028627135.1 Pseudochirops cupreus | reverse complement strand
GTATTCCATTCCATTCATATACCACAACATGTTTAGTCATTCCCCAATTGATGGGCATCTCCTCAATGTCCGGTTCTTGGCCAGCACAAAAAGAGCTGCTATAAATATTTTTGTACATGTGGGTCCCTTTCCTTCATGTGTTGTGTTCCTCCATTAGAATGTAAGCTCATTGAGGGCAAAGACTCCTTACTTTGGTTTTTATGTTAATTCCCATCACTTAGCCCAGTTTATGACATAAAGTAAGCATTTGATTAATGTTTGTTGACTCACATTGTTATGATCTCTTTGGGATACAGCCCTGGAAGTGGTCTTGCTGGGTCAAAGGGTGTGCACATTTTCATAGCCCTTAGGACATAGTTTATAGCTTACTATACTTACAATGTTACCTTCAATAGGAGTACATGGAGGACCTCACCACTCACAGTGAATCCCGTTCAACTTGATCTCTGAACTAGATCTCCATCACAGTGGCTTCCAGAATAGTAGGGCCAATTCTTAACTCTCCCACTCCTGTGTTAATCTGCTTGTATTTTGTAGTCCCTCCAATTTTGAATATTTCCATCTTGTCTCGTTATTATCAATTTTCCTTTGTTTGAAGTGAGATCCAAGACTTTTTGGTTGTAAGACCAAACTGTTGGCTTAGTGTGAACTTGTGGTCTGTCCCAGCCCTTTTATGCTTTTCATATTTGCCACCCATTGGCCTCTTCCATCTGGGATATCTGAAGCTGATTTTTTTTTTTGAAATTGAAATATAAGACTTTATATATGCTATTAGTAAATCTTATTTTATTTATCTTGGCCTAAAGTCTGACATGCTGAGAAATATTTGGGCTTATTATTCCATTATCTAGTGGATTAGGTATTCACACATAGCTTTGGGCCATCATGGATATAATGAACATTCTAGCTTGGTTTTTATACTCCTGATCAAGTTTCTGGGTTGGAGCCAGGTAATAAGGTAGCTGGGATGATTACTCCTTTCTAATGTAGTTGGAGGTCTGGTAATGTCATGCCCCTTCATTCATACCTTCTGGCATTATTTCCATTGAGATTCTATTCCTTTCATTCTTCTAAAGATTTTTGTTGTGATTTTGTCTAGTTGTATAAGGTATCTCCCAGGCCTTTTGATTGGCATGCATCAAATATATACATTAATCTAAGTAATATAATTTTAGTGCATTGGGGTGACCCAACATGAAATATCAATCTCTTTCTAATGATTCAATCCTTTTTCTGTTAAAGAGTCTTTAGTGTTAGTATTTATATAACAACAGCAACAATAATAACTTAGTTACATAGCACTGGAAAGTGTGGGAAAAAAACTTTACAAATATTATCTCATTTTATTCTCCCAACCATCCTGGGAAGCAGATATCATTATTATTCCCATTTTACAGATGAGAAAACTGAAACTAAGAATAATTAAGTTATTTGCCTAGATTCACATAGTTTCTGAGTCAGGATTTGAACTCAGTTCTTAGTCATTACAAGTCTGACACTTGGTTGGTGGCTAGTGCCACATACCTACCTTTATAAAAATGAATCCATTAGCTATATTCTGTAAGTCCTATATTCTTGGTGAGTTAAATCTTAGATCTTTTCTGTGCATTTAAAAATGGATTTTAATACTTCTTCCTGCCAATGCTACCCAGAAATGCTGATGATCGTGCATCCTTTTCTTAATGTTCACTAACTATCTTTTTCATAATGCATTCCGAATCTTTCCAGAAGTCGAAATCAAGTTTCCTGTCCTCTAACTTGCAGAGTGGAATTTGGGACACTGTTTGTCACTTCTCTAGGCCTGGTTTCTCTCTCCTGTTTATTCAGATATGCTGAATGCCACAGACAATGGGTCAACAATCCCAGTTGCTTTAGGCCCCAAGGCATGAAACATAGCTATTCTTGGTCATGGGACTTGAACTTGCCAAGGGGAACTAGAGGCTCTCTTACTGTCTCTTTGAATATCTTGACTAGTGATTTGTTGTGTCCATTCCTAAGCCTGCATTTATCACCAGGTTATACTCCAGACTTTCCCACCATTCCTCAGATGTTTCTTCATCCTGAAGATCATTTCAGCCTTCAAATTCACACCTGAGGAATACCTTCCTCTTCTGTAGTCCCTCCCTCTGATTGGATGACTCCTCTCCAAACCTCCATTTAAGGGAAATGACCAGGCCAGTTATCTCTTCATTTCTGACCAAACCACACTTGGGACCCCTCTGCACCTTCCTTCTCCTAGCTCCTTTTGGCTTTCCTTCATGTGTTGTGTTCCTCCATTAGAATGTAAGCTCATTGAGGGCAAAGACTCCTTACTTTGGTTTTTATGTTAATTCCCATCACTTAGCCCAGTTTATGACATAAAGTAAGCATTTGATTAATGTTTGTTGACTCACAAGCAAGGTAAAGCTCATGTAGGTCACCCTGCCTTCTCCCTCTTGTCCATTGTCATCATCCCTCTCACCCTGACCATTGGATCTATCCCTCCTTTGTTTCTTTCCAACAAATAGCTTTTTATAAAATGCCCTTCTGCTCCCCTTAGCTTTCTTTGCCAGCTTTAGCTCCTTTAAGGCTTTAGTCCTCGTGACACTGTTCTGATGGTTCCTGTCCCTGGTTTTGTGTTCATTTTCTTATTCAAAGCTAAATGAATGGGGAGTTCTTTGTATATCTGCACTACTCTCTGCAGATATCTGCCCCTTGGCTCCTCATCAGATTTGTCTCTCTTTGTGTCTTTAGAAATTCATTCTTGACCATCTTCCATTTCTCTTTTGCTGATTCCTGTATAGAATTTCAATCCAAGGGATCTTGACTATTCTTCCTCAAAACCTTTTGAATAAACAGGAGAGAGAAACCAGGCCTAGAGAAGTGACAAACAGTGTCATCAGTTTCTCCCCATTAATGAGAATCAGATCCAGAAGATAATTTCCCCTTTTTGGTTCCTCTGTCTTTTGAAGGGAAAAGTATAATGAAAGTGGCAAATCAAGAAATTATGTGTTGATCTACTTTTGTCATAGGGAATAAATTCAAAGAGATATCTGGCGAAGTGAAGTCTCCTGTAACCACAGTTTCATGCCTTTGTGCTGGGAATATTAAGTTTTCTAAAGTCCTCATCTATTTTCCTTTTTCTGCTCCTATGACAAACATATACTTTAATGACAATATCACTTCTCTTTCTTTCTCCATCTGTCTTTCCCCAATGTTCTCCACTTAATTATTGGGTTTCCTCACATGAGTATGGCTTCTAAATATACAGTGCTGCCTGCCCTCTTTCCTCCTATGTTGTCTCACAAAGTCAACCTATCCAGAAGTTTAGCCTCATTACATCCCCCAATTTTCAGCAATACCTTGCCTGTTTATATTAGGACCTTGAGTCCATTTTGTTGGTTGCCTATACAGCACTTTGGGAATTTATGTATGACCATTTAAAATCATAGGCTTCCTATTGACTCCCTTCTTGAATTTTGTTTCTTGTGAATTTCTGATTGTCTCCACTACCATTTTTCTTATTACAATGTGCCCACCCTCTATCTATCTAACTTGCTAGGCATTTAAAAAATATCATCTCATTTCCAGCCCAGTCCATTTTAGCTTAAAGCCCTTTTGATTAAATTTGTAAGATTCTTGGGTATGCACATTTTTGCTCCCTTTCTCTCCATCCTTGACTGGGAGCCTCTCCTTCTTATATTTCAAGCCTGCTAGGAGAAAAGAATGTTGTGAAGTGCAAGGTGCTATAAAACCAACCTTCCAGTTCTCTCTAGTTGTCAGGGGTATAGGAGGAAGACAACATGCACACTAGCTCCAAGGACTTTATCCTCAGCATGGGACAGGATGCAGATTAATAGCAGTGGGGGATGTGATTCTCTCCCCACATCCACTGTTGTATAAGGGCATACATGGCTTAGGAGAGCAAAAGCAAGGCCATCAAAGGATTCAATAGTCCTCTCAAGTCAGTAAGAAAAGGTGTGTCAGAGGTCTGAGGCCTAAGCACTGCTTCTGGCCCTGTCAGCATTTCAAGCTAATTTTGTGCCTGCTAATGCACTGACTCTTTAAGTCTGTCATTCAAAGAGACCCCCAAATCCCATGGCCCACCTCTCTTCCAGGGAGAGACATCAAACTGCCCCTAACCAAGCTCTCACTAAGAGCACAGGTTCTTTGGTATCACCTTTTCCTTGAATAAAAAAAAAAACAGTTAAACAGTGTCCTCACACTGGGAAATCTTGCAAAATTTAGACTGGACCCCTAGAGTTCTGCTTCCCAGCCTGGAAAGAAGTCAGATGATGCACCATCACCAATACTATCATGATAGCCCCCTTGATGCTCACATGAAAAGTGCATCAAAGGAGCAATTGAAGGACTCATTGAGGTCATGGGGTGATAAGGGGGCCAAGGTATTAATGGATGAGGGAATTAAAGGAGGTTTCCTAAAGGAAAACCCCTAATGGTTGGAGTCTTGGCGTTGTATTTGAAGGAAAGAGGAGAAACTAAGCAAGTGAAGAGAGGGATGGTAAACATTCCATACTGAGGCAAGATTGTGAGGAAACAATGGAAATAGGGAAGTGCAGAGTGTACATGGGGAATGGGAGCCATTCAGCCTGACTTGATTCTATAATATACACAGGGTGATAATAAGAGGTAAGTCTGGATGAAGATTAATAGATAGGCAAAATGAAGAATGATTATAGGGCAGAGGGGAAGGGAGGAAGAATGAATAGGCATACAACAGCAATTCTGCAAACATTATAAATGCTTCTGCCTACAGTATCTACCAGGAATTTGCATTTGACTCGAAGTGGGGTGCAGTGTTCTATATGCCTGCAACTAAGCAAACACAAGATAATTGGAGGGGGTGAGGAAAAGTAAGTGGGGTATTGTACTTGTCCAGGTAGAAAGTACTGAGGGTATATATGAGGGAAGTGGCAGGAGAAATAGAAAAGAGGGGGTAGACACTGGATGTTCTTCTGAAAAGAAGAAAATTGGACTTGGTGACAATAGCCTGTGTGTGGGCAATGAGGGAGAGGGAAAGTCAAAGATACCTCCAAGTTTTAAAACATAGATGAGAGGGTGAATGGTGGGACCACAGGCAATGATGAAGAGGAGCAAGTTTGGGGAGAAAGAACATGAACTTGAGTTTGGCCATGTTGGATACTTTGAGATGTCAGTTGGACAAATAGGTGGTGATATCCTAGTGGCAGGTGGTGATATGAGCCCGGAGGTCAGAAATGAGAAGAGCAGAGATAGAGATATGCTAACCATATGCCCTGGGGCAAAGAGAGCTGGATGCAATCCTGAAATGTGAGCCCCAAAGATCATCTTGATCTCCATGCCCTTGGCTGCCTGTGTCCTGATAGTGAGTGGCAGAGGTGGTAGAGTCCAAGAAGAAATAATCTCCTCTTCAGAACACCTGCCAGAGCCTCCCAGAATCCCTGAGAATGGTGGTTTTGATGCTGATGGTACCCAACATCTTGCCTCCTGTGATCATGTCTCTTGGCCTATATCTGAGCCTCCTGCTTGAATTTCCTCTTGACCCTAATTAAACTTTCTCTGGGCTGCTGCACTCACTCATCCTTTGCCTCATCTTTCAGTTTGAGCAATAATGTGCTCATGTTTCCTTGCTAAATACCAATTAAATCCACAGAACTCTGCAGCTCCAGGATGTAAAAGAACCCAACTGCACATGCCTGTGATTCAGGGAGCTCAGAATGCAGTCCCTGACAAGCAGACTTGTTTCCCCTCATGCATATGTATTGATTTAAGTGGTTCTCTGTACCAGTCATCTGACATTTAATATACCATAATTGTATTATTAAATCAGAATGTGTATTTGCAATTCTGAAAGCACAGCTGAACTTTAGAGAGGCAAAGTCAAGCCTCTCCCACCTTCGATCCTTGCCATGCCCCTCACTTTCCCTAGACTGCCTTGGTGCTGCTACCCCAAATGCTGCCATCTCCCTACCTTTTCTCCAATCTAACCACTTTTCATGCCTGCTTTTTTTGCCTACTGATAGGTGTCTATTTCACCTTCTCCCTTTTGGCATCATCTTCCTTCTGCTGTTTCAGAGCTCACAAGATTAAGAATTAGCTAACTCCAGAGCCAGAAGGGGTCCTAGAAACCATTTGATCCAACCTCTATCTGGTGCAGAGTTCTCCTATGAAATCCTGATGGTGGCCATCTTTCCTTTGTTTGATGATCTCCAGGTGCAGGGAAGCCACCAGTTCTCAAGCCAGCTGTGATAGTCAAGAATGTTTCCCCTTGACCTCCAAGCAAAATCAACCACTCTGCAATGTCTGCTTCAATTTAACCCTTTGGGCCCAAGAAGAACAAGTCTGTTTTCTCCTTCTCAGATCAGTCTTTTGAATACCTCAAGTGGAAGCAGTTCAATAAACATCTCTTAAACCCCCAAATATGCTTGTTAAATGAATCTTTGTTCCTGGGGAGCAGAGCCCAAAAAGCAGAGAACTGAGGCTGCATAATATAAGTAAAGCATGCAACTAGAATCACAGGATATAGAGCTGGGAGGGACATTAAATCGTTTACTGCAAACCCTTTATTTTACAGAAGAGACAACAGAGGCTGAGAGAGGTGGAGACAAGGAAGGAAGAAGCAGAACTGTCAGTCCAATCCACATTCTCTGATTCCATAGCTGGTGATTTCTCTCTCCACTCTTCCATGTTGTCTCTAATGGGTAACAGGAGGGCAATACGTCACCTCAGAGGCTCCTTTTCCCATATTTCTGCACCATAGCATGGCAATATGTCAGAAAGAAGACATACATTTAGTAACTGGAGGGGATGATGCTACATAATTCCTCAGGTAGAGCTCAGAATCTCAAAGATCAATTATTTGGAAACGTCATCAATTCTGTGTATTCTGCAAAGGGATGGGAAGTTGGAACACGAACAATATGCTAGAATTCCAATTTCACTTATTATAGTTCTGAAACCATTAGTTATTTTCCTTAAAAAGAGTGCTCAATGATCACCTGACAGTTTCCCCTTTTCCCTATAATTCTACCAATGAGGAAAAGTCAGATGGCCTCACTAGAAGTTGGGGGTTTCAAATTCACCTGGACTTGATTCATCTCATGTCAACAGAACAGTTCTCATAATTGAAGTGAATTATGTGAATATTTAAATGAATGCATGGTCTCATCCAGGCACATGCTTTCATCATTGCAGAATTTCAGCACCCATTCATGTATGTTTATCCTATATGAGTCTTGTATGTAGGACCTTTTCATAAACATTTAACAGAGGAGCTATCCACAGTGCTGATACAAAGACCATTTTCAATAGTTTCTGGATTTCAGGGTTATCCTGGAAAGGTTGTCCCTGCCTTGCATTTTGTTCTCACTAAACATCCATCACCAACCTCCATTTTCTGGTCATGCATGCCCTTGATGATGGATTTCCTTTATATCTTCCATGCATAAGTCACCATTGGCCATCAGTTTTAGTGGGCCAGCATCTGCCATGCATCTTTGCCTTGTCTCCTGGGTCACCCAAAATTGTGATTCCTTGGAGATCATGGAGTCCCAACTTCCCACAGAACATCTACTATTAAGAGTACATCAATAGTTCAAAATAGTTTAAAAAAATAGTTCAAAAGTCTATGATTTCTTCAGTGTGGAAATTCTCTCTATGGTAGCAAGTGTTAATCTATCTATATCTAGCAGGAAACAGATGCCTAATACTGAGAGGCTGAGTGGCTTACTCATGGTGACAGAGCTGGCAAGGATCAGATCCCACATCTGCCTAGAACTCCATTGTATCACCTTGACCCTCATTTAGACAGAGCTTCCACTTGTGAAAGAGCCATGGTTTTGTTGGCAAGAGGGACTCCTTCCACCAGCACATGTTATGATCTCTCTTTGACTTTGGAGCTGAGTCGTAAGAAGTTGCCTGAGGCATATGGCAATCAAGTTTCTTTCCCAGGGTCTCATGAGTCCAACATGACATGCACTAGGCTAAGTTGTCTCTGTTTAAGGTAATAAAACATTGCATAATACATGGGAACTCAAGAAAAGAGTCCCATAGACAGAACAATCATACGGGTGTATCTATCCATATATATCTTCAGCCCCTTCCATAACCAGGCCATGATTCTCAGCCTGCCTTGGGATAGAAAAAGTCGACCTTTGGGCTCCTCAGTATCCTCAGTCTTGGTGTGGAGGCTAGTTTTTCCATCAATAATCAGAGAAAGAGGAAACTCAAGCGATGTTTACAAAAGCAGCAGCTTTGATTTTGATCAAGCTATACCACATTGCTGGGATAATTGCAGTGAGTTCTCCCAAGGCTGGGCTATATGAGGTGTGAAGAAAGGGAATATAAACTTCAGGCTTTTCAAGTACCAGATGAAATAATGAGAATAGAGGACTCTACAGTCCAGCAGGAACCTGGGCTCTCACCCACTAGCTATAGCTTGGGAAAGGGACTTGTGGGAATTCTATTTCTGAACCCAAAATAGTCCCTGCCTTCAAGGTGGTTGCAGTCTTCTTTTTTATACTTTCATTTAAAAATATTTGTTTTTAGTTGTTAACATTTGATTTTATAAGATTTTGAGTTCCAAATTCCCCCTCGCTCCCTCTTCACCAAAACTGCAGGCAAACTGCAAGCTATACACGTGTGATCATATTAAACATATTTCCACATCAGTCATGTTGTGAAAGAATAATCAGAGCAAAAGGGAAAAAACACGAAATAAACAAACATACTAAAAACAACAAGAAAGAGCAAAGAGTCTGCTTCCACCTGCATTCAGACTCCACAGTTCTTTCTCTGGATGTGGATGCATTTTCCACAGGGAGTCTTTGGGAATTATCTTAGATCATTCTATTGCTCAGAAGAGCTATGTCTAACAAAGTCAGTCATCATACAATGTGGCTGTTGCTGTTACTGTGTACTGTGCTTTCCTGGTTCTGTTCTCTTCACGCAGCATCCGTTCATGTGCGGTTGCAATCTTCAAGTGCATGTGGGAGGGTTACATTATAGATACACTTATATGAGTAGAAGTCAAGCCTGAGTTGGGAGCCAATAATAAGAACAAGGGCCCTGGGGAGGGGAAGGGGAAGCAGGAGTTTACTTGGAAGGAGGCTGAGCCTTGAAACAAGGACCAGAAGTAAAAATGTTTTGCATTCCAGTTATGGGGAACTTCTTGTGTCAAGGTGTGTGCATGCAGGAGATCAGGTGGCAGATTCTGGCAAGATCTGGTAGTCAGGGTTCACTGGGAGATGGTATTCATGAGGGGCATCTTAAGAAAATAAGCCTGGAAGGGAAGGTAGGAGCCAGATTAAGAATGTCATTAAAAGCCAATGGGATATGTTTGTTTTTTATCCTAAAAATGAGAGGGAGCTATTCTGGGATTTTTTTTCTTTTTCTCTTGTTTTAGTTCTCTTTGAGGGGACAGTCACAGTCAGTAAATTAATAATTACTTATCAAACATATGCCAGGCATGGTGCACTCAAAGGAAGGAAATGATAGGACCTTCCATCAAGCACTTCAGTGTAGTGAGGAAGCCAGAAAATAAAGAACAGCTAGGTCCACATGAGATATATTCAGATTACATGGACAGCAATGAGGGGGAAGGCATTAGCAGCTGATTGGGGCTAGTAAAGGCCCTCTGAAGAAGGTGGGGTTTTAGCTGAGCATTAAATAAGCCTGGAGAACCAAGAGGTGAATGTTGGGAGGCAGAGAATTCCTGGCATGGATTATAGCTAGAGCCAAGGCACAGATTTGGGAGCCAGAGGGCTCATTCAAGGATCAGCATCATTGGATCACAGAGTATGTGGAGGGAAGTAAAGTCTAAGGCTGGTAAGGTAGGAAGAGGTCAGGTTGTCAATGACTTTAGTTGCCAAACAGGATTTTCTATTTGATCCTAGAGGTCATAGGGAGCTACAGGAACTTATTGATCAAGGCGGTGACGTGGTCAGACTTGTGCTTTTGAAAAATCCCTTGGAAGCTGAATGGAGGAGGAACTGGCTTATCCATTAGTGATATTAAAGTTGGGCTGAAGAGCGGAAGGTATAGAGTTGAGGACAACATTGAGGAGGCTGTTCTAAAGGAAGACTTCAGAGGAAAGGTTGAGGTCCTCCATAAGGGTATTGGTCATATATGGAATACAAGAGACGTGTAAAGAAGCAAAACAAAACAAAACAAAAAAAACCCAAACAACCTTAACTTGCAAGGATTTAGTAAATGATTGGATATGGTGATTGAGGGAGAGGGAAGAATGTATAATGAAGGAAAAGTGTGATGTTTTTCACATAAGGAAGAAAGGATTTTGGAGTGGGAAGGGTGACAACACAATAACCAAACATGATTTCAGAGGATCCATGATTAAACTTGCTACTCATCTGACAGAGAGGTCATGTGCTCAAGATATGGAATGAGACATTATCTATCTATCTATCTATCTATCTATCTATCTATCTATCTACCTACCTACCTACCTACCTGTCTGTCTGTCTCTCTGTCTATCTATCTATCTATCTATCTATCTATCTATCTCTTTATCTATATCTATCGATCTATCTTTCTATCCTTCTATCCGTCTGTTTATAAGATACAGCCAATGTGAGATTTGTTTTGCTAGGCTATGGATATTCGTGTAAAAAAATTTATTTTTCTTTTCCAGTGGAGACTGAATGTGAGAGGGAGAGAAAATTAATTTTTGTTCATTGAAAAAAATGATTTTTAAAAGAAGATATATTGAAAAAATTATGGCAAGTTTTCTCTGATAAGGGTCTCATTTCTCAAAAATACAGGGAATGGAACCAAATTTATAAAAAAAATAAGAGCCATTCTCCAACTGATAAATGTTCAAAGGATATGAACAGGTGGATTTCAGAAAAGGAAATTAAAGCTATCTCTTGTCATATAAAAATGTTCTAAATCACTATTGATCAGAGAAATGAAAATTAAAATAGCTCTGAGGTACTACTTCACACCTATCAGCTTGGCTAATATGACAGAAAAGGAAAATGACCAATCTTGGAAGGGATGTGGAAAAAACTGGAGCATTAATGCACTGCTGGTGGAGTTGTGAATTTGGTCCAACAATTCTGGAGAAGTATTTGGAGCTACATCCAAAGGACTGTAAAAATGTGCATACCTAGGATGTCTGTCAACTATCAACTGGAGAAAAGTTGAACAAGTGGTCGAGGACTGTGATGGAATTCTATTGAGCTATAAGAAATTCTGATCAGATGAATTCATTTATTTTTTGAATAATATTTTATTATTTTCCCAATTCCCCAAAACAATTTTAACCCTTTTTTAAATTTTGAGTTCCAAATTTACTTTCTCCCTTCCCTCCCCTCCCCTCTCTCTTCCCTTAGACACTAAGCAATTTGATATAGATGTTTACATGATTCTACGTATTGTACATGTGTTTATATATTAGTCATGTTGTAAAAGAAAACTCAGATAAAAACCAACCACCACAAAAATGCAAAGAAATTGAAAAATAATATGCTAATATATGCATTTAGTTTCCATCATTTCTTTCTCTAGAGGTAGATAGAATTTTCCATCATGAGTCTTTTGGAATTATTTTGGATCATTATAATTGCTGAGAAGTTGATTCACAATTACTAGGTTTTTCTGAAGTCTTTGAGCAGGATGAATTTAGAAAAACCTAAGAAGACCTATATGAACTAATGCAGAGTGAAATGTGCAGAATATGAGGGCATTGTACACAGTAACAGAAATATTGTAATGCTGATTGACTGTAAGAGAATTAGTTGTTCTTATCAATACAATGACCCATAACAATTCCAAAGAACTCATGGGGAAAAATGCTATCCACCTCCAGAGAGAGAACAGAAAATTCTGAATGCAGATGGAAGATTTTAATTTTTCATTGTATTTTTCTTGCTTTTTTTTTTTTTTGCAACATGGCTAATGTGGAGATATGGTTTGCGTGACTTCATAAGTATAATGGGTATTATGTTGTTTGCTTTTTCAATGAGTAGGGAAGGTACTGGGGAGAGAGAATTTGGAAGTGAATTTTTTAATGAATGTTAAAAATAAAAGACTTCTTGACTTCTTTTAAAGATATGTTTATTTTTTTTTCAGGAAGTTGAAAGTTAATAACTATGTTTCAGGAGAGAGATTGAACTAGGTATTTGAATCATTGAGAGCTCCTAGGATCACCAAGAGAGGGAATACAAAGAGAAGAGGGGGATCAGGTCAGAACTTAAGGTCCAGGATAGCCTCATAACATCACAGAACTTTAAAATGGGAAGGGATCATTTATCCCAACTCCTCATTCTGCATATAGTAAGACTCAAAATCATGAAAGGGAAGTAACAACCAAATTTACTAAATAATAAATTGAAGTTACTATTTGGATCCAGGTTCCATGACTCCTATTCTAGGGCTCTTCTCCTCCTGCTTGTAGGTTGTTCCTTCAGTAAATTGGCCCAGGATGCTCCTACAGCTCAAAGGTCAACCAATGAGTCTGTCTCCTTGGAAAGGGATTGCAGGCCCCATCCACTCAGTTCAAAGAGTATTGTCCTCCCTTTGTCCAAACTCAAGCATATTCACAAGGGGTGGAGTAGAGTACTGGCTGCATGCCCTTCTGGATCCTGAGCCTCATGAGAGACCTGCTGGAGCAGCCATAAGGGCTCAAAAACACAGTAATGAGAAGGGTGCCGCAGATAGGTCTTCTACTGGCAGCTAGGTGGTGCAGTAAATGGAGTGCTAGGCTTGAAGCCAGAAAGATCAGTGTCCAACTCTGACCTCAGACTTTTACTCATTGTGTGACCCTGGGTAAATCACTTAACCCTTGTCTGCCTTATGGCACTCACCTCCCAAGGTTTCTGAAAAAATCAAAGGAGATAAAACATTTAGCACAGTGCCTGGCCCATAGTAAGCAGTTAAGTGCTTTTTCCTTCCTTAAAATTCTGGCTCTCGAGTCAAGACAATTTGAGCTCAAATCTGACCTCAAAAGCTTATAGTTGCGAGACCCTAGGCAAGTCATTTAACTTCAGTTTGCCTCACTTTCCTCAACTGTAAAATGGGTGTAATAATAGCATCTCCCTCTCAGGGCTATTGGGAGGATAGAGTGAGATAGTATCTTAAAAAGGGTTTATTCCAGGACCTGGCATGTTGCTGAAGCTTTCTCAGTGCTTATTCTCTTCTCTTCCTATTGGGTGGGACATGAAGGGGGTAACAATGGGGCTGGCAAAGCCCAGTCTATTCAGGGCATTGACACTTTTGGATGGAGGGAATGAGGAAGTGATGAGTCACGCACTTCCTTCTGCTGATCTTTAATCCAATGCAGAATCCAGGCAGGGAGTCCTTCAAATGCTCACCCTGAAATTGACTATGGATTTAGTGAACTCAGCCCTTGTTTCCCTCCATGGTGAGGTGGGATAAATGATCCCTCCCCACTCTAAAACTTTGTCATCTTCCTGCAATCCGTCCTGTGCAGATGAAGACACTGGCTCAGAGGAGCCAAGGGACTTGCTTCGGCTCTGCCACTTCCAACATGACAGAGTGAGAAGAGTTTTGGATTTGAAGGCAAGGCCTGTGGTTCTGAGGCCTGCCTCCACCGTCTGCATGAAACTGGGAAAGTCACTCCTCCCATCATCATTCAGGCTGCCAGCTCCTCCAGCCCCTCCAGCCAAAACTGGGGCAAAAGCCTCACAATCCATCTTCCTGCCTGCAGGCTTTTTCCTTCTGCTAATCCATGCAGCACACACCACCTGATAACAGAATCACAGAAGCTTAGAGGCGTCTTGTCCAATTAATCTTCCTTAGGTACTGTTAAGTAATCCATTTACCATCATGTGAATGTTATTCTAGTGATTGTTAATGGATAAAAAATCATGGGCCATCACAGTATCTGAGGAATCCAACTGCCAGTAACCCAAAGGGCAATGTTTACAAACACACATTGTGAACATGAAGAAACAGCTGCACAGGGCTTGTGATGAACTGTACCCACTAAGCTGTCTAAGGATCTGAGGAATAAAGGGCTGAAAAGGAGGCGGACTGATCAGCTATGACCACAATGGCCAGTGCTATGCTGTGCTGGGAATCCAAACGAGGACAGGAGCCAGGGGATAGCCCCAGACTGGAGGATTTAGGGGAGGACATAGACCCACAATCCCACAGGATGTGAAGGGAACATGGAAGGGCCTGTCTGATCCAATACAGCATGCATTTGGTAAGCACCCATTATGGGCAAGGAGCTGGTCTGGGTGGCTGGTGGCTCATGGCTCCAAGATAAAACAAAAAGCAGCCTCTCATTTCAATGAGTTTACATTCCACTGTGAGCCACTGAGGACAGCCCCAAGTTTTTGAGGAAGGGGAGAGTGATATTAACCAGGGACCTAAAGAAAGGGTCCCGATGGGTGGGGGTGGGTATGTAAACCTTGAAGGGAGAGAGATTATGGGGGCAGGGGGAGAAGAGAGACGAGAAGGTAGAACATTCCAGATGTGAGGTGCCTCCCTTTCAAAAGTACAAAGATGGGGGAATAGAATGATGTTTGGGGGATAGCAAGTAGACAAGTTTGACTAGAATAGGAACTGTGGGTAAGAGGATATTTAGCCTGGGACCAATTGTGAAGGAGCTTATTTGGTGATCTAAGGGAGTTATATATTACACTAGACTAGAGGTAATAGGGAACTGTTGATGGTTTTTCAGAATGGGAGTGGCATATTCAAACACAAGCTTTAAGACTTTATTTTAACAGCTGTGTGAAGGATTAATTGGAGAAGCTGGGAGCTTCAAAGGGGAGGATGTTGCAGCAGTCTATCCAAGGGGTGAGGAGGGCCTGAATTGGGTGGAAGTCATCATGGTGCAGAGGGACAAATATGCAGGAGATGATGGAAGGCTAGAATAGAGAAGATGGGACAGTTGTTTGGAAATGGAAAATGAGGGAGAGAGGGAAGTCAAAGACAAACCTGAGATTGCACTCAGTCTAGGTGACTGAATGGATGGTGGGCTCCTCATCAGAATCTGGAAAGTGTGGACAAGATGTGGGTTTGAGGGAGAGAATGGATTATTCTGTAGATATGTTGTGCTTTAAAAGCTAATGGGAGGTCCATTTGGATATGGCCAATAAGTAATGGAGATGTAGA
This sequence comes from Pseudochirops cupreus, assembly GCA_028627135.1. NCBI lineage: Eukaryota > Metazoa > Chordata > Mammalia > Diprotodontia > Pseudocheiridae > Pseudochirops > Pseudochirops cupreus. The sequence continues at coordinate 1,668,293 of CM053581.1, read as the reverse complement.
AGCAGAGCTCAGGAGACAGTTTGGTGGCTCCTAGAAGGAGGTCCCCTATAGGTCCACATTTACAAAACAGTGACAATTGATCCCAAAGAATTGATTCCCAAAGAAGGAGGCGAGATTGAGGAAGGGTGATAAGAAGGTAGAAGATATTTTCCCACTCCATTCACTCAGCAGCCTCTCCTCTCTTGAGGAGGACTACATATCAGAATACGACCCCTACCCCTTCGGGTGCCTATTCTCTAGTTGGCCCCAGGTCATTTCCTCTCCTTTCTGGAAAGGTCAGCACATGGAATACAGTCTTCTTCTTTATGACAACCCTTGCCTTCACACAGAGAAAAGATCTCCTGAAACAACCTCCCTGACTTCCCCGGGTATCAACTACCTTACCTCCCCTTTACTCTTCTTCGGCCACATGAAGAAATGGTCTTACTCTTCATCTCAGCATGACCCATAAGACTTTTGCCTCCATGATCTATAACTCTCAAAATCCACTTTCAGAGCGCACCCTCAATGCCTGAACCCGAGATATGTACTCACCAGCCCACACATACCTGCTGGCATATTCTGTGATCTACTTTCATCTCCCCCCCCTTTTTTTTTTTGCTTTTTGGAGGGGGGAAGGCAGGGTATTTGGGGTTAAGTGACTTGCCCAAGGTCACACAGCTCATAATTGTTAAGTGTCTGAGGCCGGATTTGAACTCAGGTCCTCCTGACTCCAGGGGGTACTCTATTCTCTGTACCACTTAGCCAGCCCTCATCTCCACTTCTTGAAACACTAAGTCCTCTTCAAGACCAAGCTCCAATGCCACCTCCTCCTAAATTTCTTATCAGATTGCCCAGTCAGAAGTGATTGATTCTTCTGTGATCCAATCTCTGAGACTTAAGAGCCCTGTCACTTTTATGCACTTTTCACTCCCAGCTCCTTGGCTTCCCAGCGTAGCTCTCATTTGCTATTCACTCTCCAACATGGCAAGGTGTGGAGCCTTGTACAGAGGAAACATGAAACAAATATTTGATAGAGAAGCAACTTAAAGAGAGATATACAGACCCAGAAGCAGTGTGGCATGGTTGGTAAGTTTGGCTTGGAATCAGGAAGTCCTAGATGAGAATCTTGTGGCATTTGTGACAGTGAGCAAGTCACTGAACCACTTAGGCAACTCCCTAGGACTCACCTACAAGTCAAAGAAAGGTTGTGGTCTGCATCACTGGAGGGAAACTCCATACAGTGAGTTCCCTATGCCAGTCATCACAGTCCCTACTGTTTTCTTTATGCATCTGGGCATACACGTGGAGGACACAATGCTGAATGTTCTCCACTTCCATTGCTTTATCCCAACAAATCTCAGAGAGGTAGGTGGAGCAAAGATTGCTGACTTGGATTCGTGAATGGATAAATGAAGATTCTGAGCTGAGGGAAGGGAGAGTTTAAGTGTATGGAAGCCAGGTGATTGATGAGCAGTAGATAACCACAGAGTAAGGAATGAAATGATCCATATTAGTGGAGATCTTCCTGAAAGAGCAATGAGATGTGACCTTGGGCAAGTCACTTAACCCCAATATCCCTACCTTCCCCCCTCCAAAAAGGTAAAAAAAAAAGAGTAATGAGAGTCCCAGTCACCAGTCAAGACAGTGGCTATAGGACAAGAGTCTGTTCACACTGTAGTCTCCATGTTGGAGGGCAGATTATAGAGACGGCCAGAGAGTTGAGAGAGAAAAGATTTCTATAGAGCCCAATGCGTGCTATGTGCCAGGCACTGTGCCGAGCCCTTTACTAATGTTATCTCTGCACAACTCAGGGGACAGGTGCTATTATTCTCTCCACCCCATAGTTGAGGAAATTGAGGCAGAAAGTAAGTAGTTACTTAGACTACACTAGTTACACAGCTCGTAAGTATCCGAGATCTTCCTGACTCTAGATCCAATGTTCTATCCATTTCCAGACCTGCTTGAGGAGCAGCAGGCAGGGCAGGTTAGTTTGAAAATGTAAGGAGTCTAGAAAGGAAGATGGGAGTCCAATAGTGTTGTATGGGGTGGTAGAGGAGATTGGCTACAGGAGAGAGGAATTTGTATTGGAGCTCAAAGGACCCCATAGGCAATCTCAGCAGAGATCTTCTCCTGGCAAACATCAGTAGACACAGGCACAGCAGGCATTGGCAATCCTATTTTAAACAGAAGGAACCTGTGGTACAGAGATCCTCAGAGAGGCTAAGTAGTTGGTACAATGTCCCACAGTGGTCTAGTGGCCAGCTTGCTTCCTCCATTCCCAGCTCCAGTCTGTCCATGGGGACGAAATGCAATAATATTAAAGTCATCGTTTCCCTCCATGCACCATGTTTGAAGGGAAGGAGATTCATTCATATGCTATATTTACCTTAATCAATTAATTGTGGGTGTAAATTAACTTTTGCTATGCCATCTAGGGAGTGGGTAGGTATGTGCCAGATTCAGTGCACCATTTCACTCTAGAACCAAGCTGGATCACATCGGTAATAGTTAGCCACCACCACCAAGAACTTTCCATTTGTGGTCAAGAATCTGATGCTGGTTAGCTCCCAGAGGCTCCTGAGGAAATGGAGGGAGGGAGACCAGCCGTGGCCCAGTGGCAAGGGGAGATGCATCCCTCCTGCTGTAAGGTAGAAAAGTCTCACTTCCATTTCCACATTTCTCCAAAGGGCCATATTCCCTCACAGTTTTCAAATACATTTTTCAAACTCCTTTTCATGTAAAATAAATAGTAGTCCTGAATATTTTTAATTAGCAGCTTCCGAGACAGCTGCACCTGTTCCAATTCATCTGGAGAGCTGCACGCCCTTCCCCCTTTTCATTCACTGACAAGTTAATAGACATCCCTGCCTGGGCGGGCACCCCAGCCCAACTGGTACAGCCTGCCGACAGATGTATGATGAAGCTCTGGCTGGATGCACACCGCTGGCAGCAAGCTGGGAACTCTCCCCAGTACAATTTCCTGACCATACAAGCCCTGACACGAAGGCTCCGTGGATTCTCTCTCCTGCCGTCACCCACAGACCTCACTCAGAGGCTGCTAAATCACTCTGGCTGCGTCCTAGCCCAGAGAATGCTGGGCGCCATCTGCTTCCTGCTCTGCAGGGTGAGGGGATAGCCGAGTGAATGGGAAGGCCTTGGGTTGAATGAGCTCCTGTGTGTAGGCACAAATGCGTGTGTGCCCAGCACACATGTGGGTGCTCAGCACTGAGACGCTCTCAGCTACTCCTGGCAGACCTCAGTGCAGCAGGAGCTGCTGGCTCTTTCTAAGGTGAGGATAATAGCAAAGAGCCCTGACTTCCAATGTCTATAGGAAAAAGAGGCTGGGGCTGCTGCGGCCTCATTTAACAAGTCCTCAGCTCTCCCTAGTTCCTGGTCCCTGAGCCCCCAAACATGACCCCGTCCCCGAGGGCTAAGGTCCTTGTCAGTGAATCAGGAGAGGAACACAGAGCCTCGGATGTGGCTGGTCTGGCCCCCATCGCCCCTGCTTGGCCCTGGCCAGAGAAGCCTTTCTCAGCACCACGGTCAGATGCTGCATTCTGGGCAGCCTGACAGTTGAGTGGCAGGCCCAGCCTGCCCTGGAGACTCCAGCGAAGCTATGCCATGGCTGTCCTCCTGCAGCTCATTGGGCCCAGTGGGCACCTCTCCGGAAGGCTTTCTTTCAGCAAAGCTGGCTGCCATCTGGCTTCAAGGCTAAAGGGCTCTTCAAAAGCAGAGGATCTTGCTAAAACAAGATCGAATTTAAAAACAAACAAATAAACATTGCGTTTCCTAGTTCTGGCCTTTGCATCTCAAAGCCTTCCCCTCCCCGCCCTGCCTCCTTCTGTTTTTGACCTCTGGTTATCTGGAACAGCTGAGCAATACTGCTTCCCCCTCTAACGTACAGATTCCTCCTACATCACCAGGAAAGAAGTCACATCTCCAAAGCCAGTCAGAATCCGTCCCTGGGTTGGAGGCCCCATTCCCACTGATGCCTGGGGGATGGAGGGAGGGGGGAGTGGCTGCTCAGCCAACAGGGCAAGGGCGAGCTCTCTGACCGTCACTGGAGTAGCTAAGAAGCAGGACACCATTGCCCAAGCTGGGAGCCTTCCCAAGGCCATGCCCAAGCTGGGCACTTCTCTGCCAGCAGGGGCTGAGGATCCGTTGTGATATACCTGAAAAGCAGTAATTCGGCTTCTGCTGGAAAACCTCCAGGGAGGGGGACGCTATCACCTCCTGCAGTAGGTCGTTCCACTCTGGGAAAGCCCTCACGGTGAGGACAGACACCCCTTCAAATACTTCAACTCATCTCGCTTACTCTTTGCCCACCCCCTATGTTAATCACTCCCCACTCACTGGCCCTTTGATTTGTCACATGATGTTGAACACTATTAGAGCCTTTTGGTTTGCCTTCCCTCTCTACACTCTCCAGTTTATCTAAGGCCTCCTTAAATGGTGTCTCTCCCAGAATGGACCACACCATGCAGGTGGAGCCTGATCTCGGCTGGTCGGGAATATACCTGGATTTCTGGGATTCTAAGTCAAGCCTTGCAGTTCTGGCACAAAGGTGTAAGAAGTCCGTGGTGGGGCTCAGGTCACCTCCAGTTGGCACCTGCTATAGCCTTTAGTCAGTGGAAGCACCAAATCCCCAGTAAAGATTATTTCATTTCCTGAGGTTGATGCATGACTGGTCTTAGAATGGGAAACGGAGTAATAGAAGGCTATGGGAGCCATCATGCCCCGGTCGGGTCTGCTCTGTGGGTTAGAACAGTGGACATGCATCCCTATGCATGCATGATGGGCTCAGCATGCCTCTATATGCTTTTGTTTACAATCAGGGGTGTGTTCCTGTGATTTGTGCTTGTGTGTTTGCATAATATTCATATACGTAATCTGACCATGTGCACAGGTCAACTTGTGTATATGTGCACATAGATGCATATTTGTAAGGATACACATACGTATCTCTCTCTCTCTCTCCCTCTCTCTCTCTCTCTCTCCCTCTCTTTCTATCTCTCTCTCTCTCTCTCTCTCTCTCTCTCTCTCTCTCTCTCTATCCCTACACATATGAGTACCTTGGTGAATGCATAGCTACATGCATCATGTTTGGGGTTGTATGTAGGGCAGATGTGTGTATCTGGGTGTTTACATGCATGTTTCTGAGTGTGTGTGTATCTGCGGGCATGTTCAGGATGAGGACTGCCTGGTTACAATTACCCCTGAAACTCCATCAGCTCAGAATGAGCTCATAAACATTTTATTTACGTGAACTTTCTGCTGAGGGCGAACATATGCTTTCTTCATTTAAATTGCAGAATGGTAAACACAGACAAAATAAATTAGTTCCCATTAGTAACTGTTTTGAAATGAGCAGATTTAGGTTGGACTTCAAAACGTAGATCATATTTTAATAATCTGTTTCCCAGTATGAAGTCTCAATGCCGCTGGATCTGTGCAACTAAAAATAGACATATTCTTTGCATAAGAAGAAGTTGCAATAAATTAGCTGTAAGCCGAGAAATCTTATCACGCAGCTGGTAATGAAAACTGAATGTGGCTTGATTCTGAGATCGCCAATATGTTATTTTCTATGATAATGGAAACTGTACCGCATGAATGGATGGAGAGCTCTGCTGCAGACCAAGTGGGGAAGGTCTCTTTAATCTCCCTCTGATGTCAGCTTCTGCAGAAACCAGAACTAACTTTGACCTGTAGAGGGAGGAGATGGAGCTAGGCTTCAGTAGGGAGATTTCTGTCCAGTGGTAACAAATTATTCATTAACTTTTCAAGACGCACATGCACAGAGTGCATTAAATTCATGTCTCGGGCACTCCCCCAGGATATTGATCTACTCTCAGGACAGGGTGCAATAAAGTTGAGGACTGTTTACTTCAGGGAAAGATCTAACTGGGTGATGTGTTGAGCATGATGTGATGGGAGATCCACAAACTTGTCTAATTTAGAAGCAAAGTGTTTGCCAATCACTTCCTTCTAGATCGAGGCTCCCATTAGAACCAGACCTATCTACTACCCAAAAGTGTAGGCTCTGCTTAGAGAAGTAGGAGAGATAAAACAAGATTTTCTGACCATGAGGAATAGATGGAGAGACCAAATCCACTGTCCTCCTAGGCCTGTGGAGGGATTTCTTGGCATGAATCCAGTCTACCCCTGGGAGTTCTGAGGTGCCCAGGTGTAGCCTCCTGCCTGAGCCCTCCTTTCCTCATTCCACAAAGTCACTGATCCTCAGAGTGGGCAGGGACCCTTAGAGGTATCTTGTTGAACCCACAAATTAACCAGAATCCCCCTAACAACACCCATCCTGACTTCTGGTCTTCCCCAGCATTTACCCAGCTGTGATCTAACCCTATCTAGAATATGCTGTAGAGTTCTGGGCTCCTTCTTCTTTATCTGCTCTGTAAGAAGGATAGAAAGACAGATAGACTGGGGCTTATTCAAGAGGGAGTGATCAGGACTGTGGAGATGACTGAAGTCAGCTCATGGGAAGGTCCAATCTATTGTTGCAGCATGTATGCCAAGAACTACTGCTCTCCACCAAGATTCTAAGACAAAATAAACAAACACCAAGACTTCCCTCAAAGAGCTTTTATTTCCATTAAGGGGGAACAGTATGTGGACAGTTACCTTTCTCCTTAACAATCTGAAATTTGAGAGCACCAATAAGTACTTGAATTGTAGGTGACATGGGAAATGGAAGGAAAAGCTCCTCTTAGGAGGTGATTTATGAGCTGATTCCTGAAGAGATTCCTGGAGACTGAAGTGAGAGGGAAAGAGAGGATTTCAGGCATGGATTACAGTGTGACCAAAGGCACAGATGCAATGCTGTGTGCTCTATTCAAGGAAAGAGGGAAGAACAAGCTGGCTAGAACATTGCATGTGAAAGAGGATGATGGGTATTAATCCTGGAGAATTTGAAAAGAACCATCCTGTGGAGAGCTCTAAATGTCTGTCTTGAGGAGGCCATAGTTTATCCAGGGAGATCCTAGAGTATTTTGAGCAGGGGAATGATGCCATCAGCCTTATTCTAGGAAGGGCCACTCCTACTGGCCATTCTGCAGAGTCCCATGGAGACCCTTTGGAGATGGAGCTGGAGCATCATGACCACCTACAGGAGTTCAGCAAAGTCAGGAGACCTGTGCCAGTGCCCTGAGTCAGGCACATTGGCCTGTCCAAGCTGGTCTCCCACTCAGCTTCAGCCACATGCACTTGATAAGAGTTGCTCACATTCTTTGTCTGGTTTTCTGGCTCAGATTGTGTTTTACCTCTCAGGTTCCTGGTGTCCTTTAAAGCTCAGCTCAAGACCTCATTTCTCAGTGCTGAAATGGCTCGCAGTGGTTACTGATTCCAATCCTCTCAATTTAGACAAGAAAAATGAGTCCTGGGAAGAGGCAGTGATTTACTCAGACACAAGGTCCTTGGTTAACTTTTCAATGTACTGCTGATCCATACAGATGCTATCCCCACCAACAGAATGGAAGCACCTTGAGCCCAAGGATTGATTCATTATTTTTTTTTTGTCTTGTCCACAGTATAGAGCCCTTAGCACGCACTACAATAACTGCTTGTAGTTAATGAGCAGATGAATGAAAGAAAGAATGAATAAATGAATGAATGAATGAAGGCAAGATGGAAGGAGCCATGTCTTTTAGCTGTCAGCCAGTCAGGGAGTCACAAGCGACAGTTAAGCTGTTATTGGCCAGGCATGTAGGGGATACAAAGAAAGGGACTCTCGGTGGAAGGGAATGTGAGATGCCTCTTGCAAATAGTCAGGGAGAGAGTGGAGGAAAGGCTGCATTTCAAACACAGAGGGATGGATGGGGAAAATGAATGGAGGCAAAGAGACAGAGCAAGAACGTGAGGTTAGCTGGATCTCAGGGTGTGGGACAGATGAGACTGGAGAAGAGTGTAAGAAAACTGGAAAGGAATGAAGGGGCCATTGTAGGTGTTCTCATCTGGTCCTAGAAGTAATAGGAAGATGCTGCTGTTTAGTTGGCAGTGGGTATAACGGCCAGATTTACTGTTCAGGAAAATCACTTTGGCAATGGAGTGAAGAATGATGCAGAGTGGAAGGACAAGGTAGGGAGGCTGTGGAATCATAGCCTTGAACTCTTTTCCTTCCAAAACTCAAAGTATTGGCTTTTTAGCATCTTCAGAATCTCTGCAAGGATATTCTTCTTAACTCACACATAATCTTTTTCCAAAAACCTTCTCTGACATCTGTTCTGTAAAGACCTCAATGGCCATTTCCTCCACTTGGACACTCAGGTGAATGGGGATAATGTAAAAAAAAAAAAAGCATTGGTGTTTGTTGAATTTCAGAATTATTCAAATGAACAGGCAAAGAGTCCCCATGGAAGTACAGCTTTCCTCCCCCCCGCCCCCTTTTATTTCTGCCTGAAGACTTTCTGCCACGGATCTCTGTAGAACAAACATGGGGGATGTGTTCAGGGAAAATGAGAGTTTTAGTGAATCAATAAGTAGAGCATTTCCCCGAAAGGCTACAAATCCCTGCCATGGTGTTTTTTCCTTAGAAACATGAATGTGGTGATTTAGAATCTAATCAGCCTAATGAATAGACTCAATAGACTGGCGTGGGAAAGGAGTGAACTGGCAGATGGCAAGCCCTTTACTAGACTCTCCTATGCCAGCCAGGAGCTGGGTTGGTCAGCCTGCCCCCTCATCTGAGGGCCTCAGCAAAGGTGAGAAGGCAGAATCAGAAGAACTTGAGACAGATTGAGGAATACAACACCTTCCTTCTCCTGAGGAGTAGACTGAGTCTCAGAATGGGGGAGAGACTTAGCCACACTCATGTAGGCAATGGCCATTCAACTGAAACTTCATTCCCAGTCTCTTGATTCTGAGTGTAAGGCATATCTCAGTTTCCTGAATAGTGGATCTGGCACATTTTCTTGCTATGGTCCACAGAATCTTCCCATGCTGGAACACTCCGAATGGCCATTCCTGTGGATATGCAATGTCCAGTGTCCTCTCCATCTATCACCCTTTGCTGACCTTCACTGGAAAAAAAAAATTCTCTCTGAGATTTTCCTTGGATTTCCCAGTCAGGAACATTTTTCTTGATCTGTGTGGAGAAGTTTCACAGTAGAGCTTGGTTGTACTTCTTGCTACATTTTTTTTCTCCCCACAGTGCACTCTTGAGGAAACTATGAATGGTTCCAGCCATTCTAGAAAATAATTTGGAACTATGCCCCTAAAATGTCATGAAACTGTGGTTTTGTATGCCAAAGAGATCAAACATAGAGGGAAGGAAAGGATGCACAGAGACCAAAATACTTATAATGGAAGCTTCCTGTAAAATAAAGGTGTCAACCAGCTGGGGGAACAGTCAAACATGTCACGGTATATAAAGTTAATAGAATATTATACAGATTCAGAGTAACCTGAGGGGGACATGTATGGACTGAGATGATCCAGGACAATAATTTATACAATGATTACAACAATGTAAAAGGAAAACAACTGCGTAGGACTTAAGAACTCTGACCAATGAGATGAGCGACCATGACTTTGGACTTTTCCTTGTATTCCTGGATTGAGCACAGCACCGGGGACAGAGTAAGTACTTAACAAATGCCCTGCGTTGCCACACTGACTCAGTGGTCCAGGACAAAGTGTGCTGCCCATACCCTGCTAGGTAGGGGACTCGGAGCACTGGGAGAGACGATTCCAAATATGACAAATGAAGAGACTTGTTTTGCTTGAGGCTGCCCATTTATTGCAACTGAGATAATATGAGAAATGCAGCAATATATACAGGAATTAGTGCAGTACCTGGCCCATAGTAGGTGCATAATAGTTGTAAAACACTTAGTGTAGTGCCTGGCACATAGTGGGCACTGAATTAGATGCTTCCCTCTTCCCCCTCCCTGCCTTTCTCCTTCCCTTTCATCTCTTTCTCTTTCCTTCCCTTCTCCCCTTCCTCCTCCCCTCCTTCCCTCCTTCCCTTCCTTCCTTCCCTTTTTTCCTCCTTCCTCCTTCCTTCCCTCCTTCCCTTCCTTCTTTCCTTCCTTTCTTCCTTCCTTCCTCCCTCCCTCCCTTCCTTCCTTCCCTTTTTCCTTCCT
>CM053581.1:1603072-1657714 GCA_028627135.1 Pseudochirops cupreus | reverse complement strand
GCCATGGCCATGATTTGCATCCATACTGGTTGGTGACTCTGTGTCTGTGCTGCCATTATTGCTGCATTCCTCCCTCACTCCCTTCGAGCCTGGACTCTGGGGAAAAGAGTCTCAGATGTGCCGATTGTGATGGATTGTGATATCTCTTAGGGTAACTAAGAAGGTAATCCCCCAGCTTTGGCCAGCCAACCTATCTGAAGCAGATTAACTACATGAATAATGTCTTCTGAGTGGGAGAAAGGAAAGGCAGATAGCCCAGCCTCATTTGGAAGTCTATGGAAAGGCCCGCTGCCAAAACTATTGATCGGATTTTGTGGGAGTTAAAGCTTTAATCTCCCCCACCCTAGTTTTTCATCAGACAAAGCCACAGGGCTTAGAGGTTTAACTCTGTGCACTATATGCTGCCATGACACTGAACTACCAAATCCAATTCATTTTTTAAAGTATGTTGACCATGTGCCTAGCACCCCTGGGCTCCTGGGGCAGGGGGAGGAATATCCAGGAAGTAACAAAGAGAAGTCTTAGGGAGGGCACAGAACATGTATTTAGAGTCTGAGGTCCTGGGTTCAAATGCTGTATCTGTGACCTTAGCAAACAAAAAGACAAAAGCCAAGAAGAGAGCCAGCTACAAACATTGAATACGAAGGAATACAAAGAGCAAACAGCAGGATGGTCAGAGATGTGTGATACACCAGCACAGTACATAGGAGACATTTCCCCAGCCCATGCCTGGCACTCTGTCCCTCCTCGCTTCACAGCCTGGAGGAGCAGTGATGCTGGCATCAGAGGACCTGAGTGCCAATCCTGCTCAGGCCCTGACTCCCAGGGGGATCTCAGCAAAGTCTCTCAGTCTTAGGTTCCTTAACTGTCAATTAGAGAGGTGGACTTGGCTCTTCCAACATGGATCAGACCTTTGGCTCACTTCCACTGGGAAAACCTCCCTTGTTTCATCACAGCTCTTGGCACAGTGCCTCACACTTGGAAATACTTGCTGACTAACTGATTGACTGACTGAATCCCCTAGTTTTTCTTCTCTCCTCCCTCAAACTTTTATCCCTAGCCTCCAATGCTAACCTTGTCCAAATGGATAATTCTTTCCAAAGGCAGCATATCATCTGGGCGCCCCCATCCTGCAGCAGCCCATCACCATTTTTCAGACTCTGTTTGCCATGGGACATTAACAGATGAATGGTCCATGCTAGATACCTTCCTCATCTCTTTTGTAGAATCATTTGGAGGGCACTAGTGGAGCACATGGGCTACCTGCCCTCTGGATCTCTCTTATTCTCACTATGCCAGGAGCTTATTTTTCCCTCACAATACATTTCTATGATGACATTATGTACTACAGATCTTCTTCCTAGTTTCTTATGCTGTGCTTCTCTGTTCACATCTGCCATGCACCTTTTTTTTTTACCCTCTCTACTTATTATACTTCTTGGGATGGATGAGCATATGATCATTTCATTATGTCCCAGAGTATTGCATATTCTCCTAAATGGTAGCCATCTACATAGGAAAAACCAAGTGGATGAAGAATGTTGATTTTTATCAAATTCCAGGAGTTGTCAACCTAGGGTCCATGGACTTGGTTTAAAAAAAATATATTGGGGAGGTGGAGCCAACATGGCAGAGTAAAAGCAGGAACTAACTTGAACTCATCCCCAATTACCTCCAACACCTGTAAAAAATGACTCTAAAAGAATTTTAGAGATACAGAACCCCGAAAATGACAGAGTGAAATACATCTCTAGCTGAAGTCAGCCTGGCAAGCTGAAAGAAAGGATCTATTGCACCATATTGGGAGCAGAGCACAGTTCCTTAATGGGCTATGTTGGCACAACTTGGAGGCACAGACCAATCAGACTCAGGGGACTGAATCACTGGCAGCTGTGGCAGTTTCCAGACTTTCAATACACAAATGCCAAAGAGAAAATAAAAGGTCAGTGGGGAACTCTGTTGAACCTGGGTGAAAGAAGAGCTCAGTCAGGCCCCTACCCACAGGGCAGCAAAGGTGATGGCAGCAGTGGCTGTGGCAGTGGGGTGGCTGATTCTGGGGCTGCAGGCCTACAGATAGTGGGGAGACCAAGCAGTTGATCAGAGGGCAATGGCAGGAATCTCTTTGCTGACACTGAGGCAGGATTATCTTGCTTTGCCCTGCTTGGATCTGGGTCAAAGTCTTGGGTGGTGGTCCTGGGGTGAGGAGGAGCACTGGTGTGGCAGAGCTTGTTAAGGCTATGGAGAGGCAGTCCTTTTCACAGTTTTGAGGCAAGTGCCTAGAAGAGGCTCTGAAAACAGCTGTGTAAAACCCCAGAAATTTGGAACATAGCACTCTCCAATCTAGAAGCAGAGTTCTACCATGCCAAAGAGCTCAAAAGTCAAGTAATTGGATGGCAAAATGAGCAGAGGAAGAGAAATCAGACTATAGAATTATTCTTTGGCAACAAAGAAGATCAAAACATGGAACCAGAGGAAGACAACAAAGTAAAAACTCCTGCATCAAAAGCCTCCAAGAAAAATATGAATTGATTTCAGGCCATGAAGAAGCTCAAGAAGGATTTTGAAAATCAAGTAAGAGAAATAAGGAAAAAATGGAAAGAGAAATGAGAGTGATGCAAAAAAAAATAATGAAAAACAAGTCAATAGCTTGCTAAAGGAGACCCCCCAAAAATACTGAAGAAAATAACACCTTAAAAATAGACTAACTCAAATGGCAAAAGAGGTCCAAAAAGCCAAGGAGGAGAACAATGCCTTAAAAAGCAGAATTGGCCAGATGGAAAAGAAAGCTCAAAATCTCACTGACAAAAATAATTCCTTCAACATTAGAGTAGAGTAAATGGAGGCTAATAACTTTATGAGAAATCAAGGCATTATAAACCAGATCCAAAAGAATGAAAAAAAATAGAAGACAATGTCAAATGTCTCACTGGAAAAAACCAACAAACCTGGAAAATCGATTCAGGAGAGATAATTTTAAAAATATTGGACTACCTGAAAGCCATGATCAAAAAAGAGCCTAGATGTCATCTGTCAAGAGATTATCGAGGAAAAGCACCCTGATATTCTAGAACCAGAAGGTAAAATAGAAATTGAAAGAATTCACCAATCACCTCTAGAAAAAGATCCCCAAAATAAAACTCTTAGGAATATTATAGACAAATTTCAGAGTGTCCAGGTCAAGGAGAAAATATTACAAGCACTCAGGAAGAAACAATTTGAGTATTGTGGAAACACAATCAGGACAACTCAAGATCTATTAGCTTCTACATTAAGGGATTGAAGAACTTGAATATGATATTCCAGAGGTCAAAGGAGCTAGTATTAAAACCAAGAATTACCTGCCAAAGAAAACAGAGCATAATACTTCAGGAGAAAATATGGAAATTCAATGAAATAGAGGACTTTCAAGAATTCTTGATGGAAAGACCAGAGCTGAACAGAAAATCTTACTTTCAAATACAAGAAGCAAGAGAAGCATGAAAAGGTAAACAGGAAAGAGAAATCATAAGAAATGTATTAAAGTTGAACTGTTTACATTCCTACATGGAAAGATGATATTTGTAGCTCATGAGACTTTTCTCAGTATTAGGATAGTTGAAGGATATCTAAAAAAATAAAATTAAGAGGTGAGAGAGGAATTTATTGAGAAAAGGAGAAAGGGAGAGAGAGAATAGGGTAAATTATCTCACATAAAAGAGGGAAGAGAAAGCTATTACAGGAGAGCGGGAGAGCAGGAAGGTGAAAGGGAATGAGTCAACCTTACTCTCATTGGATTTGGCTTGAGGAGGGAATAACATGCACACTCACTTGGGTATTCTACCCTACAGGAAAGTGAGGGGGGGATAAGAGGGGAGATGATAGAAGGGAGGGCAGATAAGGGGAGGGGTAGTCAGAAGCAAATACTTTTGAAAAGGTACAGGGTCAAAGGAGAAAATAGTATAAATGGGGGGAGGAGTAGGATGAAGGAAAATATACTTAGTCTTTCACAATATGAGGACTACAGAAATGTTTTGCATAACTACACATGTATAACTTATATTGAATTGCTTGTCTTCCCAGTGGGGGTGGGTGAGGAGGGAAGAAAGGAAACAATTTGGAAATCGAAGTTTTAAAAACAAATATTAAAACATTGTTGTTACATGCAACCAGAAATAGGATATATAAGCAATGGGGTATAGAAATCCATCTTGCTCTAGAAGAAAGTAGGGGGTAAGGAGGTAAGGGGAGGAATGTGGGGGGGTATAAGAGAAGGCATACTGGGGCAAGGGGTAATCAGTATGCTTGATATCTTGAGGTGGGGGTAGGGGAGAGAAGTGGAGAAAATTTGGAACTCAAAATCTTGTGGAAATGAATGTTGAAAACTAAAAATTAATAAATAAATTTTGGAAAAAAATGTATTGGATATTGGACAATCAGCATGATTGATTTTCTTTGCAATCCTTTTTTGTGTATTTAAACATGTTATTCCAAGAAGGGATCCTTGGGCTTCATCACGCTGAGAAAAAGGGGGCCACGACCCCCAAAAGTTAAAATGAAGCTCATAAATATATACCATAGAGGGAAGAAACATTTTTTTAAAAAACTACAAATATTCTACTATTGTTAATGTTGTCCTGAGGTATAAAGTATGCAAGTCTCTGAAATAGATTGATGATAGAGAGATCAATAGATAGAGATACAAATATATAGGTAGATACAGATCTCTATCTCTGTCTCCATCTCCATCTCTATCTCTATCTAATCTGCTTACAGCTTGTATCTCTAGTAGTAAAACAGAACTCCCGAAGAGAAGGAATTATCTTTGTCTTTTAATCCATAGCACCTACCTCAGTACCTCATACATAAAAGAGACTCAATCAGTGCTTGTAGGATCAGATTAGATTACATTATTTGGGTTGGATTGAGAGATCACAATGAAAGGAAAAATTGTCCTCCTAATTATCACTGAGAATTGCTGTGTCTGGAATCTGGTTCTAGAATGTACTTTGATCATAAAAAGCAGAAGTTGAAGGAAGGACAAGGAAGTATTGCCCTCTATAAAGGAGACATTCATGTGAGGAAATCAGTAAGCCAAGGAGGTAAGCATGGAGTACAGTATTTAAGTGGTAACTAGAATCATATCTTTCCATCTTGTCCACAAGGATAGAATATGTGTCCATCAGATGGTCTGATGAAACCAAGGCTTATTATTTTCCCAATCTGCCAAGCTAGTCATCTGGCCTACTTCTGAAGAAAAGGAGATGAGCTTAGACCGGTATGAAGACCAGAACATCTCCTAGGGATCATGACTTCCGTGCCAAACTGCTGAGAAATCACACTTTGATGACTGAATTCAAGAATTTTGCAAGTCATCAATGTCAAGCTCCACAATTTGCATTTTCTTCTTTCCTTCTTCTCTTTCTCCTTCTATTCTTCTCTTCCTTCCTTCCTTTTACTCTTTCTTTCCTTCTTCTCTTCCTCCCTCTCTTCTTCTCTTCCTTCATTTTACTCTTTCTTTCTTTCCTCCTTTCTCTTTCCCAGTTTCTTTTCCTTCTTTTCTTCCTTCCGTTTTGAAAAGCAGAAAAAAAATCTGCTTTTCTCCTATTTTTTTACAATCTTGCTATACTCTCTTTCAAACACGACAAAGGCATTGGCTCAACAATTACATTTTCCAGGTCCTCAGTCCCCTTCTAAGATAAGTTCTATCTAGACCTGGTGACCTGAACTCGTCTGATCTAGCAAGATCCTCACTTGCTCTAACTTTGCTAATCTCAAACATCAATTACCAATTAATTGTTTTTGTTCCAAGTTTTTCAGTCCAAGATTCATTCTCCCTGGAAAGATATAGATTAAAACTAGGAGCTGAATGGTTTATTTTGTTGTCACTCAAGGCCAAAGAGAGACTTCTGGTAGATCCAAATGCTTTGAAACACACCCAACTTGCAACTATTCAAAAAGTGATGTAAAAGATGTCAGCAGGGAGTTCTCTAAGGACAGTAAAGGTGGATCAATACAATTCATGCCAGTAGTACAGTAAACTCAACTTTCTCTCTGTGTTTCTTTATCATCATCCCCTATACCATGAACATAGTCCTGTTTCTTCATTAATCCTTCTCTTACCACCAATATAAACAAAATCAAACCTTCAGAAGTAGGTGACTCAGATTTTTTTTTGCTTGCTAGTCATGACTCATTCTAAACATTAGCATATTTGTCAAGATGCTTACAGGATTCAATCATATTGTTCTATTCCTTCTCAGCTGCCTTTGTTTCCATCTTCTGTATTTTTCAAAATTAATTTAATTTGGTTGATCAATAAATCACCCATGCATCTACATTTACCTTTTAATATTATTCTCCTTTCTTTCTCTTAAAAAAAATTTATGTTGCCTTCAAGATGTCACTCTTAAAATCTGATATTATTGGGGACCCTTAGAATGTAAGTCCTTTGGAGTCCTTTTGTCTTTTATTTTAACCTTCATAAATCTCTTCTCACTGAATCTAAGATGCATGTCATATTACGCCCAACTTTTCTATCCCCCTTCTAAGCTGGGATGGTCATCCCTTTCCCCGTATCCTCATCTTCCTGCGTCTGGGCAGCCATTCAACCATGCCCGAATACGCTAAGCCTCATTCATGCTCCAGTAACCAGTGTCTTTCTGGCAAAGGGAAGCAGACCCAGAATGGCCTCCCTCCCATTGCGCTGTCTACCTTTTGAAAAATAAAAGTAATTGTGAACCTAAACCAAGAAATTATTTGGTCCTAAGTTTTTGACCATGGAGAGTGTCAGCAGCTGCCTGGAGATTGACGTCCCTCACACCTGCTCAGTCATACCTCTGAGATACACTTAACCCTGTTTCCCAAAGTCTTCATCGCTTTCTTTTTGCTATCTGGGTGGTTAGCATAATATCCAGTGATAATATTGCTTCTATATCTGACTTTGTTTATCAACTAAATACTATACCCGATGTTTACCTCCTTGGCCTACCAATTTCCTCATATAAATGTCTCCTTTATAGACGGGGCAATACTGCCCTGTCCTTCTTTCAACTTCTCCTGCTGTTTATGAGCAAATCACATCCTTCTAGAACCATATTCCAGTCACGGCAAGTCTCAATGAAAGTTAGGAGGCCATTTTTTCCTCTTGTGTTGTGATCTCTCAATTCGACCCAAGTAATCTAATCTAATCTGATCCCACAAACATTGATTGAGTCTCTTTTATGTATGAGGTACTGAGGTAGGTGATGTGGATTTAAAAAAATACAATTCCTTCCTTTCAGGAATTCTGTTTTGCTATTGGGAGATATGAGCTATAAGCAGATGTATAGTTATAGATGTAGATCTCTATCTCTCTATTTGAATCTCTATTTTATTCATGGATCCAAAGAAATCACAGATCGAGTTCCCCTTTCTATCTTCTATTTATTTTCCAATCACCCTCCATTCCCTTGTCAAATTGGCCTGGTATGAGTCATGCATAGCTCTCTGTGCCTGACTGGAAATAGGTTTGGAGGGAAAAGGTCAGGGAATGCTCCTTCCCCAGGGTCCTACCTTTGGAATGTGGGAGTTGACACCCAGAACCAGCAAAATTTCTCCCCCTCCCACAAGTCAGGTGACATTTCCTAGCTATGGCCCTTGTCTTCAGCCCTGCAGGGAATATTTTCTGTGCATGTATTGGGGAGGGAGGGGACAGGGAAGAATTGAGACCCCATGACTGTGCAGCCCAGCCTCATCCCAGGAGCCATCAAACATGGTGGTGACTTAATTTAGTCCAGCACAGACAAATCCAACATTCATTTTAGTCCCATCTTTTGAGAAGTTTATCCAAAATTAGGGTTATAGGTTGGACCTGTGGATTCATTTATTTCTGAAAGTCCAAGGTGAGGAAATGCCATCTACAAATACAGGTCAGCACCTTCTCAAGTACAGGGCTGGTGCATCATTGCAGAAGGAACATGACCTTCCTGAGTCCCACAGCCAGTAGTTGTCAGACTCAGGAATTCAGCTTCCATCTTCCTGGTGCCAACATGAACTTTCCATCCTCTGCCCACCAAGCATCCACCATGAACATGTCGAAACCATTAGATTCTCTTTTAGCTTAGTCTGCATCAAGGATAATGCAGGGCACAGAGAGGATGTATTTATCCAGGTTTAACTCCTATTTTCTGCCTCAACAATCCAAGCTCTCCCCCATTAAATGTTCTCTCCACTTGCAGAAGGCACAACATTGTGACTAGTAATTTAAATTCCCCACACTGAAATAATCAATAGCACAATGGGGCACAGCCAGAATCAATTCAGGTTTTAGTTAAATTGAGGTAACCTTATTAATAATTAAAACAGAATGAGAATGGCTTTAAATAACAGAAATAAGTGTCGGAACAAGAAACCCCCTGGAAGGGAGAGAAGATAAAAAAAGAGGATGGGAGAAAGCATTGCTGTCCCTGAGCACTTTCATGGTGATCAGAGCTGCCAGCATCTCTGTCTCTGGCTTCCTCTGCCCCAGGAACTGTCCACATAGTTGTCTCTCCTTTGGGTTAAGGCAGTGGCATCCACCCCATTGACTCATTCCTTTCATCTCATCCCATGTCCATAGCATCCTTTTCCAGTTCTGTGTCTACTACCCTATGGACTAACCCAGATTGATGTGGAGTCTTGGTGGCAGCAATTGGCAGGGTCTACCATTTCCTAAAACCCTCTCTTCCCCCCCCCCCCAACTTGGCATCTAATTTCATGGAAAGTGGGAGACAATATGTGCATTTCAGAACATGGGGTGAGGAAAGTAGCAACTGGGAAGATAAGAGGGGGCCAGAGAAGATTGAGCACAGAACATATCCCTAGTCTAAACTGTTAAGGAAATTGGGGCTCTATGCAGCATACATGTCAGACATTCTATCATAGCCTTTTCCAAGGCTGGATCCAGGTCAAGGAGGAACTTAAATGTTTAACAGAGGAATTTGTATTTGATCCCAGAGGTAATAGGAAGGAGCAAGGGCTTATCAAGAAGATCAGTTCCATGGTCAGACATGTACTTTAGGGACATCACTTTGGTGACCACGGAGAGGAGGGTTTGGAGGGAACAGAGATGGGGCAGGGACATGGATTGGAAGACTTTGGTAGCAATGTGACCTTGAGGGAAGAACTTCATGTCTGCAGGCCTCAGTTTCTGATTTCCTTGTAAGATATTCTATTTCCTTACCTCAATAATTAACCAGGTACAGGATAGAATCAATCAATCAGAAGTATAAATTGGGTATTAGCAAGACCTACATATCTCTATTGACTCAATCAATCCATCACTCAAGACATTAAATGAATATGCTCCTGATGAGTGTGTTTGTATGTATGTATATACATAGACACATACACACATATATACATGTATGTATATATAATATTAAGCCATTTTAGAAACTAGCATTTGAGCGTCTAGAAGACGAGTGAAGACATCAGTTTCTTCTAACTCCCTGGGATGAATGAGGAGAGATAAATTTTTATCTCCTCCCCCTTATGCCCACCTCACACACCTTATCATATCATTACCTCGTGAACTTCAGAGGGTTGCAGAATTTGGATTTCTCATCTACATCCTAGCACTGGATTGCTGATGGAAGTGTCTGTTTGGTAAGCCATACCTGAGGAGACTTGGGAGGGCTCCATAAAGGAAAGGAAAAGGCCTGCATCCAAGGAACTTTTCAGGAGATGTGAATTAGCTCCTTTGCTCCACCATATGCTCTAAGTGGAGTTCGCCTTTCCCTGGGCATTCTATGTACTTGTAGAGGAATATATCCTGGTTTTGTAGTAGTTACTTTGGCCCATCTCCTTTAATGGACAACTATTTCTAGAAGCTCATGTCGTCTAATTGATATCAACTTATAATCTTAAGGGGAAGCACACCAATGGGGGGTCAGATTTCACACTCTGAGATGACCATCCTTCCCTCTAGCCTCTCTGACCTTTTGAGTCTCCTAGAACTCTGAAAGAGAAAAGTAAGGTCTGCTCTCTGGGACCCAGACTGCCAGGGAAAGTGGGGATTAGGAGAATGAGCCACATAACACACACTACATGTTAATGTGAGGGAATTGGGGCCAATGATTCTTAAGGTATCTTTTAGCTCTCAATCTATAATTCTATAACCCTAGATGATAAGGACTGAAGACTCTGGTGATTACATGCATGGAGGGAAGGAAACAAATGAGCCACCATCATTCAGTCACATCAGTTCCCATCCACAGAGTTAGCCTCAATTCTGATCCCTCGCTCAACACTTACCTCTAATTATGTTGCACTTGTTGATTCTATCTATATAACATAACTTTTATCTGTCCATTTGGAATTGTATAGACTTTCTAGCAACTCCAAGTCAGTTTTCCTTGGAAGGATGGTAGGGATAGGGGGAATGAAAGATCTTTGTATGGTCAGGGTCCAGTATGGGTCCCTGAATTGACAAAGGCAATCAATGAAATAGAGGAAGTCTGTTTCTGCAGCACTGAATGAATTTCGTTTTGGAGGGCCTTGGGGTAGTGCTATCAAACTTGAGGCTTGTATGCATACTGGGGACAAAATACTGCTAGCTAGAATGTCTTGAGGTCACTTCACTAATAACTTCAAGCATCTTCCCTTTCCAATGGATCTGAAGCCATACAATTGCACTGTGTGTGGGAAAGTCTTAGGACATCTAGTACAAAAGAGGGGATATATGTTCTGGATACTGTAATAAGCACTGGGAAGTAAAATAAAACCCTAAAACATGATCCTTACCCTCAAGAACAAGGGGAGAGCAACATGAATGTAGCCAGGCGCAGATAAGTCATGTACAGTGAATGAATGAACCATAATCATGGAGGGGGGGCACTAACAACTTGGGGGGGGGGATCATGGGATTTAGGTTGAGAGCTAAAGGAAGACAGGAAAACTGAGAGGTAGAGGTGAAGAGGAAGAGCATTGTGGGTATGGAGAACACAGTCAGTACAAAGGCTGGGACAACACCAAGGAACAGCTCAGAAGACAGTGTGGTTGGGTAGCACCATGAGTGGAGGGGACTAGAGGAGGAGCAAACAGCTGAGTTGGGAGGGCTTTGAATGCCAAATGGGGCAAATGACAAGGGAAACTATGCTAACTGCTTTGAGCTGGTATGTTCTTCACATGTAAAGCCCTTCACCATCTGGCTCCCATCTCTTTTCTGACTGGTTTCACATGATGTGGTCTCATCCTCTTTCTACTCCAGGAAGCTGCTCTGCTTGTTGCACTCTCCAGACCTCTGAGCCTCCTTCTGTGACCAGATTCTTTCCCTCCTAATGTCTGCCCCTTGGAGCCTCCAGCTTCTTCCAAGGCGACCATACCTTTCTTATCCCTCTAAGCTGGTGCTTCCATGTCTTTGCACATCTCCCCACTCCCAAGAATGCATATTCCTTGAAGGCAGAGGTGGTTTTGTTCTGATCTTCATGTCCCTGTTCCCTCAGTTCCTGGAACATAAAAGACTTTTAATAAATGCCTTTTTAATGGAATGGAATGCATGAGAATTGATTACTTTTTATTCCACCTCTGTGGAAAACTTGACAAGAATTCTGAGGCACCGCAGAACAATAGCTGGGTGAGGGAGAAAGAAGCCAGAGACAAGGTTTGGTGACTCTAGACTAGAGGTGAACCTGGGATATATAAAGTCCAAGCTTTGCGTACCAGGAAGCCATAAGCTATGCACAGAGGAGTACACTGAGGGCCAGGCAGGAGTGGGGACCCCAGGGCCACCTGGCAAGCTGGCTGCAGAGCCACACTCCTGACCCTTAACCCTATACTCTTCCTCCTTGTCTCTGAGCATCAACCTTGAATCAAAGGCTTGAACACACTCTTAGCCAACTCAAAAGCTCTCTCATACTTACAGCTATGATAGAGCAATTTCTGATTCTACCTAGACTCTTCCAGGAAAAGTTTCCCTGACCCAGTGTGGGTCACTGAGCCTTCTCACAGCTGACTGGCAATGCTGGGGATCCTAGACAGAATGCTGAGTCCAAACCTCTGATTTTACAGATAGGGAAATTGAGGCCTAGGTAATGGAAGGAACATTAGTCCAGGCTATACCGAAAACTGTGACAGGCTGAGAACTAAAACCAAGTTCTTTGATTAGATGCCAAACAGAGGAGCTTACATTTGATCCTGGAGGTTAATAGACGTTTACTGTGTCTGAATCCTCTGTAGTTTTGAAGTCTAGGATATAAATCAGGAAAGTGCTTTACAATCCTGAAAATGCAATAACTAAGTGTGTTCCTATTGTTTTTCTCCTCCACGGAGCTTTGCACACAGTAGGAACTTCATAAATAATGGTGGAATAAATGAATTTGCACTTTGCAAACACAGGTTTTAATCTCCCTCACTGGTGAGTTCTTAGCACTTAGAGCTCAGAAAACACTCAGAGAGGACCATAAAGCACTCTCTATTCTTGGTGAGGGCCTAATTCCCCAATCCTCTTAGCACAAGACATTTCATCTTTCATTTTATCAATTATAGAAGGTATGTTTCTGGGCAGAATCCAAAGACAGGTTGTGGTTGCTGTGATATTCAGTTACTCAATTCTGTGATTCATGTGGAGACTCTGAACCTCCTCTCCATTCCAAGTAGATTCTTGGCAAATCAGAAACAACTTGAGAGATGGCCACATTGGTCTGTCAGGCCACTGGTGAGAGGCTTTTCTTCCTGTCGCTGTCCTTCAGGCCTGGCCTGAGCTGCACGATTCCCCTCTAGCTTTGGAGGGTAGAGCTCAGGGTCCTCACTGCCCTCCCTCTTCTGGTCACATCCTGCAGATCACTTTAGCCATAGCCCAGAATATCTCTTCTCCATTGGCACTGGTCTCTGGGACTGCTTATATTTGTGCCTGTCCAGTGAATGTGATCTTGGCTTAGCTGTTCTCTCCTCCTTTCTTCCCTTCTCATGTCTCTGGAAGTCTCAAGGTAAGGCTTGTGCTTCCCCTCATGTGAATAAAGCATGTCAGATACAGGCCACTTGCTTTTAGTATCACTGTCTCCTCTGTCATTTATGGGGAAACATCAACATCTCTCAACACATCTTGTCTTTGTGTTTATCCCAAGTACTTACCCCAGAGCATGGGACATAGTAAATGGAGATGGTTAACTTAGATTTTAGTCCAGTATTCCAAAATAATATCCTATTACTGTGAAACTTTGGACCTATTATTGTAGAAATGTTGGAGCATAGCATGAACAATGGGCATAGTCAAGTGAATTTCTAATTGGGGGAAGCCAGTTTTTCAAGTTCTAATGGCAGTGTGGGAGGAGGTCTGCAGTGGGGTGCCCTAGGGATTCATTCTTGACTATTTGCTGGAGAATATTTTCTTTATGAATGATATACATAAAGACAACAGCTGAAGTGATGTATTCAATTCTAGGTAGCGAATTTTATGAAGTATATTGCCAAGTCAGAAAGTGTCCAGAGAACCAAGAATGATGAAGGATGTCAGGTTCATGTTATAGGTGGATCAATCAAAGAATGAAAGAAGGAAGGAAGGAAGGATGGAAGGAAGGAAGGAAGGAAGAAAGAGGGAAAGAAGAAAGGAAGGAAGGAAGGAAGGTAGGATGGAAGGATAGAAGGAAGGAGAGAGGGAGGGAGGGAGGAAGGGAGGGAAGGAAGGAAGGAAAGTAGGATGGAAGGATAGAAGGAAGGAAGGAAGGAAGGAAGGAAAGAAAGAAAGAATGGAACAGGAAATGTGCTAAGTGCTAGGGATACAAATGCAAGTAAAAAGAAAGACAGTCCCTGCCCTCAAGGAGCTTGTATTCCTAACAGGGAAAGATGGTAATTCACCAGAGGCAGCTGCAAGACAAGGCGAAAAGAGGAGACAAGGAGCCGGGGGGATGGATGGAACTCAGCTTGGAGGCCAGATTTAGAAGTTCTGGAGGAACAGAACTCCAAAGAGCGAAGGTCCACAAAATGGAGCATCCAGGGAGAATACACCAGTGGGAGAACGGGAGCTTGCTTTACAAGGTGTTACGTTGGGTTGAGAAGGCTGAAGGGTGGTTGGACATCCCAGGGGAGGAGGCTTTAGATGCTAAGGGCAGGTACTGGAAGAGAGGATGAGTTTGAGGTTCAAGAGTCAGGAACAGGCTGAGGAAAGGCAAAGAGGATTCTTAGGGTTAGAGAAATAAAGACCAAGTAAGGAGCCAGTGGCTTTCCTCAGACGCTTATAAGGTTGATACATGAACAAGAAAGTAAACTGGCCTTGGTTATAAAGAGTCAGCTTTCCCCTCAAAGTAAGGTCGAACTCCCTACAAAGAAAGTCAACAACAATAACAAAAAAAAAATGGTAATGGGCTGCCTCAGGAGAAGGGGCACCCCCTCATGGCAGGGACTCTTTATGCTTTTTATGAAACATTCTGGACTTGATGAAAGTCATATAAAA
Organism: Pseudochirops cupreus; assembly: GCA_028627135.1. Lineage (NCBI taxonomy): Eukaryota > Metazoa > Chordata > Mammalia > Diprotodontia > Pseudocheiridae > Pseudochirops > Pseudochirops cupreus. Next base: position 1,643,328 of record CM053581.1, on the reverse strand, counting down.
TGGACATTTCCATGTATGTGTATGTGTGTATATAATATACACATATGATAACAGAAGAAGGGAACTGTATATGAAACCAGGGATCTGTGTCTGGTACAACTAGCTTTTCTTTTAAATATAATAAAACAGTAATCCAACATAAAACTTTAAAAGTTGTTCTACTTGTCCACAAGTCTGTCTGTCCTTCCTTCTGTGCATTAAAGGAAACAAACACTTCCATTTGTCCTTTTTTCTTTTCTATCTCTATTTTTGTTTCTTTCTCCTCTCCCCTTCCTCCCCTCCTCAATTAAAAAGCTAAACAAAACAAAGAAAAAAAAGTTATTGCAACAAACATTCAGAGACAAGCAAAACAAATTCCTACAATTGCCACATCCAAAAATGTCTGTCTTATTCCACATTTTGTATCTATTCTCTCTCTCTCTCTCTCTCCTCTCTGTCTCTCTGTCTCTGTCTCTCCTCTCTCTCTTTTTCTCTCTGTCTCTCTCTGTCTCTATTTCTTCTCTCTTTCTCTCTCTCTGTCTCTCTCTGTCTCTCTGTCTCTCCTCTCTCTCTCTGTCTCTCTGTCTCTGTCTCTCCTCTCTGTCTCTCTGTCTGTCTTTGTCTGTCTCTCTCTCTCTCTCACACACACACACAGGTGAGTAGTAATCTTCATAATTTTAAAATGATTTTTTCAAGTGACATGAATCTATTGTATATCCCTCCCTCCCACTCCCAAAGAAAGAAAAACCATATCCTTGTAACACACATATATAGTCAAGGAAAATAAATGTCCTGCCTGACTCTGCCCCTACCATCTATGTCCTAGTCTTCAGCCTGAATTCAGTGCCTTTATGGCAGGAGATTGGTAGCAAGCTTCATCACGCTTCCTCTTTCCAAACACTGCTCTTATTTTATATATTGTTCTCCTGGTTCTGATCACTTCATTTTGCATCATATGGTTCATGTGATTCTTCTCAAGTCCTTCTGAAAGCATCCCCTTTATTCCTCCTTACAGAACAATAGGTTTTCATTCCATTGAGGGACCCTAATTTCTTCCCCAATTGGACCTCCTTTCCCTTGTCATATTTTTGCCACCATGACAAAAAGGGCTGCTATTAATATTTTTGGATGTAAGATTGCTTTTGTTCTTTCTTTGATCTCTTGAGATAGAGGTCATGTTGTGACGTTGCTGTGTCAAAGGATGAACGGGATTTGGTGACCATGGGGGGAGGGGGTATGGTTCCAAATTTCTTTCCAGATTGGCTGGTCTAGTTCAAAACTCCGCCAGTGGCAGACTGTTTTCCCACAACCTTTCCAGTGTCTCTTATTTTCCCATGTTTGTCAACTCAGCCAATCTGCTGGTGTGAGGTTAGACCTCAACGGTGCTTTAATTTGCATTTCTCTAATTATTAGCCATTTGGGGGATTTTTTTCATATGGCTGTTGATAGCTTGGGTTTTGTCCTACAAAAATTGTTCATTTTTTTGACTATGAATTGAGGAATGACTCTTATTCTTGTGAATTTGAATCAGTTCCACACAAATCTTAGAAGGGAGACTTTATCTGAGAAGCAGCAGCAGATACAGAGCAGGCAGAGGGAAGGTGCCGGGCTTGCAATTGGGATATGATTTCAAATGCTTCTAGGTCTCAGCTGTGTAATCCTGGCCATAATGCCCCAGCTAAGTCTCAGTTTCTTCAGGTTTAAAATGAGCACATGACTATTCATGTTTTGCATTACAAGGTGCTGTGAGGGCCGGGATCTGAAGAGAGATCTCAGGGATATGGAAGGGGTAAGAGTTGGGAGAAAATATGAAGTCCCTAGAGAAAGCTGCTAGTGATGTTGGGGCAGCTCTCTACAGGGACAAAGACAGGCACCAGGAGACAGCCCCTAATTCCAGCTCCCCTGAGGACCTGGACATCCTGCTTGGCACCACAGCTCTTTGTTGCAGCTGTCCAATGAACTCACTGATCCTTGGAAGGGTCCTAATCTATGGAAACTTTGTTTAAATGTCTGGCCCTGGGTTTTTATTAGCAATTAATGAAAAAACAAGATTGAAAATCCCAACTCTGGGTGATTGCCTGGAAATTCACAAGGAAAAATCAATGGTGCTAATCTATTTAATAAAGTATAGACCAGAGAAAGCCCCTTGGCTAGCAGAGCTCAGTCTTCTCAAGGTGTTTTCATGGGCTCCTGTCCCCGCATGTGCTGGCTGCCTATGGGTAGACCTAGACTCTTTTCAGAGCTCTGTCCCTCCTCTGTCTGTCTGTTAACACATACACACACACACACACACACACACACACACACACACACACACACACACTCACTTCCTGATCCACTAGTCATGGGAGGCCCTTCTCCTATTTGCTCCAAATCTTTTTTCTTCATTAAGAAATCACTGAATCACTGTTGAATGAAAGTAGTGACCACGCTCCTATGTGGTGTTCTTGGCCATGTACCTGGTGCTCCAGGGGAGGCAGGAAATGAGTGGGGACAGTGTCCCTGCTCATGTGGAACTCATATAGTCCAGAGGCCAATCTTCAGTGGGGGGAGAGAGAGAGACAGAGACAGAGACAGAGACAGAGAGACAGAGAAAGATAAAAACAGAGAGAGACAGAGACAGAGACACAGAGACAGAGAGAGAGAGAGAGAGAGAGAGAGACAGGCAGACAGAGACAGAGAAAGAGAGAGATAGAGAGACAGAGAGAGAGGAGAGGAGAGGAGATGAGAGGAGAGGGGAGGAGAGGAGAGGGGAAGAGAGGGGAGGAGAGCAGAGGGGAGGGGAGGGGAAGGGGAGGGAGGGGAGATGGTCCAGTCATATCCAAGGCAGGGGTAGGTCTCATTTCTGCCCACCACAAAAGATGCCACTGTCATTCATTCCCATTTGATTCAATTCATTTTTATCTCAAGAGTCATTGGGAGCAGAGGGAGCCCAGTGCTGGGTTTGCAGTCAGGAGACCTGGGCTCCCAGGCCATGGACTCCCCGACCTTCCCATCCCTGTGAGACCAAGGCAGTTGCATCACTTCTGTAGGCTCCCCTCTCCACATCTCTCCATTTTGTCCGACTCCAGGCCCGTTCATCTCCTGCTGTATGAGGAAGCTGTGGCTGGGCACAGTATGTGCTGGCCTGGTGCCAGCTCTCTGGGAGTACCTGTTTGCTCAGGTAAGATGCTGAGGGGCAGCAGGTTGGCCCAGAGTTTCAGTGCTGTCACTGCAACTGCCTCAGTGACTATAACTTCTCTTTCAGATTCTTGGGCATCTGTCCAGCTCTTAAATCTCTCAATGAGCAGAGTCCTGCAGCTCCCTGTGGGATAGCTCTATTTTTCATGGAGCTTTTACCTCATAGGAAGGAATCCTCATCAGTGATACTCTGGGACTTCCACCCATTGCAGAGAAGAAGGCCTGACTCAACAGTCACAGAGTTAGAAATGATCTGGGAGTTTGAGGGGGCCTCATGCCCAGTAGCTATCAACTATCAACTTAACAGGCTAATGTGGCTTCCCTTCCACTGGAGCTGGGCTCTCTTGTCCTCCTGAGGGACCTTCTTGTGCCCTCTGCCCCTATCCCGCCTCAGAAGGATCCCCCTGCCCCTAGTGGCTACTGTCTATCCCTCCACAGGATGCTCTTCTGATATGCTTCTTCTTTCGACGAGACCCTGGCATCATCCCCATGGGGGGGGGGAGCAGAGGATGAAGGCGCAGCTCTAGGCCAGGAGGACTAGTTGTATGTCACCTCTAGATCCTCTGAGGACCCAAGAAACAACAAGTTTCCACTGCCAGGCACCAGCTCTGCCTGGGGACGTGCCTGAGCTCTAGAATCTCCCAGGGTGTTGGGGAACAGGCAGCAGACTCAATTATCCTCCCTGCCTCATGAAGCAAGGGTCAGCTTGGTGAATAGACCCAGAGTGTTGAAAGAGCAGAAAGCAGCCCATCCACCCCTGACTGAGAGCACCAGCTTTTCAGAGACAGATGCTAATGCTGAAGCCAGAGAAGGGACCATTGCTCCTTTAGCAGCCAGGCTAGCAGGGGTGGGAAGGGAAGGGGAGGAAAGGGAAGGGGAGGGGAGGAGAGGGGAAAGGAGGGGAGGGGTGGGGAGGGGAGGGGAGGGAAGGGGAGGGGAGAGACTGTCTTCTTTTCTTATTTGTGCGTGGTGCCCGGCACATAGTGGGTACTTAATAAATGTTTATTGAATTATATTGTGACTATCTGTCTCTACCACTGCCTCCCCCTTGTTCATACTCAATTGCTCCTTCATTGTTTCCCTAGGAGATCGAGAGGTCTGTGAGCAGGGGCTGTCTTTGGCTTTCTTTGTATTCTGCCTACTTTGTGTTTGGTGACTGCCTGCTGTTTACCGAAATGTCTGTGTCCTTGCACAGGCATTAGCATCATTTTGCAGGTGAGGATCATGAGTCCCAGAGAAGTTCAGTGCCTCATCTTCATCAGCCGTCTTAGCCTCAAGGCTCCCTTTGGACTGAGCCTTCCTGATCTGGGCTCTGCTCCAACAGAACACCCACCATGGAATGGCAAAGTGGAAGGGAGCTTGGGAGCCATCCTGCTGGAATCACAGCTGGACAAGGATCCCTCCTGAAGAGTGTCCCAAGACATTCATCTCTGCTTGAAGACTTAGGCATTCTATTAGTTTGACTGGGATAGAGAATACATGGAGGGAACCACAATTGAAAAATTAGGGGGAGGCCAGATATCAGAGGATCTTAGACTCTCAACCCAGAAGAGTATGTGGAATCCATCTTTGAGGCAATGGGGAGCCCCAGAGGGTTTGAGCGGGAGAGTGAATAGCCTGCTCTCTTTTTTAAAGGGAGTGATTTTAGCAGCTGAGCTGGGGATTGACTAGGCACAGATGGGAAGTTGGGAGGTTAATAAGGTGGCCTTTGCAGTGATACAGGGTCATTATAAGGAGCCAGTGTAACAGGGTATGAAGGATTTCTATCAACCCTACAATGCTACAGATAAACAAAGGTTTCAAGGAACACATATGTTAAGATCGCCTAACAATACCTTCTCCTGTTCAGATTCTACCTGCTAGGTAGCTGTAGATGGGCTCAAGGAATGTTTTTACCTCAGTACTATTGTGCACAAGCCAGCTGGCTGAACTCTTTTCACATCTATGCTCCCCTCCCTCAGAGCCCCTGACTTTCACCCCCAGTTTGCTAGAAGGAAGGACTCATCAGATGCTGCTGGTTTCCTGCACCCTCCCTTGGATGGAGCAGAGAGCCCAGCAGCTGGAATACGTCACTCAGGAGACTGGGAGGCTCCCATTATCCCCAGGTCTGCCAGTCAGTCAGACCCTGAGTGGGCTGGTCCCTGTTCACAGAGGAAGAACCGCAGGGAATGAAGTGAGGTATCCTGAGTGCTCTTTGTAAGAAGTCCCTTAAAAACTCCATTAAGCATATGCAAAGCTGAATGGCAAGAAGTGAATAGCCCAGGAGCCCTGGGGAGATTGCAAAGGGCTTTTTAGCAATTCCAAGCTGCCCCTGACAGGGAAAAAAGATTTTGCTCCAGCACTGACACCCTCCCTTCCCTGCTCTCTGTCCAATAGTCTCTCAGTTCCCTTGCACTGGAACAATCCAAAGGGCAGCTGAGGGGTATTGGCTGCAACATGCTGCCAATGGGCATGGCGGCTCATGGCCTGGCATGAAAGGGATCAGCTGGGAAATGTGTCATCAGGAACAGAGAAGAGTTAACCACCTAGTGAGGGACAGGGGCTCAGGTGGACAATCTCAGCACCTCCATTTCCAGGGAATGAGAAAGTCTTCGAGGAAGGCAGCTGCAGATAAGAAGCGGTGGGCAGGCTGCTATCTGCATTGGCGAAGGGCATGTCCACATAGATGAGGTCACACATTCATTCAAATACAAGTATCAAGCACTTTGAGTGGGGACAGATTGTGGCCTTGAGGTTGTTATCTCTTCTTGCAGATAGCAGGCTCACATCTGGGTTAATTGCTCTCTAGGCTAATCCCTGTTCCAGCTGAGGATTGAACTGGCAGTCAAAATAATTGTTTTAAGTGAATTAACATTTTCAGAGACTGAACTCTCTTGTATCTAGAGTGAGTGAATAATCCTTTAGCCTTGTGGTAAGTCAACTGAGCTGGTGAAATCCTGCCTGGGAGCATGAAGACCAAATGCATGGGGTCTTGACCCTGCAGGGCAGCCAGGCTTTCTCCTGTGCTGGATGGGAAGGGGGGGAGGGGGGCTAATGCTGCTACTCCAGGGAACACAGCAGAACCTTCTCATGGACTGGTCTTCCATATCCTTAACAGAAAGTGGTTTCTACCTTTTTACTTCAATGAAAAAAAAATACATACATATATATGTATATATATATATGTGTGTGTGTGTGTGTGTGAGTGTGTGTGTGTGTGTGCACGTGTTTTATGGATATGGATATAGATATAGATATTGATATAGATATAGATATAGATATAGATATGTATGCCATATTAGACACTATTCCAAGCCCTGGAGGGCCAAGACAAAAGCAGAAGTGATACTGGCCTCAGGAACTTTCATTCACCTGGGGCAGAGGGGAGGAATGAGAGTTAGAACTGCACACTATAATGTCAATTCAGTTCATATACAGTTCCACAGAGCAGCATTAACAGGGGGCATGCTCTCTTGGATTCATCAGTGAGATGGGCGGGCCCTCTACCACTGTGGTTCACCGGCTAGGTCAAGGCTCCCCACATTTTGAGGTTCTCCCAGAACTGGCTTGAGTGTGTCTGCCTTACTCCAAACATTTCTTCTTTTTCATGAGCTATAATCCCACATTCTCTCCACTCCCATCATGTGTTCCTGGAAGGACTTGGTCTGTTCCAAGCATAAGCTTGTCAGAGAAGGATGTTTCTTCTTTCCCATTCCTCACTCTCTCCTCTGATCCATTTTAGCATCCCCTCTGCAGCTCCCTTCCCCATTCCCACTAACGTTGCTAGTCCCATTCTCAGAAGGTCCTTGGGGAGCTCAGGGCAGCCCTGAGAGGGAGGCATAGTCTAGCATGGCTGCTCAGGGGGGCTATTGATTCGCTATTAGAAAGGGCACTTCCTCAGCAGCAATTATAAGGATAATTGACACCAAACACATTGTGATCTTGGGCACTGAAGGTCCCTGAGGAGAACGTGCTCAAACTCAGAGGAAATGGGTAGTGAGACATGTGTGTAAGGGGGGGGCAGCTCCCAGGCACCGGATTTCCTTTCCTCCCTGCATGGAGGTTTCATGAAGTTTTCCTTGGTCATTGCTTTTTGCTGGGCTCCAAGGATGGGACCTGGAAGCTGCCTTTCCTTCTTCACGTGTCCTCCGTGTTCTCAGTGTCTCCCTTAGGTTCATTAGTGAGGAAGATGTTACCCTTAGTTACTGATGCCCATGCCAGTTCTGGTGGGCACACTACAAATGCCAATGGCATTGCCAAGTCTTCTGACATGTTGAAGTTCACCAGGTTATAACTTGGTGCTTTGCTTCTAGGAATACTCAGATGTCTTTTCTTAGGAGCCCTTCTCTTTGAGCTTGGTACATTTCTTTCTGGTCTCTCCAGGAATATAGTCATTTAGAACAAAGGAAAGGAAGAGACAGACAGACAGAGACAGAGAGACAGACAGACAGACAGGGACAGAAGATGAGAGAGACCATTCCAGTTATTTCTCAAAAAATATCAGATGAGACAAAGGAGACTTTTGATGTTGGCTTTAAGAGATTTGGCCCCTCCATATGTTCTAGGCTGCTAATGTACAAGCCTGTGGGGAGCCAAAGAGGCCTGATCCAGGACTCAGATAGAGACCTTAATAATGTACCCTAATTCCTCTCGAGGTGACACAGCTTGCAAAGGCTGGCTCCCCAGAACAGGGGCACACTTAAAAGGATTTCTGTTTGATATCCTGACATCAAAACCTTTGCCCCCCAAACTTCAGGCATCAAAAAGGACACATTCCTTATCATACTATGCTAAAGATTATTGTAAGTCAAAATACCAGATTCTTTGAGATCAGTTTCTATGCAGATGTCTTTGAGATTGGGCCCTGCTCTTAGGGAGCCCTCTTTGTCCTGTAGATGTGAGACAACTCACCTTCCCCATGACATCCCGGGTCCTTGTCTCATCCACACTACTTCCCGGGTATGGCAGACTATTCTATTGGTGATAACATTCCAGGATACGATTGAGATCAGGATACTTGAATCTGTGTCGTTGGGATCTTTAAAAACTTTGTTCTAAGCACCAATAGAGGGAGTTGATGATTCTTCCCTGAACGACCCACATGGCCTGGTCATTTCTTATTCACATCTCCTATCCTTAGTGCTGGACACTGAGAAGCTGCCGACACGAACTCATTGGCGTAGAGACCTTGGAGTCAGATGGAGAGCCCTAGAGATGTTCGTGCTTTCCCTTGATGTCATCTCCTCTGCTCCAGCATGGTGGAAGGCTGGGAAAGGTGGAGGCCCCTTCCTCTGCTCTCCTCCTGTCTCTTGGGCCTGGAGCTTCATGGGAAATATTGTTCCTGACAGGATGGGCATTTTGCTTGCTGTACATAATGCTGTGCTATAAAGGCTTCCTTCTCCTTTGACCTTCATCTGTTACCTATGGATGAGAAGGCTAACTCCAGGGGCAGAGAGGCTACCGCAAAGCCTCAGGGATAGGGGTGAACAGTCTCTCCCTTGAACTTCACAATTAATCTGGGTGAAGGCAGCTCATTAAACATTGCCTATGGAAAGAAGCCAGTGTTGAGGAAGGCAAGGCAAGCCTTCCATATCCTTGGAGCCCCTGCTTTGGTTCATTTTTGTGACTGTAATAAAGAGTCTATAGGACTTACCCAAGACCCCCAGTAAGAACCTTGTGGCTGTACTGGGCATGAGCAGACTTGAGCTCTCCCATCAAACTGCTGCTTGACCTTGGGCAGGTGCCTTTCCCTGCCTGATTCTCAGCTTACCCATCTTTAAAGGAATGTACTAAGTCTTGGTTGTCAAGGTCCCTCCAGGCTCTGTTCCTCTTTTCTGAGGTAGCAGTGGAGTTGGGGGAGGATAAGGGAGTATTCTCCCAGTCCTTAGATACTTTTCTCTACCCCTCCTCCATCTGGTGATTTCACGGAACTTCAGAGCTGGAAGGAGTTTCAGTGGCCACTAGCCTACACTCTACCTGAAAAATAACCCCATCTATAACATTTCCACAAAATGATGGGTAAGACTGAGCCTGGGGCTCCTCCTCCTGAGGAAGCATACTCCTCTTTGGGATCGTTCTATTTGAAGGAAATATGAGAGGACACTTAAATTTTCTTTCTTGCAATAATTCCCTTCCCAGTTTTGTCCTTTGGGGCCAAACCAAGAACAGCTAATCCCTCTTCTAGGTGATGGCCCTTCCAAAAATGAAGGCAGCTGAATCGTCTCTTCTCCAGACTAGACACCCGGCCCATTTAATATGGCATGAACTTAAGTACCTTCCTCTGGAGGCTGTAGCTTTTCAGGTTCTCCCTCAAATTGAACACAACATATACTGACTGCGGTCTAACCAGGATGCCAAAAACAGGGCCTAGACTCTCCATCTCTCTTGCTAGATACTCTACTTCTCTCCTTGTAATTTAAAGTCAAGTTTTCATTCTCACAATCTTTAAGAGATTGCATTCTTGACTCGTATGGAGCTTACCATCCACTAAAATCTCAAAATCTTGCCCAAACACAATGCTTTCAAATCCTGCCTCCTCCAGTTTAGACTTGTTTCATTTCTTAACCCTAGTATAAGACATTACATTTATACATATTGCATTCCATCTTATTAAGTTCAGCCCAATTCTCTGGCCTGTCAAGATTCTTTTGGAATAAGATTCTGATATCTCTTGTCTTAGCTGCACCTCCCAGCTTGGTATCATCTGCACATGTGATGAACATATCATCTCTGCTTTTATTGGAGCCCTTGATAATCAGCATTAAGCAGCTCAGAGATGACCCCAGATTATTCTCAGAGTCCAGCCATGCACTCCAGATGGAGCCATCTTGTGCACATGAGCTCGCCACATCTTGCCCCGAGTTCCATAGGAATGAGCATGAAAGACTTTATCAAATGCCTCACTAAAATCTAGGTAAACTATGTCTGCCATGTACTAAGAAAGGAGCCCAGTTTTGTCTGGCATGATCAGTCTGCTCTCAGTGGAGACTCCTGGGCTCTTCCTGATTAGGGCTTTCTTTTAAAGCTATTCACCAACCATTTCTTTGATGATAAAGTCTAGAATTGCATCAGGAATCAAGGTCAAGCACACTGTCCTGTAGTTTGCAGGGTATATGTTTTTCTTCTTGCTTTGCAATTGGGATGTTTGCCCATCTGCAGTCCTGTGGCATCTCCCCAATCCTACACGATCTTTCAAAGGTCAATGACAGTGGCTGCAATCATATCTGCCAGTTTGTTCAGGAGCTGAGAGTGTCATCTATCAAGCTGCTAACTCAGACTCATCATGGGCAGCTCACTCAGGGATCTGTTGCCTTTTTCTTACTTATCCTGGGTGGCTTTCCCCCTCTCACATTTGGTTTTTCTTTTCCCCATCTTTTTGAGAACAAAGGTCACCTCCTCCCTCCCCCCCCCCCCCCCGCTTTGGTACCATTTCCTCCCTTCCCTTAAAACCTAGTAAAGAAATTGAATTAAATTGTACATGTGCTAACCGGCAGTCTTCCCGTCTCCTGCTCCAGTCTCACTTCCGAAGGCTCTAACAGCGAGGCTCTCTCTGCCCTCTGCTCTTCTCATTCTTCCTGCTCTTCCTTGGTGACTACCCAAGAACTTCTCCTTTCACTTCTGGGCTGGTAGCCGATTCCCCCATCTGTACCTTGGAGCCTGACCCCAGTCCTCTCTCTGTCCACTCTTGTAGAGTGTAAACTCCCTGCTGATAGGACTCCTTTCAGTTTTCAGACCCTTTATTCCCACTTTCTCACACTGTTCCTGGCATGGAGAAGATAGGATGAATCATTCATTTGGCTTGCCTTGAAATGTCAATCATCCTATGTTCCTTTCCTTACTGAAAATTCCATCTTCCACCTCCATGTCTTTGCAAAAGTGGCCCCAATGTGTGGAATTTTTTCAAAGCATGACCCAGACAGGCACCATTTGGGCCCTCTCCTGATTACTCTCAGTTGAAGGTCTGGTCTACTTTCCAGAATGCCTTATTTTGCAGATCTTACTGTCTATTTTATTTCACATAAACTTTGTGATTCCTTCTCTGGGTAAATGTCCCATCTCACCAAGAGAATGTGGGTTTCTTGAGAGTAGAGACTGTCTTATTTTTGCTTCTGTATCTCCTGCACGTGGCTCAGGATCTAGCTCACAGTACATACTAGACAAATGCCAATCAACACCCATTGAATTGAGGGTAAAACAAGTCACCAAGGATGGGCACTTTTGACAAAGCTATCATGGCTGCTGTTTGCCCTTTCTTCTCAAAGCCTCCCTGTCACCGAAGTAACTCCACAAAGAAGAGAGAGTATGATGAGAGATAATAAGATGTAGCTTCCCTATGTTGGAGTAGTGTTGAAAGATGCACCCTCACCCGATGGATCTGGTCCTCATCTGGGCTATCTCATATTAAAAACAAGCAAAATAATGAACATGGCAATCATGGTGGAGTGAATGTTACTGCTTCTGTGTAGTCTTATTCCAAATGTTGAAATGAGAGTGCTTATTCAGTCATTCATTTATTTATCTCTTTATTTGAAATTGTGTGTGTGTGTGTGTGTGTGTGTGTGTGTGTGTGAGAGAGAGAGAGAGAGAGAGAGAGAGAGAGAGAGAGAGAGTAGAAAGGGAGAGGGAGGGGGAGAGGGAGGGAGGGAGGGGAAGGGTAGGCTAGTGACTGGAATGTTACCCTAGAATCAGAAATACTCCAAGTCTTCCTGGGACACTTAGTAGCTCTGAAACATACTCTGACAAAGACTCAACTATACTTGTGGCACCTACCTCACAGGGATGTGGTGACACTCAGCTTAGGGAATGACCACAAAGAGCTTTGACAACTTTTAATATTATGTATTGAGGGAATGTTCCAGGAGCCTCCAACAGAGTGAGATCAACAAACCACAAGGAACCATGAGGAAGGCAGTCTGAGACCAGAGTTTAAAGAGCAGTAAATGGGAAAGGAGAAGTCCTGGACTGCAAGCCTTATCGTGGGACCTTGGGGAAATAATTCCTCTCTCTGAGTCCCAGTGGGGGGTGATGAGGGAGGAAGGGTTGGAGTGACTCAGCCCAAGGGGATGTCTAACTCAAAATCTAAGCTCTTCTGCCCTCCAGTTGCTTCTGGGACAATGACTCAACCTTCAAGCCTGAACATTGGAAAGAAGATGAAGTCATTGTGAGAAGTGATGGAGTTAAAGGGGGGCTGTCAAGGCTGGGAGTTGTGGAGTATGCTGAGTTATCAGGACATCCAGACTTTCTGTGCCTTTCTCCTCCCATTATCTCTATTCCAGCAATTTCTCCAATTCTTAAACCAATCTTTATCCATCCTTTCTTTTAAACACATTGGAACACCCCCCTTCCCTCCCCCATCTCTCTGTCTCTATCTCTTTTTCTCCTTTCCCATTCTCCATGATGCCTCCATCATGTTCTTACCACTCCCCAGATGTTGGGCAAGCCTTATAGGCTAACCTCTCCTGACTCCAGTGTTGCTGGGATATCCCCCCCAGAAGTGTCCGTCTATGCTTTTCCCATGATCCTCTATTGCTTACAAAAGACCCACTGCCTCTCTAGCCTGTGGATGAAGTCAGGACTCAGAGGCATGTGTGGGCTTTTTTTTTACACTTTTCTGGAGGGCCAGAACTCCCTGTCTATCCAACGCCATGCAGCTCCCAGATCCAAAGCCCCTATAATGGCTTGTCAGACTTCTCCTTGTCCCTGCAACAAGAAATGACCTAAGTTGAGAACTTTCCTCATTCTTTCTGTTCCCCTCTTTTCTACCCTGTTTACACAAATGCTATCCAGTTGTGGTCTGAGCCAGACATAAGATCCATCATTTACGGCTCAGCTTGTCTCGTCCCAAAGGCCACTCATCCCACAGCATGTCACTTCTAATGGGCAAGCTGTATAGCTCAGCACAACCATCAACCCATTGGAGTGGAGAGCTTAGACTTGAGGCTGAGCACACTGGCCCCCACCCCAGCTCTCTTCTTTACCCTCTGGTCACCCTTGGGCAAGAAGACACTTTCCCTCAGCGAGCTACATTTACTTAAATGCAAAGTGGGCACAAGGAGACTCTCTGTACTAACCTTCCAGGGTGGTTGCTAGGAGCTCCTTAAGTCCCATGGATGTGGAAGCTCAGTGATGTCAGCTCAGCGCTCTTATCTCAGATGAGCAATTAAAGTGCCCTACAAATGCTAGTCATTATTATTGTTTTGGCTCTTGGTATTATTACTATTATGTTTATTCTCAGCCACTTACAGTAGGTAGAGGTAGCTGGGTGGTCCAGTGGAGAGAGCACCAGACTCATAGTCAGAAAGACCTGAGTTCAAATCCTGCCTCAGACACTTAGAAGCTAGGTGACCTTGGCCGTCTCACTTCACTTCCGTTTACCTCTCTGGCTTCATCTGTAAAATGGGAATAGTGATTAGCACCTCAATCAGGTTGTTGGGAAGATTCGATACAAGAGATGTACAACAACACTGCACCAACTTTAAAGGACTGAAGAGTAGCCAGTCATATTACTGAAGAACAGTTTCTGCTTACAGTAGGTGCTTAAAGCAGATTCATTTAATTGTCCACCATGAAGTGGAAGGTGTCCCACTTTAGGCAGGACCCTGACAAGTATAAGGCAGCCAGAAGTACATCACGGGGCAGGTGGGGGTGGGGTGCTTGAATGTATGACTTAAGAGGATCCGTACAAGTTTGGCTTGGAGAGAAGCGGGGGCACAACAATCAAGGTAAAATCTCCTCTGACTTCCTAAAGGAGAAGGGATTAAGTTGCTCTCTCAGCCCCAGAGGGCAGAGTTTAGGATGATGAGGGGAGCTACAGATTGGCTGAGGTGAGCAGTGGATAGAGCACAGTGCCTGGAGTCATGAAGTCCTGATTTCAAGTTTGGCCTCATGCACACACTAGCTATGTGACCCTGGGCAAGTCACTTCGCCCAGTTTGTCTCAGTTTCCCCATCTGTAAAATAAACTAGAGAAGGAAATAGCAAACAACTCCAACATCTTTGCCAAGAAAATCCCAATGGGGTCAAGGAGAGTTGGATCCCAATGACCAATAGAAGATCCGATCTTTCCCCACTTCCACGGGAGATTCCCAGCCTGAGGCTCACTATTGGGGTGCCATGGGGGGATTTCTCCTCTCATCTGGTTTGGACGGTGCACGGTGCTGCTTCTACCTGTCAGTAAGCCAGGAGAGAGTCGGCGACATTTTCCATTGCTTTGGCATTCAAGTAAGTCTTCTCTTCCTATGAGCTCCAGGAGGAACTGGATAGGGCTCATTCTTTTTCTAGCGTACTACACAGACCTGGTATGGAGTATGCCAAGACTGACAGAGACTCTCCCTATTGGAGATGTCTTCAAGGAAACAGGATGGGGCAACATCCGCATTGGCCTGCGGGCTGTGAAATCTAATCAGTAGGGGGTGAAATCTAATCAGATACCTCACGTGACTTTAGAAAAAGTTTCTCTTTAATTAGCTATGAAGGAAGCTGAGGGGGAGGCACTGAGGCTGTCTTTGATGCACACCATGAGCCTGGTGTCTGAGAGCAGCAGCAGCTTATGGGAAATGGTTTGTGACAACATGTCCGTATTCTTGGAACATCCACAGCTTGTAGCTGCAGGTCCCTAGTGCCCCCAGGGATAGGCTCCCTGCTCTCCTCCAGTCTTGTTCTTTCCTTTGTAGAGGGAAATGAGAAAGGAGACTGTTTAAGGAGCTGATATGTTTCTTTCAAGTGATTTATTTCCCAAACTGTCCGTGGACTTCGGCGGATGTGGGGATGGCTGCGGATGGATCAGAACCAAACTCAGAAAGAGATCTTCCTGTCTCTCTCATCCTCAGCCCTCACTCCCTGTGGTTGGTGGGATGGGGGGAGGGGGGAAGGGTGGCTCAGCCTCCAATAAACACCTGATAAACGTCTTTGAAAAGTCCCTTAAGCCAACTCAGACTGACAAGCAATAGATGTTGCACTTACTCTTCTGGCTCAGGCATCTCCCACGGTGTTAGAAAAGGTTCGAATCCTGGTGCTAGCAGCTGATTAAAAGTAGAATGTTGTCTACTAGGGATCTTCAGGGTATGTTCTTCTTCGACTTCCCTTTTTTTAAGAACGTCAAGAAAATTACACATTTTTATCATTTAAAATAATCTAAGAATATCTTAGGGCTTTTTTTTTCTTCCAAAAAAGATAACAGACAATTGCCACAGTAACACGGAATCCAGCTGATAGAAGGCAGGTGTCGGAGAGATTACAAGGTAGCCAATTTGCAAATGGAAAGTAAAGGTTACAGTCTTGGTGAAGCCTCGTTTGAGGGGCGATGGGGATAGGGCACAATCCTGGCATGGGCTAGTACCATAAGGTGACATTAGGAAGACGAGGATTTTTGAGAAAGTGCTTACCAATGCAGAGCACAGCTCAGCCTGGTTTGTGAAAGCCCATCGGGAGTAGCTAGTGTGCCAAGATCCAGTGCAGTGAGAATGAGAGCAGCATCTGGAAAGCCACCTCCATTCCCTGCTGTGGCCGTGCAGTGTGGGAGGGCACTGACTGGGGTGAGTCCCTACCTCAGGATTTCTTACTCAGTGGAAAGACGCAATGACATGTTAAGGGCTTGGGAGTCATGATGGTGGGGACCACACCATTAAAGATAAGGGGAAGCCTGCCAATGATGAGAATGGTATTGCATGAGGATAATGATGAGGTGATATTGTCAACAGTGAAATTTGTGATGATGATGAGAGGCTTAGGATCAGTAATGAGGATGATGTCAATGGGGACGAGGACAATGGTGACAACAGTGATGATGGCAGTGGTGATAGTCATACTATGGTGTCAGTGGGAGGGGAGAAAATAGTGACAATGGCCATAGTGATGGTGGCAATGACAATGGGAGAT
This sequence comes from Pseudochirops cupreus, assembly GCA_028627135.1. Classification (NCBI taxonomy): domain Eukaryota; kingdom Metazoa; phylum Chordata; class Mammalia; order Diprotodontia; family Pseudocheiridae; genus Pseudochirops; species Pseudochirops cupreus. The sequence goes on along the minus strand of CM053581.1, from coordinate 1,627,315 downwards.
CAGGGAGCATGGTGGGGATTGGGATCATCACCCTCTCTTTACCTCTTGAGTAAGGGAATAGTGGGAAAAGAATCGGGGATCTCTATTGGTAAAGAGAAGGCATAGGATGACTGTCTCTGAATTATGGAAAGGATGGTTCATTGAAGAATGTGGGTGCTTATTCTGCTTGGCCTTAAAGGGTAGGGATAGAAACAAAGCAAATGGGAAGATTTGGGCATGATGCTCATATACAATGCTCCCTTACCATCTTTTCCAGGGTCTGCAAGGGACACTGGTCTTTAACTTTTTCTTTGAAATCCTCTTCCCTGCCCTGTCTTCAGATAGGGACATTCTTAACCCACTTCAGTCAGACAAGAACTTCTCCTGGTCTCATATGGCCCTGACTAAGGGGCCTCCCCAAGTTGCTGACCCCAATCCATGTGAAGTAATGACCCTTGCCAATGAAATCTTTGTACACAAGCCTTCCTCCATGCCTCAAATCCATTTCTTCTTTTGATAATGGAACCGCATAATAAGAAAGGCTCTTGAAAGTTATCTAATCCAACTAGTCTCTGAGGTGGGACCCCTTCTACAACATCTCTAGCTGGTGGTCACCGGTCTTGAAGACCTCTAAGGCCAGGGAAGCTCACCACTTGCCCCTAATTTCCTGGTCAGGTCATTCTACTTTCATCAGGCTCCAATTATTAATAATTCTTTCCTCAGGCAATCATCACATTTGCATAATATTTCCAGTTTGCAAAGGGCTTTAACTATTTCATTTGATCCTCACAAGGATCTTGTAAAGAAGGGGTCATTACGATCCCCATTTGACAGATGAGGAAGCTGAGGCAGACAGAGGTTGTGACTTGCTGAGGGTTTCACAACTAGGAAGTGTCTGAGCTGGGATCTGAATGCAGATCTCCCTGATTCCAGGCCCACTTCTCCTCAAAGGCAGTAGATCCACCCCTTACTTGTTCTGTTATAGAGAAGATCCCCAAGTCATCCCAGGGGCCAGGAGTGTAGTGTGTGTCATGGCTGTTATGGCTGAATCATTTTATTTGTGTTTGACTCTTTGTGACATCATTTGGAATGTTTTTTGGCAAAGATAATGGAATGATTAGCCATTTCTTTCTCCAGACCATTTTACAGGTGAGGAAACTGAGGCAAAGAAGGGTAGGTGACTCACCAGGGTCACATATCTGGTAGGGATCTGAGGCTGGCTTTGAACACATGAAAATGAGTCTTGCGGATTCCAAGTTCAGTGCTCTATGCAGTGCACCACCTGGCATCGGAAGGACTAAGTGGATGCACCTGATTGAAAGATTGATGACTCCTTGATTGATTATCAGAGACCTAGTTGTTGGGGAAAGCTTTGAGGAGCAGCCTGGTATGGGTCTGTTCACTGAGCATGTTCAAAGGAGCTCCTCCTCAGGCTGGTCACAGGCTGACAAATGGGGAGAAGGCACAGCCCTTAAAGCCCAGCTTCACAGCTGCAGAGAAGCTGCACATGTGGGGACAGAGTCCCCAATCTGATAAAGTCAGAGGGGACCTCAGTCTGCCTCTCTTCATATTCCACCCATTGCTCCTCCCCTGCCCTTTTGGGTTACCAGATAAAGTCCCTTGTATCCAAAAGCAGCGTCATCCTCCTGCCATGCCTTCTTCACTCTGGGCCAAATGCCCAGCGGATCCTCCTAAGCCAGGATCTTGGACCCCTCGACATCCTGGGCCTGTTCACTGGACATGCTTCACTCTGCCAATGTCATTGATTATGTATCCAGAATCGTACCCAAGGGTCCAGTGATGGTCTGGGTTGGGGAAGGCATGTGGGGAGGATGGGAGGTAGTCTCCCCCACTCTCTCTGGTGGACCCTGAGATTCCACTAAGGTCACGTGGGCCATGGGGCCTTGAGGTCCCTTGGAGACCATGGCTATATTTGTTCCACTCAGGTCTCCAAGAAAACACAAGGATGCACTTATATGGGGTCACAGCAGAGGGACTAGTCCCCCAGTCACTGGCTTTACTAATATTCTCAGCTTGATAAGGGATCATCCTTAGGTCTACAACTAGCATTGTGCATTTCTCCCACCACAAACAGATTTGTACATGAAATAGCTCTGCTTGTTGGCCAGTCAGTAAGCATTTAATAAGCACCTACTATGCTCAGAAATCTAGTCTGGCAGCTAGTCAATGATCCGATTCTCCTGTGCATCATGGCTACTCAAGGAGGCCCTACAGGAAGCATAGTGACAGAAGGGGAGGTGCTGTGGGGGTCCTAGGAACAAGCCTGGAGGAAAGTCATCCTACAAGAAGGGCAGGCCTTCGTTAGTCCTAGGTGAGATTTGCCAGTTAAGGTCAGGAGCCTCCTTTCAACTAGAGTGGAAGAAAACATGGTGGCCAGTATCCCAACAAACAGCTCTTGGATTTGAATCTGGAAGGGAGCTCAGAGGTCAGGACACAAGGTTCAGGAAGCTTTGAGGTCTGGCCCAATGGAAGACAGCTAGCTCTTGTTAGGTGCAGGATTTGAATCTAGAACCTGCCACTCTGGCAATCAGGCTTTTTCTATTCTGCCCATTCCAGAGAAGACTAGGGCCAGTCCAGAGGAGGACCATGTCACCAGGGTAGCAAACTTAGGGGGAACCAGGGCCCACTAAATTGTACCCTAGGATCCCAGTATGTCACAGAGTGACTTAACTTTAAAGTGCAATATTATCTATATTTTATTATATTTTTGTTTATTTTGCTATGTATATCCTAATTGCATTTTAATCTGGTTCGGGCCACATGCCGGTGTGGTGGCCACAGGTTTGATACCTCGGATGTACATGACTCACAGCTGTGTGTCACTTGCATGGCTGGGTTGCCTGGGGTAGGGGCAGAGACCCTACCCTTCCTCCTGTGTTCCCTTCAGTTATTGGGAGGCCCAACCAATAAGGCCATGACAAGGTCCATCGGTCAGGCAAGTAACCACATGGGCAGTGTTCAGGCTGGGCTCCAAGAAGGGGCATTTCCAACCTGATGTCAAACCTTTCATGATACTAGCTGCATGCACATCACTATTCAGAGCCATGGTGTCTCTGGAAGATAGGCATCAGACTATCTGGGTCCTTATTGGGCCCAGCTCCATAGATGAAATCGAAGGACAGACATGTTTTCTTTCCGAAGCTTGGCTGAGACTGGACCCCATGAATGGATCTATGTATGGCTCTGGGGAGGAAGAGACCTGGGCACATACTGCTGGAGGCATGTCATCATGAAAGGTGATGCTTTTATCTCATGCACCTTAGATACAGAAAGATCCTTTGGTGAGGAGGTCAATGGCCCCAGGAAACCTGATCCCTCAGACAGAGGACTCTTGTTCACCTTCCCACTGACTTCATGATGGAGCCTACCTGACTAGCTTTGAGTATCACCCTGACAAGATACTGCTCCCTAGTGCCATCTCAGCAGAGAAAACCTCATTCTGGGAAGAAGGAGAAGATCCAGTCCTCTTGGAGGTGCCGAGAATTACCCTGGATTCTGAGGGATCTCCTCATTACATCCACGCAGACTCTGCTGTCCACTCAGCACCCCTGGGGACCTTGGGGCCTCTCACTCACCCCCTTCCATGAGGATGGGACAAAGTCGCAACACCACAATGGCAGGGCACTCTTTACTCTGCTCCCCATCTCCCCATGAGATGTAGGGAGTGAGGAAGAGAGTGAGAGGTGAGGAATCAGAGACACATTTTCAAGGAGTTTAGCCACCAAGGGCAGAAGAGAGATGAGATGTTAGCAGGCAGGGATGGAAGGATCAAGTGAGGGCTTTACAAGGATGGGGGCTAGATGGGCATGTCTGTAGGTAGAATGGAAGGGGAAAATAGCCATGAGGAGACTGAGGATAAATGAATGAGAATTAATGAGTGTGGGTGTCTGAGGGGGCAATCTGCTCAGGGAGACAGGATGGAATGGGAGCTCTTGGGCAGGTAGAGGGATTAGGGGGGAAGGCCACATCTTAATGTGAGACAAAGGGTGAAGAATGAAATCATGGCAGTACATGAGTGACATGAAATGAGGAAGGGAGAAGAAATCATGAGCAGCAAATGGCTTCAATCTCTCCAGTGAAATACAAGGCAAGATTTTCAGCTGAGAGGATGGGGGAGGGGGAGCCATGAGAGGTTGGAGGAAGGATGAAAAGATTTGGAAGAGACAGAGAAACATAAGAAAACAGAAAGAGATAGAGACACGGAGACAGAAGAGACTGTGAGAGAGTGAAAGACAGAAACAGGGAGACAAAGGCATGTGTGTGAGAGAGAGAGACAGAGAGACAGAAGAAATTGTGAGAGAGTGAAAGACAGAAACAGGGAGACAGAGGATGGTGTGTGTGTGTGTGTGTGTGTATGTGTGTGTGTGTGTGTGTGAGAGAGAGAGAGAGAGACAGACAGACAGACAGACAGACACAGAGAAACAGAGAGACAGAAACAGAGACAGAGAGGCAGAGACATAGAGAGACAGAGACAGAAACAGAGACAGAGACAGAAACAGAAAGACAGAGACAGAAGAAACTGTGAGAGAGTGAAAGAAACAAAGAGGCAGGAGTGTGTGTGTGTGTGTGTGTGTGTGTGTGAGAGAGAGAGAGAGAGAGAGAGAGAGAGAGAGAGAGTGTGTGTGTGTGTGTGTGTGTGTGTGTGTGTGTGTGTGATAGACAGAGTCTCTCAGAGACAGAGACCCAGAGACATAGAGAAAGGCAGGCAGATAGAGACAAAGACAGAGAGAGAAAAGTGAGAAATAAGCAAAAAGTGGGAGGGTGGGAAAGAGGAACACAAAGAAAGATAGGGAGAAAAGGATGAGAGGGAGAAAGTGATATATATAGAGATATGTATAGATATAGATATATGTATGTGTGTAGGTAGAAAGAGAGAGACTGTGTGTGTATGTGTGTGTGTGAGAGAGAGAGGGGGAGAGAGAGACAGAGAGAGACAGAAACAGAGAGAGATAGGGGAGACTGTGGTATGGAAACAAAGACAGAGATAGAAAGGAGACAGAGATGGAGAAAGACAGAGACAAAAAGAGAGATATTGAGAGACAGAGACAAAGGAAGAGGAGAGAAACAAACATGGAGAGACAAAAGGAAGCGGAAGCAGAGACAGCAAGAGTTCTTGCACCCCAAAAGGACGTCAGCCTGATATAACATTGTGGAGTCTGCAATTAAATATTCATGGGGTTGCTATTTCTCTGCCTGTACTTGACAATTCCCTGGGCTCCCTGGGCTGGTTTCCTGCTGTGACTGTCACAGAATCAGACTCAGGCTGAATGCAGAGGCAGGACAGGAGGGCCTTCAGAGACCTCAAGTCCAAGAACCCAGCTTCATTCTGGCCCTTCTAGCTTGGGGATTTTTCACCTGGTTTGAGTCTTGGACCCCACTGGCCAGTCTGTTTGAAGAGGCAAGTGGGACCCTTCTCTAAATGAGCTTTAATGAAGTGAAGGGAGTGCCCAGTATTAGTTGGAGGCTTTTGCTGTCCAAACTCACAGACTGTCCAATCCATCCCCAAGTCTCCAGGTTTCTATGGACCTCAGATCAAGTCCCTACTCTGGATTCTGGCTGGTGTCTCTCTGCGAGGACCCCTGTGCACAAATGGCTTCTAACCCTCCTTCCACACTGAGTTTGAGCAGGCTCTCCTGGTGGCCCCATGGCAGACCTATCCCCAACCCTCAGCACTGCCCCAGGGTCTTGGGTACCAGATACATTTAGGGAAAGGGGCATTCTTTTTTTCCCCTTGCAATCTAGAATGAGTCTTTTCTCTCTGCCTTCTGGAACCCTGAGAACCAAGGGTCTCCCTTGGCTGTCCCCTTCCACAAGAGCCCCTGATTTCCTGCCAGTTCAGAAGCTCTATGCCAGGCAATGCAGAGGACACAAGAAGAATCAACCCGGGTCCCACCATCATAGTCCAACTCAAGCCTTGGAGAGTGATGGGCAGATCTGATGGATGGCACTAATGATACTAAGACGAGTGAAATGGCCGTGGAGTCAGCCGGACCAAGGTAAATCCTGCCTCCGACCTGGGTTTGCATTGTGACTTTTGGTAGAGACTAGCTTCCGGGAGCTTTGGGGTCCAGCCCAAGCCCGTTGGGCCGATCTGGAGCCTCCTCTCTTGCCCCAGTGGGGCCTTGGTCCTGCGGATGTCCCTTCCTGCTCTAAGTCAGACCCTTCAACAAGCCTTTCCTGCCCCTCCCTGCCTTCTCACCCTGCCCCCAGACTCCTTATCCCTGGGCCTCCCTCCACACCATCTTCCCCGGGTGATCAGGCCCTAAGCACCCCGAGTCCCCAGCCCCAATCAGAGGTGTGTGTGTGTGTGGGGGGGGTGTGTGCTTGGGTCCCTGGCCACCTTTCCAAAGGAGGGAGACGAACCCGGGCATTTACTGGATTCCCAGCGAGCCACCTCCTCCACACTGCTTCCAGGGAGCCCTGACAGGCTTTGTTGGGGGCGAAATCATTATTCTGGAGGAGGGAGGTGGGCGGGAGGAGAAGAGTCGGAAAGAGCCCGCGTTGTGCCGGGCGCCTAACTGCTTCTTCCATTACATCCCTTTCTCTCTTTTGAAAAATAGATGTCAGGTAATTGTGCTCACGTGGCGGGAGCCGAGAGGTAGATCCCTTCTCCAGTGAGTAATTAACATTTCTTTATCAGTGGGAGTCTGCCTTGTCTTTCTCGCTCGCAGGTTCGCTCCCTCTCCCACGTGGCGAGGGCTCCTCTTGGGTGACAGAGCGGAGTCCTGTCTGCCAGGGACGTCTCTGAACCGCCAAGGCCGGCCGGGGGGAGGGGGGCGGGGCAGGAGCACCCCCTCCCACCTCGTCTCCAACCCTTCCCCTCATCTCCATCACTGTCCAGGAGCCACCCAGCTGCCTCTGATCCTGTCTTTGGGTCCCCAGCAGTGACTCCCCCTGACCTGGCACACACCTCATTCCCAGCCTCCTTGATCCTTCCCATCAGGGGCCTCGGTTCTCTCCAGCCCGATCTCGCTCCTTTTCTGCTCCAGCCCCATGCCCTGCATCCTTTGGTCTAGAGTGAGTAGGAATAGGGTAGGCAGGAAGGGACAGATCCCGAAGCATCGGGTACACACAGAGCGCCAGAGAGTCGGACCCAGGACCCGGACTCAGACACCAGCGGGGCAAGTCAGCATGTCTCAGAGACAAGGTGTGTAAAGCGCTTTGGGAAACGAAGTGCTAGACAAATGGTGGTAGTGCCAATCGAGCTGCTTTGTCGGGGTAAAGGTTCAGGTTGGAACCAGCTGAGATTTCAACAGAGTCAGCCTTGGGGCTGAGGGACGAGAGGAGGAATTAGGGGGCTGGGAAGGGCAGGGACGGGCCTGGGCTGTCACTGAAACAAAAACCAGGGAAGAAAACCGAAAACATCAGAATCCTTAGGTAGAGAGCCCGGCCCCCAGAGACCCCTGGGAAGTGGGGGTGGGGATCCGGGGGATGGGGTGGGGTGCTCCTGCGTCATGGGACAGGTCTGTACATTAAGGCACAAAACTAAAGGAAATAAAGTGTAAAGAGAGGGTTTACCCAAATGGAAATGAACGGGGACTTTTCCTCCCTTGGGGGCAGACAGGCCCGGCAGCCCTGCCCAGCTCTCAGGATCTGAGGCTTCCACCTCCTGACATGCCCCAGAAGGTACCCGAGGAGGTTTCCAGAAGAATGACATGGACACTAATAATGACTCATATCCCCTTACTTTTTACAGGGATAGAGACGCTCTGCCTTCTCCCTGTTTCACAGAAAAGCAAACTGAGGCCAAAGGAACTACTGGGACTTGGCTTGGGAAAAGCTGGTTACTGCCTAAGGTGGGATTTGAACCCAGATCTCCCTGATCCTGGGTCTGGTGACCCCCCACCCCACTGAGCTCTTTCCCAGCCCTGGAACATCACCATCTGTGGAGTATCAGTCATGGGTGAGCCAGAGGATGGGACAAAGCCTCTGCAGTTAGTGTCCAACAATGGCCCAGGCCCAGCGGGGAGCCTCAGTGGCCTCATTCAAGACTTGTGGGCCTGGAGAAAGGTTGATCCTGCAGAAAGGCCAGCAGCCGCCCAATGGACCGTCTCTGGGTTGTGCCAGCATCTGTGCAGAGGGCTCCTCAGGTGCCTTAGGGCTCAGTCACTGCAGTAGGAATGTGCAGTCCTGGCTGGGGCTCAGAAAGGGAGCCCACACCCTCTACCCCAGAGGCAGGAGGTGCAGGTGGGGCTGCGGATTCCTGGGCCACTCCCAGCTCTGACACCAAGGATTCATGTGGCCTTGGATGGGCCATTTAGACTGAGAAGCTGGAGAAAATAGACACTGCCTAGATGAAAATGCCATCAAACACAGTTAGATCTGGGCAGGTGGCTGGGCTCTGGAAGGTTGTGGAGGCTCCGTTTTGATGGGGAAGAAGTCTCCAGGGGAGGACCCCAGGGATCTTCACTTGACCCTGTGAGATGGCCTGGCATTTCGGCAAATGCTTCCCTGGGTGGGTAATCATGGTCAGTCCTTTGGATGCTGGTTATAGGATGCATGGGTAATCTCAGGGCAGCACTCTCAATTAGGTGGCTCCTGTTGGTAGTCCTTGGCTTCCTGAATGGCAAGGGTCTGGGTTTACATGAAAGTTCGGCAGCTGAAGAGAAGGCAACAAGCTTTCTTATAGAGCCTACTACGTGCCAGGCTCTGTGCCAAGCACTGGTTACTAATGTCTCATTTGATCATCACAGCAACCTTGTGGGGTAGGTGCTGTTAACTGCCCCATTTTACAGATGAGGAAGCTCAGGCAAACAGGTTAGATGACTTGCCCAGGGTCGTGCCACCCGTGAGCGTCTGAGGTCAGATTTGGGCCTTTCGCACTCTCTTGGGGGCCATTGAATGTGCTGGAGGTGGAGAGACTTCCCCTTTGCCTGAATGGTGATTACCCACACCTGGTAGTGCTCCTCACATGCCTGGGAGCTCCCCAGCACCTGGGCACCCTCCATCTGCCAACATTCCAGAATTCCTCTATTGGCTGCAGGTTCCCACCCCTCTATTTCCTCCCTCATCCCATTGCTTCTGAAATGATGCTTTCTACCTCCAGGTCTTTGTGCACGGAGACAAACTGAGACCTGGGAAAGACCTTATCTCAGAAAGGTTAGGGTCTCCCAGAGTATCCTGGGCCATCACCAGTCCTCTGGACCTATGCCTTGCCACTGGACTGTGATGACTCTGAAGGAGAGACTGCGCCTGAGGATTTTGTGGAGCCCTGCCTCATTTGAAGACAACTCACTTGCAAGTCACGACGTTCCCTCGATGTTATTGGTCTTCTTCAAGAATGAAGCACAAACGACATGTATGTTTCTTGGCATGCGCACAGGTGGTGGCTAATGTGTGCTTTTCCAATCATTTGTTTGCTCCGTGGTGTTTGGTCCTTCCAGCCCTAGATCTCATGGCCAGTACCCAAGCTGTGGCCTCTCCCTCCTTTCCAATCTCAGTCCTCTAGCTCAGCAGCTCAGGGACACACAGAGCAGCATCCTCCCACAGCTCTGCCCCACCCTGTGTGCATGCCAAGCAGTGTGCAGAGATAGTTCATGACAGGCAGTTGTGTGGGAGCGTGGCATGAGTGCAGCTTGGCTCATGGGGCCACAGTGGAGCAATGATAGACATTTCCCAACCTGCTCTCCTCCCAGTCCCCTGAGACACAGAGAAGACCAGTAGCATTATCTCCATATGATATGGGAACACCAGAATCTGGCAGCTTAGATTGCTGAACTCTGATTCCAATGCTCGGATCCAAAGTGGCATCGGAACCTGGGTCTTTAGCCTCTGAGTTCTTTATTCTTTTCATTGCCATCTCCCCACTGCTGCTCCTTCTTGGATAACTCCACTCCACCAATATGGTGCAGTTTATTCAGAGATGCTGGAGGAGTGTCCACAGACGGCTGAGCAGGCCAGCACCAGTGCCTGAGGCTGGGGAAGGGTCTTGTTCTGAAAAGGTCCAAGCTTCTGTTCAGATTCCCCTCTACCATGGAGGTCACAGTGGGTCATTACCATCAATTAAATCCCTACTATGTGCCAGGGATGGGGCTAAGCACTCAAAGACAGGGGGAAGGCAGCCCCTGCCCTCACGGAGCACACAATCCAATGAGGGAAACGAAGCAGACCAAACAAATTATCACATAAATAGGAAATAACTGAGTGGGTCAGGAAGGAAAAGGGAGCGGGAAAGGCTTTCTGCCCAAGATGCCATTTTGTTGACCCTCATGGAAGCAGAGGAGGTCAGTAGAGTGGAGGTAGATGAGCATCTAAGCCTGGGGAGCTGAGGCAGGGACTGGCTTTTGATCCCAGCCCCTAGCACATAGTAGGAATTTCATAAATGTTGTTTGTGACTGTGGTCCTCCATGGAAGAGATAATGTGGACAGAGAGCATGGGAGAAGGCTGGAGAAAGTGACCAGAATCAGGAGGTGTAGGCTCTTCCTGGTGGAGTAGCCAGGAGGCTGGGGTCACTGGATGGAAGAGTATGCATTGGGGAGTCAGGAATAAGAAGCCTGGAAAGGGAGGCAGGGGCAGGTTATGAAGGGCTCTGAATGCCAAACAGAGCCTTTGGTATCGGAGGTTTGCCAGGAAGGAGGTGAAATGACCAGACCATCACTTTGAGAAAATCCCTTCGGTGGCTGAATAAAGGATGGACTGGATGGGGGGAGAGTTGAGGTAGGCAGACCTCCCCCCCCCCCCGCCCCAGCAGGTGATTGTTATAGTCCAGGTATGATGGGATGAGGGCCTGCATCAGGGTGGGTCCAGGATCAGAGCAGAAAAGGGGGCATTATGGGAGAGATGCTGCATAAGTGAAATCGTCAGGCCTTGGCACCATATTAGATCTGGGGAGTGAGAGAGAGTGGGGAGCCCGGGATGACTCCTAGGAGCCTGGGGGACTGGGAAAAGGGCGATGCCCTGTACAGTCACAGGGAAGGTGGGAGGGAGGAAGGGTTTGGGGGGAAAGACAGAGGGAAAGAGTTCTGTCCAGGACACACTGAGTTTAAGATGCCTGTCAGATGTCCGGTAGGGGGCAGTGATGAGAGATTCAAGGTCAGCAGAAGCTGGGGCAGGAAAGGTAGATCTGAGAACACCTCATAGGGATGCTCTCAAACCCATAGACGCTGATGAGGCGCCCAAATGAACTAGTTTAGAGGGAGAAGAGGAGAGGTCCCAGGACAGAGCGCTGAGGGACATCGAGGGCTGGAGGGTGGGATGTGGAGGAGGATCTGGCCAAGGGGACAGAGGAGGAGAGCCAGGAGAAAGGCAGGGCTGTCAAAAGGAGATGCAGAAGAGCCTGACTGATGGTGTAAAAAGCTGCGGGAAGGTCAGGACCAAGGTCAGCAGAGGCTCTGACGCCCATCCTCCCGAGCACGTGCTTTCCGGGTCTCTGGGGGAAATGGGAGCGAGCGTTTATTAAGCACCTGAACTGGGTTGTTGCTGTTGTCTCCTCACAGCAATCACGGGAGTCAGGGACCACTATAATTCCCATTTTGTGGATGAAAGAACTGGGGCAAACCACATTGGAGCAGCTGGCCTAAGGTCAAACAAGCATCTGAAACTGGATTCGAACTCGGGTCTTCCTGCCCCCAGGCCAGCGCGCTCTCTGCGGCACCACCAGCGCCTCTGCCCTTTATCATGGTGTCTCTGGGCAGTTTTCAAGCTTTATCATCTCATCGGTCTGTGAAACAGCCCAGGGCAATGGGGAAAAGATTATTCCCATTTTCCAGAAGGGGAAACTGCAGCTCAAAGAATTTTGACTTTAGAGCTGGAAACCAACTAAGGCATCATCAGATCCAGTGCCCTGGTTTTACAGCAAAGGAAACCAAGGACCCTGGTGGTGAAAGGTCCCGTTCACAGTCTTTCAAGAGGAAGGAGCAGGGACAAAGTCCAAACCCTGGTCTTCTAACTTGCTGCCAGGGCTTTGTTCTGGAGCAACCCTTGTGAAGCCTGGCCCTGTCTGCTCAGGACGAGAATGCAGCCGTCGTGGGGGGAGCGTCATCCACCCCCCACTCCACCCCCAGTTTTCATGCACTGCTCTAGACACACGCAAACTGCTTAGCGTGCTCTCTCCACTGTTGTCCATTAATAATACATCTAGCCTTGTTTCTAAAAACAGGAGAGAGGAGAAAAAGAGAGAGAGAGGGAGAGACAAAGACAGAGACGGAGAGACTGAGACAGAAGAGAAAGGTGGAAAGGTGAAAAGCAGAGAGAGAAAGAGAGAGAGAGAGAGGAGGGAGGAGAGAGGAGAGAGAGGAATGAGGAGGGAGAGAGGGAAGGAGAGAGAGAGAGAGAGAGAGAGAGAGAGAGAGAGAGAGAGAGAGAGAGAGAGAGGAGAGAGAGAAGCAGAGACATAAACACAGAGACGACACTGGAGACAAGAGATGGAGAGACACTGGAGATTTCCTTGACACATCTTGGATGAATGGAGGGCTTTGGCAGCAGGTAGCTCGTAGCCACTTTCTTCATGGATCCATGCATCGGCTTTCCAAATCCCTTCATGTTTAATTGAGAAGTTCCCACTTGGGGATGGAGAAAGGTGCTGACCGGATGACATCCCCCTCCCGACACCACGAATGCCCTAAATCCAGTGGCAATTATGCACTTCCAGACACTGAGCCTTCTCCCTGTGACATCTCCCCAGAAATGGACTGAAGCACCAGGGCCTGTGAATGGGACCCATATTGTTCAAATTGGAATGTTTTATTAATCACAGTTCTTAAAAGATATTGAGCCTGGGAGGAGGGAGAGCCAGCTATCAATAATACATGTTTCTGAAATGGCCCTGAGACGGAGCTGTCCCTTTATAAATATTACAAACTGCACGCACAGCCCCATAGGTAACAACAGCCTCAGAAGCGTGAGGAGGAATGAGGCGTGAGCTGCCCCTTCTCATTAGGATGGAAGCCTGGTCTCTCCCTGGCTAGTCTGTTCCAACCCCCCACTCCCCCCACCCCTGCCCCAGGCTTAGGACTGTTGTCATCAGATCCCCCCAATAACAGATGTTTATCCTCAGACACACACATAAATAACTGGCTGGGACGGCAGACCTTGAGTGCTGGAGCTCAGTGAAGGCCACCCAGGGTGCTGTGGGAGGGCCTGAATTTGGATTCAGAGGCATCTTTTCAAACCTCAGCTCTGCTGTTTATCAGCTGAGTCACCTTGGGCAAGTCCCCTAGCCTCTATGGGCCTCAGTTTCCTCATCTGTAAAATGAGAGGGAGTGGCCTGGGTAAGCCTAAGGCCCCTCTGTGTCTAGAGCTAGGATTCTTGATTTTCATCTTGTGCTGTCAGAGACTCTTCCTTCTTCCCCAGAGATGGACATTTAATTCAGAACCATCCTAGGCTGGGCCCCTGTGCTGTCATTTCTGCCTCTGCCCCTTGACCTGTGAGAACAACCATGCCCCCTTTCTGTTACATTTCTGGAGAAAAGTATGAGTTCTGATGGCATCTTCAGGACATTCAGTCCTGGGTGAGGATAAGCCTGATGGCCAGGAGGGCCCAAGGACCAGCAGGTACTCAGTCCTCCCCACCTGTGCAGGCTCTGCTGCAGGAGATGGTATGTATAGGAAACTAAGTCACCAGCCATGTGCCCTTTGAACTCAGACTGGCATGGGAGATAAGGGGCATATAGGTGCTCTGCAATGGTGAGATCCCATTGGAAGGCTTACCAGTCTGGGCCCTTCCCCGAGCATGGGAGCACCTGGAGGCCTGTGCATGGAATCCTCCACCCCAGACTTGTCCTTACCTGCCTTCTCCTCCAGCTCTTTCTGGCCAGAACCCTCAGGACCACCCCTATTCATGCTGTACTTTTCTCTTCACACCCCAGTGAGGCAGCTGTTTTTTCCTACTACAGATATGGGGAAACTGAGGCTCCAAGGTAAACTTGACATTTGCACCCAGGACCTGTGGCTTCAAGTCATGGCCCCCTGCAGCTCACCCATGCTTGTGGTCCCCAGCTAGATCCAGAATTATCTGAGAATGGATGCCTCTGTCTGCTCCCTGGTACCTGTGCCCAGTAAGGCAAGGCTCTCTCCACAGCACAGTATCTGGGTCCCTGTATTTGTGGTGGGGCTGAAAGAGGAGGTGAGGGGGAGTCTGGCCATTGCTATGGTTTCTCTGGAATCAGGGCATTCTTCCCTCCAGACAGGGCAGCCTTGCAGCTTACCACACCTACACCCCAAAGGGCCTTCAGATTCAGACATGCTCTTGGCCTTGCTGGGTATGCAAGGTCAAGCTGTTGCTTGTAATATTGAGAGGCAACTCTGTGCCCAACACACTACTAGGCACTGTGGCGGAAAAGTCAAAGAAGGCAGGAGGAGATCCAAGAGGAAACAAGAACATGCAATACTGGGGCAGGGTAGAAGGGTGGCATGGGAATCTACAGTTACCAAACACATGGCAAGCAAAGGAGAGCTTGGAAGAGGGCACCAGGTCATGGCATTATGTGAACGACCTTTTGGTAGCTTGTAGGTAACCTAGGGAACGTGACAGGGAAATGGAGGCAGCAGTGTAGACAACGGTTGTCCTGAAGGCTGCTCTCAGTCCCTGGGCCTAAGCACTGCTTCCCTTTGTCCTATCTGTGACTGGCTGTGTGTCAGGGAATCCACTGCGTCCAGGAAGCCTCCCTGGGCTTCCCCAGCCTTCATTGATGCTCCATTTCGGATCTCCCATGATGCACCGCAGGGGAAGGCTTCCCAGACTGTACAGGAGGCTTGATGTCACTGCAGCCTGTGACAGTCCTATGTTTGCAGTCAGAAGATCTCACTTCAAATCTTAGGCCTATCCCTTATCATCCACTGGACCTTGAAAAATAATCTGTTTTCTCACCCTCAGTTTCCAGAATTCTTGGCCAGATGCTGCCACTCCTGTGTTTCTTAGTGTAAGCCTCATGTCCCATCTCCTGCCCCCAAGTCTAAACTCACGTCTTGGTGGAAAGGATAGCCCGGCTGAGGGGAGCCTGGGGCCTAGAGACAAATCAGACCTCCAGAATGTGGTGGGAAATCCAGCGAGGCCCCAGCTGTTGTTGGTCACCCTTTGTTTTCCAAGAGAGCCAAGGACTTCAGGGGGAAGGTCTTGACTTGTGTGTGAAATGGATTTAAGTGAGGCAGAGTGGCACAAAATCGGACTCAGTTTCTCCTGCTGAGTTATCAAAGCCCAGTGGCAAGGCAGAAGTCAAGGTAACTGGGGACAGCCTGGGATGCAGTGAGTGACCTTGGCATCTTTGGTGAATGACTGAGTTCTAAGCGCTCCCCAGCACCTGCTTCAGACTCCTTCATCGACACTAGAGAGAAGTGTCCTCATCTGCCTGTTTCACTGAGGGAAGTCTTCAAGGCTTGGAGTAGACAAAAGGTGGCTGGAGATGAGTGTACATGTATGAGCTCATCTTCTTATAATCATTCTCCTTAACTGAACTCATCCTCTTCCAAGATTTGTCCTTGGACTGACTGCACTGGAGTCCTTCTCTCAGGGCCCCTCAGGCTCTGAAAGCAACTCTTGGCTTTCATCAGTTAACCCAGGAGGCCTAAAATCTGGGCAGATCCTACCAGACTGGGAAGGCCATGTGGGCAGTCTCAGCCACAGGAAGACACCAGAGGAGACTTCACTGAGGAGGGAGGCTCAGCCTGACTTAATCGGGTTTGGACAGGTGGGCAAGCATGCCCAAGGGCATATAGTGCCCATTGTCTGCGAACAGAGATGACTTGGGAAGACTGTAGATAACAAAAGATTAGATGGAAATTACCAGAGTGTCTTCAAATAAATACATGAGGAAATATGTTGGATATATATATGGGCATGTATGCACATATAATACACATCTGTATACAATCTTCTGTTTTTTAGTTACCTTCACATCTGATAGAACTCTTTGCCTTCCCCTCTCCTGAGACCTGTACCTTGTAAAGAAAACAAGAAAAAAGAGAAAGTGGAAGTGGAGTTCTGCACAATTGCGTTGGGCAGTGTATGCTCTGTCTCTTACCCATAGGTCCCCTGCATAAACAAAGGGAGAATGTGCATTTCTTCTCAGTTCTCCTGACTCCGCGTCTGCACCACCCAGCTGCCCCTCCTGTCTTCAGTGGGGCCAAGTCTGGTCCTTATCGTTGCACATGGTTCTGTCTGATGTCTCCACTTTTCCAGACACCTGTTGGTTTTCTGTTTACTTCCCCTCAGGTTACAGGAATCTTCACAGGACTTTGTAATTCAAGGCGACTTGCTTCACCACGCCCAAGTGAATGGGCGTCTGCTTTGTTTCCAGTTCTTTGTTACTGAACAAACACAACAAAACACAGAGGTGCTTCTCTGGATGTTTTGGGGTCTGGGAGACGACTTTGACCTCCTTCAGGTAAATGCCTCTAAGAAGAACCTTGGAATGAAGGAGAACGAAGCATCAGTCTCTACCTTTGCGTGATTCCAATTTGCTTTCCAGAATAGTTGGTCTGGTTCACAAGTCCCATCGGCCCCAGCTCTCCAAGCTCCCTTAACATTTCGCCTGTCCCAGTTCGATTGTCACTGACTTTCTGGGAATGAAGGGAACATCCAGACTTGTTTTGCTTGGCATTTCTCTTATTTTTTTTTCTTTTTCTTTTTGTTTTTCATAGGGGCAATTGGAGTTAAGTGACTTGCCCAAGGTCACATGGCTAGTAAGTGTTAAGTGTCTGGGGCCAGATTTGTACTCAGGTCCTCCTGACTCCAGGGACAGTGCTCTATTCACTGCACCACCTAGCTGCCCCAATTTCTCTTATTTCTTTGTGATTCCTGGCTAAGGTCCATATGGTGGCTAATAGTCTGTAATCTCCTATGAACTGTCTGTTCACATTCAGACTAGATGGGCACTGAGGTCTCTTCCAACTCTGAAATTCTGTGTTTGTGTGCCTTGGAACATTTCCCCATCAGGCTCTTGGTCTGCTGCTTGGGTTAATGAGTTCAAATCTGGCCTCAGACTCTTACTAGCTGTGCGACTCTGAGCTAGTGACTTAACCATAATAGCACCTGCCTATTAAACACAGTAGCAACTGTATTCCTCAAAGGAGGGCTTAGCACAGAGCATGGCACACTGTAGGCACTTCATAAATGCTCCTCTCCTCCCCTCCCTCCCCTCCCCTTTCCTTTCCTTTCCTTTCCTTCCCTTCCCTTCCCTTCCCTTCTCTCCTAGCTACTGACGCATCTTAGCTGTCAGATCCCTCTTGGAAATACTTGATGCAAAGATTGTTCCCCCTCCTAGTTGAAAGCTTCCCTCCTTATGCTAATTACATTGATTTGGATGCTGCATTTCCCCAGCTCCCTCATAGACAAGTAGTTCTCCTTCAGTGGGTCCCAAGTTCAGACAAGGGCTCTTCAGTAAGTTGTTGAAGCAATGGTGAACACACAGCTCATCTTCCTCCCTTCTTTCCACCTTTTTTCCCTCCCTCTTATCTTTCTCCCTTCCTCCATCCCTCCCTTCCTTTTTCCCTTCCTCCTTTCCTCCTTGCCTTTTTTCCATCCTTCCTTCCCTCCTCCCTTCCTTCCTCCTTTCCTTCCTTCCTTCCTTCCTTTCTTCCTTCCTATCTTCCTTCCTCCTTTCCTTCCTCTCTTCCTTCCTCCCTCCCTCCCCCTTCCTTCCTCTCTTCCTTCCTCCCTCCCTTCCTCCTTCTCTCCCTTCCTTTTTTTTTCCTTTTCGAGATGTCTTTTTCATTGACAGTAGACATGCATCATCTGGTTTTATTTTTACACCAGAACTTGGTGCCCTTTGCACAAGATGTAAAAGTTAATTGGTAGCTAACATGCTCTGATGACAACTGGGTTGCATTTGAGGGATGCATTTTCCCCAATTGCCATGATTTCAGTGCTTCTCCCCTGACAGGCTCCCTTGTGAATGAGCCTCAGCAGAGGTCTGAGCAGCCACCGATAACAGGGTGGGCACTCTCGCTCACTGGCAGCTTACCAGCAGTGATAATCACACCACAGCCACATGCACTGTGTATTTTCATGGAGTGCTAAAGAAAGGAGACACCCAAGTGTCCTGGCCCAGGCAGCAGCAGGTATCAGGGCATTTCAGAGAAGCCAGCATGAAGCACCAGCTTTTCAAAGATGGTTTTTCCCAGGCATTTTGCTTTATAGA
The DNA here is from genome assembly GCA_028627135.1 of Pseudochirops cupreus. Classification (NCBI taxonomy): domain Eukaryota; kingdom Metazoa; phylum Chordata; class Mammalia; order Diprotodontia; family Pseudocheiridae; genus Pseudochirops; species Pseudochirops cupreus. The sequence goes on along the minus strand of CM053581.1, from coordinate 1,609,240 downwards.
GAAGCCACCTGCAACACGCCCATGTGGCCTTAACTCCTGTCATAAGCATCTGGGATGGGCTCAGCTGTTCTCCAGTGGAGATCCAACAGCTTGGCTTCCAGGCCCATTCCTGCAAATTGAGGGATGATGGTGGGGGCAGCACTAAGAAGCAGACTGGGTCCCAATGATTGAAGAGCCCAGAACAAAGAAAGCCCTTGGAGCTGTCAACAAGAAGGCCACATCTCTGCAAATGTTCAGAAAGACAGAAACATTGAGGATTGCAGAGAATCTGAGGCCAAGAGTAAAGGGGCTTAGGACCCAATCATGATTCTGCCAGAAGCCAATGGCATGATCTTGGGCAATTTGCCTCCTTTTGATGAGCCTCAAGGACTTTATTCTGTGGTTCATGGTGTCTAGACCTGGGAAGGGACCACGGATGCTTTGGAGTCCAAACTCCTCATTTCCCAAAGGAACAATCCATCCAAGAGAAGGCAAGACAGTAATAATAGGCAGCATTTATGTAATTCTTAAAGCTTTGTAAAGTGCTTTACATAGGTGTGGGGAGAGAAAGGAAAAATTAAAAAAAACTTACATGCCAACTTCGAAGGAATAGCAAGCTGTATATAATAGATTGGCAGTTTAAGTTGCAATCATCTTTTTTATTGCACTACATTATGGAAATGCTCACTTTATTCCATAAATTAAAAATAAAATAAATAATTTTTAAAGGAATTCCATCTGTTAAAGGTTGAGGGGGGAAGAAAGTAGAAGCATTCTACATGGATTTCTCATACGAAGAAATGCAGGAAGCAAAGCATGGTAGCATTGGATGGCAGCACGGGTGTGATAACTGACAGGGACAGCAACTGGAGGAATGTTATCCTGGGAGTGCACTGCAGAGTACCTGGGCAGAAAGTGGGGAAATGGATCACATGTCTGCCATAGAGCCATGATGCTCAAGCTCTCCTGCCATCTATTGGAACTCTCTCTGCCCAAAGTAGACTACCTGGTCAATTCTTGCCTCATTACATCCCCTTCCAAAGGTGGATTCTGGACCTGGTCTTGATCCCAAAGGAGGAAAATAGGAACCTTGGGGGGAGGGTAGCAGGAAGGAGGAAGGATGATGGTCTCCAGTGGAGTGCCACAGGGATTTATGCTTGTTTCTATGCTACTTAACAGTTTCAACTAAGGACTCAGATTGTTGAGGTTATCTATTTTAAGATTTATAGCTGACGATGCTGGGGTGGGATAACTTAATACTGGGTGATTGATTCATGACATAAGTAGATCTCAGTAGATTACCTACATTTTCGGTCCCATCTAGTAAAATGAGATGTATTAGTGGAACGTCTTGTATTGGGGGTCATGAAGTGAGAGACTGGGGATAAGGAGGAGAGAGTTCATCAGTTCATCTAAAAAAGATGAAGAGTTTTTAGAAAGCTGTAGCTCCATGTGAGTTGATAGAGAAATATGGCAGTCAATAACACTTTGGGGGTATTCCCTTCAATTCAGAGAAACTGAGCTTCTGGGAATGAGAAAAAGAGAATCCCTTGGAACTGTGGCCCTGCTCTAGTATAGTCTGTGAATGTGGACCTGATGTGGGTCACTGTTGTGATGGAGACAAGATCTGGAACTCTCTACCCCTCAGCAAGCTCTTGAAAGACCTAAGGATCCAGCCTATTTGTTCTGTACAGTAGAAAGAGCACTGTCTTTGGATTGTCAGACCAGCAGCGTTTCAAATTCTCCCTCCCATGTTTGTTTCCTGGGCCTTTCTCTCCCTTGGACCAGTTTCCTCATCTGTAAAATGAGCAATGTGAACTAGACGGTCTTTATCTCTGGCCCTAAGTTCTCAGGCTTTTGTCTTGCATAGTCAATGCAATTTGTGTGTGTGTGCATGTGTGTGCGTGTGTGTGAGGAGGGTGGGTTGTGTGGGTATGTGTGGAGGGTGTGTGGGGGTGGAGGGTGGGTTGTGTGCATGTGTGTGTAGTGTATGTGTATTGGGGGGAGGGTGGGTTGTGTAGGCATAGGGTGTGGGGGGAGGAGGGTGAGTTGTGTGGGAATGTGTATAGGGTGTGTGTGGGGGAGGGAGGGGATTATGTGAGGGGGAGGGCAAGGGAGAGTGTGTCTTCCCAGCCCAATATCACCCTCTTTGCATATAAATGTGTGCAGGTCCACGCCGTAGCTGTCTCTGGGTCTTTCCTGCTGCCCACCTCAGGCCTCTCTGGGCCAATGATGCATCTGCAATGTCTGTGCTAGGGCTGGATTTTTAACTGCTCTTTTATATCCCTGTTTCAGAATGCATGCAGGCAGACCCTCTGTGGTGAGTAGAGCTTGGCCTCTCTATGGCCTGTGAATAGCTGTCCCGAGGGGGCCCCAAGTGCAGCCCCCCACGTGTTGCCTTCTTCATCCCCGGCCGACTTTTCTTCCTTTCCTAATGAAGCAGACTCCAAGCCTGCTGCCTCAGGGGCCGTTAATCACCTGGTAGTTGCCTCTAATATCCATCATCGGAAATAACTTGGACTGCGTGTGCAAAATTCTTCTGGCAGCAACACAGTATAACAGCAGTCCTGGCCACAGCTTTCGCTGGCTTCCTCCCCCATGCCAGGCAGCATGTAAAGAATCACAATTAGTGGCGTGGAGGGCAGAAGTAATTAATAACCCACGGGAGGTGGCGGAGGCAGCAAAGGCTCTAGGAAGGGGCAGGCCTTTTCTCGCCTCCCCTGGTGGGGGCCAAGCCCCTAGGTGAGGGGCTGCTCTTCCTGGGAAGCTCCAGAAAGCCGAGCCAGCACTCCCTTTCCGGATGATTTATTACTGCCCACCTGGGCCGTGCTGAGCCCCTCTGCATGGTTATTAACAAGGGCCCGGAAGGTCCCATCCAGCCTGTGCACGAGCAAGGAAGGCTGTGGGGCTGGCCCACAAAGTAGGAGCATGCTCCGGGACAGTCCTTCCCATCTTCTGAATGTGCCCTGACGGGCAGATTGTAACCCCAAAATCAGCGTGGGCAGCTCTGTGGGCAGAAGACCGTCCCCCAGCAAGGATTTTTCCAAATGAGGAAATCCATTGTTATCCACATAGATCACCTTCAGAAAAGGTTCTCTTTGCTCCCAAAGAATTTGAAGGAGGGCCTGATGGGATCAGGGCTCATGGAAATGGCCCTGGGCCCTGGGGCGGTCCACTGAAAAGGACAAAACAGGAGCCAGGCCTGTGGAGCAGAGGGTCTGAATTCTAGCTCAGGTGATTCCTCCCTGTTTGACCTTAGGCATGCCTTGTTGGGCTAGAGGGTCTCTCCAGCTCTGCAAGCTGACAGTGGTTCTCAACCTTCCTAATGCCTGGACCCTTTAATACTCATATGTGGGCGTATCTGCATGTTGGCAGACCCACCTGGAGACGGATAGAGGAGCCATGTCTCGGTTCCTAAAACCATCAGAAATATGTGTTTTCCCATGGTCTTAGGTGACCCCTGTGACTCCTGTGAAAGGGTCGTTGGACCCCCCCAAGGGGTCGCGACCCACAGGTTGAAGGGAATGGAATGGAAAGGAATAAGTATTTATTATGTATCCATCGGATGTAGACTTTGTGCTAAGAATTACACAAAATCAGCTCATTTGGTCCTCACAACCCTGCGAGGTGGTTGCTATCATTATCCCATGTTTACAGTTGAGGAAACTGAGGCAGATGAAGGTTAAGTGACTTTCCCAGAGTTACCCAACTAGAAAGTGTCTGAGGCTGGATTTGAACTCAGGCCTTTGTTGTGTACACTGTGCCACCTAGATGCCTGTGATGTTCTAAGCTCAGCCAGATGCACATCTTTTAGGAGGGATCAAATGTTCTACAATAGACAACCTAGCAGGCAATCAAAGTGCTGGTACCAGTGCAGAGAGCATGATTGGGTCAGAAACTGCACTTATTCTGTGTCCATGCTGGGAATCCATACGTTTCTCAGAGCTGAAGCCATGGGCACGCGGCTAGTAAATGTTAAGTGCCTGAGACCAGATTTGAACTCAGGTCCTCCTGACTCCAGGTCCAGTGCTCCATTCACTGCATCACCTAGCTGTCCCAATATATGGGTTTTTGGATCTGCCCAGTGAGAACATAGCTCTGGGCCTCCACACTGTGGAAATCCTCACTTTGGTGGTGAATTAGGCTTTCGATTATCGGCTCGACGACATTGGTTCTCCATGAAATGAGACACCAAAACTTGAAAGCTGCTCACAAATATTATGTAGAATAAAATGGTACATAAGCAAACAGTATACGATGAAAATATAGTGGTGTAATAATGGCATCATGAGAAAACAATTGTGTCCAGTGGTCTCCTCACCCTGGGAAGTCCTTCTCCAGCAAAAGACAGGTCTAGACTCAAGAGCTTGAGATTATATGCACTTTGAGTTGAATTGTCTATGTTACTTCCCTTTGGGTAGGCCAAGGAATATGCCCCAGTAGTTTTCCAACCAGTTGTTTGACTCATATAACCATTAGGACTGGTTATTAGAAGTAAAGGCAGAAAATCTGGAGGAATTCTGGCCCTGGGACTTGTAAGATAGAAGCATGGAACCAGAGATCTGGGGATGACTGGAACTTGGGGAAACAGAATTTTCTCCAATCTCAACTCGTGAGGATGTTCAACCCTTTCTGGACCAGGTGACTCCATTGAAGTGAAAAGTGATTGGACTTAGGAGCCAGACCTGGCAAAATCTAGTGTCAAGTCTTTTTGTGAAAATTTTATTGAAAATGCCTGCATCTTTATTTCTTCATGATGTTGGTCTTTATCAGGAGTTATTAACCTTTGTTTTTGTGACAGGAACTCCTTTGGCAGTCTGGGGAATTTTATAGATAGATTTTTAGAATAATGGTTTTAAATATATAAAATATGCAGTTATATAAAGGAAACCAGTTGTATTAAAATAAAGACCTGAAAATATTTTCTTAATAAAATTCATGAACCTCGTGTTAAGAATCCTTGGTCCTTATTATCTTTCTCTGGTTTATCCCTAACTGTCATATAGCATGAAGACCATATTTGTCTCATAAATGAAATTTTGCACAGTATTTCCTTTAGAACTTTTAAAATAATCATTTCTATAGGTGAAGTATTAATTGTTGATTAATTCTTCCTTAAACTTTAGATAAAACTCACCTATTTTAGTCTCAACTACTCTCCTAACCTCCTTTGGCAATTCCTTTGTGGTTCATTCAATATCATTTTCAGGTATTGAGTAGATTAAGATCTCTTTTTCTAGTATTGTTAATTTTTGTATTTTATATATTTGTGAGCAGTCATGCATTTCCTTTAAGCATTAGGTTTTCTGAGTCTCTGATAAAGATCTAATTTCTCAAATATATAGGGAACTGAGTCAAATGTATAAGAATATAAATCATTCCTCAACTGATAAATGGTCAAAGGATGTGAATAGGCAGTTTTCAGATGAAGACATTTAAACTATGTATAGGCATATGAAGAAGTGCTCTAAATTACTTTGATTAGAAAAATGCACATTAAAACAACTCTGAGGTACCACATCACACCTATCAGAGTGACTAATATGACAAAGAAAAGGAAAATGATAAACATTAGAGAGGATGTGGGAAAATTTGGACACTAATGCAGTTTTCTTGTCTTGGCTGAGTTGTGAACTGATGCAACTACTCTGGAGAGCAATTTGGAACTATGTATAAAGGGAAGCCAAACTGTGCATACCCTTTGATCCAACAATACCACTATTATGTCTGTATCTGAAAGAGATCATTAAAAAAGGAAAAAAGACCTACATGTGCAAAAATACTTAGAGCCGCCCTTTTTGTGGTGATAAAATATTGGAAATTGAGGCAGAGCCAAGATGGTGGCGTAGCAGCAGCAACATATTGCAGCTCTCACATAGCCACCCCAAAATACCCATAAAATAGGACTCTAAACCAATCCTGGAACTCCAAAACACACACAAAGATACTTCCCACTAAAGTCAGCTCGCCTACGAGGAACCATATCAGCACTGCAAACCGAAACCAGCCTGGCCTGAAGCTGTGGCTGTGCCCCGGGGGTGGCTGGACGGGAGGAGTGGAGGAGCTGAGGAGCTTCAGGTGAGCGGATTAGCGGCAGCTGTGAATGGGAATTGTGAAAGGGGGAGATAAGCAGTCCGGCCAGAAGGCCTCCAGAGCGGAAAAGCAAAAGGCAGAGGTTTTGCACCCGCC
>CM053581.1:1557340-1594629 GCA_028627135.1 Pseudochirops cupreus | reverse complement strand
GGGCCTCTTTGCTGGTTTTCCATGCCAGGGCTTCTGGTGTTTGTGGCTTGCCCACTGCACTGGGGGTGGCTGGAACTATTCATGCCTGTTGTGCTGGAGTTCTGGGGCTCACAGTTTGCCTTCTGCTGAAGGCCTTGCTGCTGGCCTGCTGAGCCAGGCCTGAGGGGCCTTGGTTGCTGATCTGAGTCACCTGCTGGTTTGTCTAAGCATTGTCTGCACTGGGCTGCTCTCTCCTTTTAACTAAGGGAGACAGACCTTTCCTGAAGTCCTAAATTATCTTGGACTGGAAAATGGTTTCCCTCCATATTTTTGCTCTTTCTGTCACTCCAAAATCCATTTAGAGACTTGATTTAACATTATTTCTGAGGCAAACTGGAGAGAGCCTGGCAACTTCCTGGCTTCCTCCATCATCTTGACTCTACCTCCCAAATTGCTATTTGTACAGAATGACTGACCATGTCCCTTGCATGCTAAAGAGACAGTGACTCCCAATATTTCTTGGAACAGACACAAAGACTTTAGTTTGGCATTCAGTGTGGTGGAAAGATAGCTGAAGTTAGAGGGCCCTGGGTTAACATCATACTTTGCTCATTCCCTGTGCAAGCTTTGGCAAGCCACTTCAGCTTTAAGGGCCTCAGTTTCTCCACCAGTAAAATGGAAGAAGGAGATTAAACCATCTTGAAGGTGTTTTCCTTCTCTAGATTTCAATCCCACGAACCTGTAATCTGACTCCACCCAAACTTCCCCTCCATGAGCTCTGCATTTCCAAGCAATCTGCCTTTTGGTGACTCCTCATACATGGCCATCTGTCTCCCATCTCTATGCCATTGAGTGTGCCCTGTCTAAAATGACCTCTCACCTCTCCTCCATCTCACATAATCCCTGTCATCCTTCAAGGCTCAGCTGCAAGTTCCCTTCCCCCTGGAGGTATCTCACTTCTCAGCTGATGGTCCCTAGCCTCAGGAAATTATTTTGAGAAGAGTTTATGTTTACTTACATTTCTGTTGTTTTTGCCCTATATAATGTGAGCAATGGACAGGACTGGTTCCTTTTTCCCTTTGTATCTCCAGCATCTAGCACAGGCAGATACATAATAAATATTTGGTAAATCAATGAATGTACCAGGACTTTCAGCACCTTGGGGTTTGGGTCATTGGGCCTGGTGACCTGGGACTCACTCATCCAGGAGAGTCAAGTGCTTCCCCCCCCTTATAAAAAGGAAGCTTAAAATCACTGGGGGAAGGGATATAAGGTACCTTCATTCGAGCAGGGAGAAAAAAGTAGCTTGGAGAGTTGGGAGCAAAGCTAGGAGAATGACAGAAGGGACATGAGTGGTCCAGGCCCCTCTAGAAAGTGCAGGTTCTAGGAAGAACTGTAATCAGAGGAAGGAGACAGAGAGACAAAGGGGTGTTGTAGGAGAGGAAGATGGATCTGCCAAAGGTAGTTTTCAGGGTCAAAAGGCTGATGGAATATATGTGTATATGTATATATGTGTGTATGTATGTATACATATATATGGAGAGAGTGAGTGAGAGAGAGAGAGAGAGGATGAGAATTTACTGAGTACTTACTATGTGTCAGAAATGATGTCAAGGTAAAACAAGATTCTAGTGGGAGAAATCGGTGCCTAAAGGGGACCTGGGAGGCTTGGGAAGCTGGGAGCATGTTGGTGGGAGTGCTGGCAGCACACAAGAAGATGATTTGGAAGCTCTTTGGAATCTCTTAGCTCAGGTTCAGATAAGGTGAAAACTCACCATTGTGGATAATTTGCAGAGAACAAATTCACCATGTTGCAACATCACCTTTTTAAAGCTGTTTCAAAAATGCCTACCATGTGAAGCTTCAAAGGGGAATATGAATTGGTCTCAAGCCCAAAAAGTGGTCTTGGAAGAGCTCAGCAAAGACCTTAAAAATTAAGTAAGAGAGGGTAGAAGAAAAATGGGAAAAGAAGTGAGAGTTACAAAATATTATGAAAAAAAGAGTCAACAGCTTGGAAAAGGCAGTACAAAAATTGAAAGAAGAAAACAACTCCTTAAAAATGAAATTGGCCAAATGGGAAAAAATAACTGGAGACAACAATTCCTATAAAAGTAGAATTGACCAAAATGGAAAAGGAGATACAAAAGCTAACTGAAGAAACTAATTTTTTAAACACTAGAATTGGACAAATGGAAGCTAATGACTATGAGACATCAAAAATCAGTCAAACAAGATCAAAAGAATGAAAAAAAGAAGATGTAAAATACCTCATTGGAAAAAAAACAAACAAACAAACAAACAACTGGCCTGGAAATAGATCCAGGAGAGATAATTAAAGAATTACTGCACTACCTGAAGGCTAGGATCAAAAAAAAAGAAAAAAAAGCCTAGACAGCATCATTCAAGAAATTATCAAAGAAAACTGCCCTGATGTCCTAGAAGCAGATGGTAAAATAATTAATGAAAGAAACCTATTGATTACCTCCTGAAAGAGATCCCACAATGAAAACTCCAAGGAATGTTGTAGTAAAATTCCAGTATTATCAGGCCAAGGAGAAAATACTGCAAGCAGCCAGAAAACAAAAACAATTAAAATATTAAGGAGTGATAGTCAGGCATACACAGGCATTATCTGCTTCTACGTTAAAGGATCAGAGGACTTGGAGTGTGACATTCAGGAAGGCAAATAAGCTTTGGTTACAAATCAACTACCTAGCAAAATTGAACATAATCTTTCGGGGGAAAAGATGGACATTCAATGAAATGGAGGAACGTTTAAACTTTCCTGATGAAAAAAACCTAGGCCAAACAGAAAATTTGATCTTCAGATACAAAAATCAAGAGAAGTATAGAAAGGTAAACAGGAAATAAGAAAAAATATTATTCAATAAGGTTTAAACTGCTTTCCCTATGTAGGAAGATGATACTTGTAAGTCTTGAGAACCTTATCTCTATTAGGGCAGTTAGAAGGAACATGCATAGACAGAAGGTATGAGTATAAATTGACTGTGATGTGAGGATATAAAATATAAGGGATGGGGAAAAAAGGATTGTATTGGAAGAAGAGGAAAAGGAGAGGCAGAATAGGGTACATTATATCACATACCTGAAAAGGCACAAAAGACCTATTACAATAGAAAGGGGGGAGGGGGCATGAGCATTGTTTGAATTTACTCTCATTGGATGTGGCTCAAAGAGGGAATAACATGCATACTCAGTTGGGGATGGAAATTTATCTTGCCCTAAAGGGAAGTTGGAGTGTAAAGGGGAAAGAAATGGGAAAGGGGGTGTATGATAGAAGGGAGGACAAATTGAGGAAGGTGATGGTTGGAAGTAAAACTGGAAGGACAGGTTGAAAGGAGAGAGAAAAACATAAACAGGGGTAAAATAGGATGAGGGAAATACAGTTAGTAATTACAACGGTGAATGTCAATGTGATGAACTCTCCCATGAAGCAGAAGAAGATAGCAGAGTGGATTAAAAACCGTATCCTAAAATATATTATTTACAAGAAACATGTCTGAAGAAGAGAGATACATGCATAGTAAAGGTAAAAGGCTGAGATTCAACTAAGGTAAACAACAAACAAACAAACAAACAAACAACAACACAGGGGTGGCAAACTTGATCTCAGACAAAGCAAAAATAGGCAAAATAGACAAAAATAGATCTGATTAAAAGAAATAAAAAGTGAAATGCATCTTGCTAAAAGATATAGTAGACAACGAAGTAATATCAGTACTAAACATGTGTGCACCGATAGTGTAGCGTCAGAATTGTTGGAGGGTAAGTTAAACCAGCTACAGGAAGAAATAGACAACAAGACGGTGCTAGTGGGAGTCCTCAACCTCCCCCTCTCAGAACTAGGCAAATCTAACCACAAAATAAAGAAGAAAGGAGTTCAGGAGGTGAAGAGAACTTTAGGAAAATATAGATATAAAGACCTCTGGAGAAAATTGAATGGGAATGTAAAGGAATATACCTTTTATTTCTTAGCAGTACATGGTGCCTCCACAAAAATTAACCATGTATTAGGGCAGCAGTTCTCAACCTGTGAGTTATGTTCAATTTGTAACAATAAAAATACATCCTGCATATCAGATATTTACATTACAATTCATAATAGTAGCAAAATTACAATTGTGAAGTGGCAATGAAAATAATTTTATGGTTGGTGGTCACCACAACATGAGGAACTGTATTAAAGGGTCACAGCATTAGGAAGGGTGAGAACCACTGTATTAGGGCATAAAAACCTCAGAATCAAAGGCAAAAATATTAAGTGCATAATTTTCAGATCATAATGCAATAAAAATTACATATAATAAAAGGCCATGGAAAGATGTACTAAAAACTAATTGGAAACTAAATATCCTAATCCTAAAGAATGAGTGGGTCAAATAACAAATCAAAGAAACAATCAAGAATTTCATTGAAGAAAATGACGATAACAAGACAACATACCAAAATTTATGGGATGCATCCAAAGCAGTTCTTAAGTAAATTTTTATATCTCTAAATGTTTACATGAATAAAATAGATAAATAATAGATCAATGAATTGGGCATGTAACCAAAAAAGCTAGAAAGATAAGAAATTAAAGTCCCTAAATAAATACCAAATTAGAAATTCTGGAAACCAAAGGAAGAATTAATAAAATTGAAATTAAGAAAACTATTAAAGTAACAAATAAAACTAAAAGTTTGTTTCACGAAAAAAAAACACACAATAAAATAGGCAAACCTTTGGTTAATTTGATATAAAAAAAGAAAGAGGAAAACCAAATTACCAGTATCAAAAACGAAAAGAGTGAATTCACCAGCAATAATGAAGAAATTAAAGCAATGATTAGGAGTTATTTTGCCCAATAAATCTGAAAATCTAAGTGAAATGGATAAAGATTTACTCTGTGTGTGTGTGTGTGTGTGTGTGTGTGTGTGTGTCAATTTTGCCCACAATAACAGAAGAAGAAATAAAATATTTAAATAATCCCATTAAAAAATAAAGGAATTTAACACGCCATCAATGCTTGAAGGCTAAGAAAAAATCTCCAGGGCCATGTGGATTTACAAATGGATTTACAAATGGATTTACAAAATTCTATCAAATATTTAAAGAACAATAAATTTGGGGCAGCTACGTGGCACAGTGCATAGAGCACTGGCCCTGGAGTCAGGAGGACCATGAGTTCAAATCTGAGCTCAGACATTTAACACTTACTAACCGTGTGACCTTGGGCAAGTCACTTAATCAGAATTGCCCTGCCTTCCCACCGCCAAAAAAAAAAAATTCTAATACTATAAAAGCTAATTGGAAAAAAAAAATATGCAAAGGAAAGAGTCCTACCAAATTCCTTTTATGACACAAATATGGTGCTGTTGCTTAAATCAGGAAGAGCCAAAATAGCAAAAGAAAATTATAGACCAAACTCCCTAATAAATATTGATGCAAACATTTTAAATAAAATATTCATAAAGAGATCACAGTAATTTATCACCAGAATAATACATGATGACCACATGAGATTTTTACAGAAATGCAGGGCTGATTCAATATTAGGAAAACTATAAGTGTAACTGACCATGTCAATGGCAAAATTAAGAGAAATCACATGATTATCTCAATAGACGCACAGAAAGCTTTTGACAAAATACAGCACCCATTACAATTTTAAAAAAACTAGAGAGCATAGGAATAATGGAATTTTCCTTAAAATGATAAGCAGTATCTATCTAAAACCATCAACAAGCATTGTCTGTAATGAGGAATGCTAGAAGCATTCCTAATAACATCAGAGGTGAAACAAGGATGTCCATTATTACCACTATTTTTCAATATTGTGCTAGAAATGTTAGTATTAGCAAGGAGAGAAGAAAAAGAAATTGAATTTGAAATTGGAATTGAAAAAAAAATACTTGAAACAATTAGCAACATTAGCAAAGTTTCAGGATATAAAATGAGCCTGCACGAAATACCAGCATTTCTATATATTACCAACAAAGCCTAGCAAGGAGAGATAAAAGAAGTTTCATTTAAAATAACTATAGACAATATAAATTGTTTGAGAGTCTACCTGCCAAGATAAACCCAGAAACTATATGAACACAATTATAAAACACATTTCAGGCAAATAAAGTCAGATCAAAACTATTGGAAAATTATTAATTGTTTGTGGATAGGTCACCTAACATAATAAAAATTACAATCCTACCTAAATTAATTTACTTATTCAGTAAACAAGCAAGCAAGAATATTTTTAAATGTCATCTGAAAGAACAAAAGTTTAAGAATATCAATGGAATTGATGAAAAAAATTGCAAAGGAATGTGACCTAGCCATACCAGATCTAAAACTATATTATCATGTGATAATCATTGAAACTATTTGGTACTGGCTAAGAAATAGACTGGCGGATAAGCAGAATGGGTTGAATACTCAAGACACAGTAGTTAATGACTATAGTAAGTTACTATTTGATAAACCCAAAGATTCCAGCTTCTGGGATAAGAAGTTACTATTTGTAACTGCTGAGAAAACTGGAAAAATAATATGGCAGAAGCTTAGCATAGACCAATATCTCATACCCTATATTAAGATAAAGTCAAAACGGGTACGGGATTTAGACATAAAGAGTGATAGCATAAGTAAATTAGGAGAACAAGGAATAATTTACTTGTCAGATCTAAGGAGAAGGAAAGCATTTATGACCAAAAGAGAAACAAAGAACATTATGAAAAGTAAAATGGGAAATTTTGATTACATTAAATTTTAAAGTTGTTTGCAGAAACAAAACCAATGCAATCAAAATCATAAAGATAACAGAAAGCTGGCGGGGGAGTGGGGTGGGGGGAATTTTTAGTCAGTGTTTCTAATAAAGGTCTCATTTCTAAAATATATAGAGAACCGAGTCAAGTTTATAAGAATATAATTCATTCCCCAGTTCATAAATGATCAAAGGATATGAACAGACAGAGACCCATGAAAGTCCAAAGTCACCCAGGTAGGAAGCACCAGAGTCAGCATTTGAATGTAGGTGCTCTGCTACAAGGGCAGGGCTCTCAGTGCCTCCTCCTGTCCCAAGGGGCGTCCGTGGACTATTCTCCTGTTGTCAGAAACAAGCGCAGAGTGAGACAGGCAAAGGCAGAGAGCCAATGCTCCAGAATCTTCTCCCTTCCAGATCGCGACAAGGTACCTGGCTCCAATATGAACTTCCCAAAGGTGTGGGAGCTGAAGAAGCCACAGTGATTTCATTCTTTCCATAGCTGTCATTGCTCTGACTCATCTCCTTCCTTCAAACCTTAATTTGCCCCTCTCCAGCTCATCCCCTTCCCCCATATTGCTCTCAGCTCTCCTCCTGAAGCTCAGCAGAATTCTTAATCCCATCTCTTCCATATGACAGTCCTTCAGATTAAAAATATCTACTTTTGTGCCCGTACCCCTAGTGTGCCTAGCAAGGTGCCACGTCTAGAGTTGAAGCTCATGTTTTCTTGAATCAGTAAATCCTTCTTAGTGTTTCTCATTCACAAAGTTGAATCAACTGTGTGAGAAATACTTGAAAAAGCTGGAAATAGGTCTTTGATGAAATGAAGGAGCTGTGAACATCTCCATCTTGGGTACCATTATGGGCCAAGTGTTCACTCTTATCTCCAAAGACCCCAAACTTCCCACATCAGGGCAAGGCACAGAACACAAGCTGCATTTCTGGGCCAACTGTTTGTTCTTCCTCATTCTTCTTTTGTTCCTGGGAGATGTAATTAAATATGAAAGGTGGTGATCACACTGAAACATCTGTCTGTCGCGCTCAGATTCTTCACAGTCTAGTGATTGGGTTCCGTACGATTTGCATGACTCGCGTGTCCACAGCTGTCAAGCGATAGGGAGTGTGGCTGCACGCAGTGGAGAGACGAGGTCTGCAGCAGCTCTGATCAGCCCCCTCTCGCTACTAATAGACGGTGACAGCTCCGGCTCAGAACAAATTGTTTTCCTTGGCTGATGGGGCTCAGCTGGTCCCAACTGGAAAGTAGGGAGGTTGGCATTTGTTAGGAGTAGGGAGATATGTCCAAGTGGAGTTGGTGGAGACTGGGCTCACATTTTTATTTTTTTAACTCTTTATTGAATCGACTTAACCACCTGCCTTAGAGCCATTATCGAAGCAGGCACTGCAAGTACCAGGAAAATAAAACTTACTTACAATGAGAGTGATGGTGATAACACAGAGAATATGATTTTTAAAAATGTGCATGATTGACATTCCCAGCTCCATTCACCTGGAATAGGATCCCGCAGATCAGACCTCCAGAAACCCCTTCCCAGGGAGTTTACCCATTCAGGCTCCAGAACTCTTGGTTGGGGTTGGGCTAACCTGGGAAGCCAGCAAGGGAGTGAGCACAAACCCTTTGCTCATTCTTTCTGAGCTATCTCACAACCCTGCTTACCATCCATGTATTTCCTCCCCCTGGACATCTTGCTATCTACTCTGATCATTTATGTCTCTGTTCATCCCTCCTCTTGCCTTGGGAATACTTGGGCAAAGGAACTGATCAGTAAATACTCATGTCCCTTCTCCCTGGTCCATTACATCCTGTTCTGGCCTTCACTTCCACTGATGTGTTCTCTTGCCTATTCTAATCTAAACCCCCAAATTGTCTCACTTTTGTATTTGGATACCCACCACCTAGTGCTGTTCCTGGCACACAACAAGTGCTTAATAAATGCTTAATTTTCTTCCTTTTGTTCATTATATTGTATATTTTGATAGGCTTGAGGAAGCAGCTTAGTGTAGTGTAAAGAATCAAATATTTGTAATCAAGAGATTTTAGTTCAAGTCCTGGCAAATACCTAGAATACCTAGAACCTAGACCAAATACCTAGAACCTCAGACCTGTAAGTGATCTCAAAGTGACCTCTACTCCCACTGCTACCTGAAGAGAAATGTCTACACCATCCCTTGTTGCTGGCCATATTCTCTAGGCTTAAAGAGGGCCGGTGGTAAGAGAACCTTTCTTCCATTCCATTTGGAGACAGGTATAATGTTCATTGCCCCTTTCACCTCTCACTCACTGCTCCTAGTTTTGTTTTGGGGGCCAACCAAAATCATTCCTCTTCCACATACCAGCCCCTCATACACTTGAAGCAATATAATGCATACCTAGTCTTCTCTAGACAAAATATTCTCATTTCCCTCAATCATCTTTTCCTTTGGATTCAATTCAGTTCGTCACTGCCCTTTCTACCCTATGGCACCCAAATTAGAACACTACACCCAAATGGACTTTGAGCAGGAAGAAGTAGAGCAGGTGCTGCTGCATCTTAATCCTGGGCACTCTGCCTCTTGTAAGGCGGAGGAAGCTGGCAGTGATTTTCTGGGCTGCCATCCCATATCACCCGCATGTGGGTCAAGGAGAGTCCTGGCTGTCCCCCCGCCCCCCAACCCCTGCATTGTACTTGTAAAACTGTTGTTGGTGCTGTTTTTAAAGTCCAGAGTAAGACTTTGCATTTCTCTCTACTGAAGTGTCTCTTCAATGTCATTTCATATCTCAACCTTTCAAGGACATGTTGAATTCTGACTGTCACCCAACATGTTTTAAGTCCCTCTACAAATATGTCTTGGGCAGATTTGCTAAGCCTACCATCTGCTCTTGACACTAATGGCCACCTTCTCCTCCTGGACACTCCCTCCCTTGATTTCGGTGGCACTGCTCTCTCTTGATTTCCAGCCTCCCACCCCACTAGTTGGGCCATTCCTCAGTTTCACCCTGTCTGGATGGGTATATCCTGGCTTCTGTCCTCATTCTTCTTCTCTCTGCTCTCTACATTCTCTCCCTTGGTGGTCTCATCATCTACTATGGGTTTGATTCCCATCTCAATGCAGGTGATTCTAAGATCTGTGTATCCAGCCCTTACCTCTGTCCTGACTTCTAATCTCATATCACCAACAGCCTACTGGACATTCAAACTAGATACTCTGGACACATCTCAGACCTTGTATAATAACAACTGAACTATCTTTCCTTAAAAGAACTTCTGTATTTCTGTCAAGATCACCACCAATTTAGATTCACAATTTTAGAGCCATCCTTGAGGCTTTACAAGAAATGTTTTGTTTTGGTTTTTTTAATTATAAAACTAAAGTCACCAACAGACAAACATTTCAACATACAAATATGAGGGGGAAAGTTTCCATTAAAAATTGATCTATCATATTATCTTAATTAGATATGTGTATATGCATGTATTTATTGTTGTTCAGTCATTTAATCATTTGAATCATGTCTGACTCTTCAAGATCAAAATATTATAAAACAGATTCAAAGAATGAAAAAATAGAAGGCCATGTAAAGTATCTCAGTGGGAAAACAACTGACCTGGAAAATACATTCAGGACAGATCATTTAAAAATTATTGAACTACCTGAAAGCCATGATCAAAAAAAAAAAAAGAGCCTACACATCATCTTTCAAGAAATTATCAAGGAAAACTGCCCCAGTATTCTAGAACCAGAGATAAAATAGAAATTCAAAGAATCCACCCATTGCCTCTTGAAAAAGATCCTCAGAAGAAAAATCCTAGGAATATTATAACAAAAATCCAGTGTTCCCAGGTCAAGAAGAAAATATTACGAGCACTCAGGAAGAAACAATTCAAGTATTGTGGAAACACAATCAGGATAACACCTGATCTAGCAGCTTCTACATTAAGGGCCCTCCCTTCTAACCACCCTCCCCCTTTTTATACCTCCCCTTACCCTTCTTACTACCTGTAGAGCACAATGGATTTTTATACTTAACAGAGTATGTTATTCCCTCCTTAAAACCAAACCAATGAGAGTAAATTTTGTAAAATTCTCTTCTCCCTCCCTCCTTTTCCTCTATTATAATGAGTTTTTTGTGTCTTTTCATGTTAGAATCCTAAACCCAATTGATTATGTTGATCCCTCTTTGAATGAGAATAAAGTTCATATGATGCTCATCTCCCCTCTTCCTTCCTCTCTACTATAGCATGTTTTTATGCATCTTCATGTGGCATAATTTACCTTTTTCTGCCTCAACCTTTCCTTTTTTGTCATTACAATCCCTTTGTACCCCTTAATAAGGTTTTTTGTCCTCATATTACTTCATTTATACTCACATCCTCTATCTATTACATCCCTTTTAAATGTCATGATAATTATACAAATTTCAATGTTGACAAGGTACACACTTCTCATGTAGAGATGTAAACAGTTTGCTCTTATTAAGTCCCAAGTTATGTGCATGTGTACATGTATACGTGTATGTGTATGTGTATGTGTGTGTGTGAGTGTATGTTTTCTTTGTTTACCTTTTTGCGTCTTTCTTGAGTCTTGTAAATGGAGATTGAATTTTCCATTGAGCTCTGGCTTTTTCATCAGGAAAGTCTGGAAGTCCTTTATTTCATTAAATGACCATCTCCTTGCCTGAAAGATTATGGTCAGTGTTGCTGGGTAGTTGATCCTTGGTTGCAGTGCAAGCTCTTTTGCCTTACAAAATATAAAATTCCAGTCTCTCTGGTCTTTTAATGTAGAAGCTGCCAGGTCTTGACTGTATAGTTCCATCATATTTGAATTGTTTCTTTTTGGCTGCTTGCAGTATTTTGTCCTTGACCTTTTAGCTCCAGAATTTCACTACTGTATTTCTTGGAGTTTTCAATTCGCTATCTCTTTCAGGAGGGGTCAGGTGAATTATTTCGATAATTATTTTACCCTCTGAATCTAGTACCTCAGGACAGTTTTCTTTGACAATCTCTTGAAGGATGTTGTCCAGGCTGCTTTTTTCATCATGGCTTTCTGGTAAACCCATAATTCCTAGATTCTCGCTCCTGGATCTGTTCTCCAGGTCAATTGTTTTTCCAGTGGGATATTTTATGCTTTCTTCTAATTTTTCAATCTTTATGCTTTGTTTGACCAACTCTTGATGCATCATAGAATCCTTAGCTTCAATTTGACTGATTCTAATTTTTAGTGAATTATTTTCCTCAGTTAGTTTTTGAAGCTCCTTTTCCATATGTTCAGTTTTCATTTTTAGAGAGGTATTTTCTCCATTTAGATTTTGAATCTCTCATCCCAGTTCACCAGTTTTATTTTTTCTTCAGTGAGATTTTTTTCCAGTTTGGTCACTGCAGATTTAAATTTATCTCCTGGGGTGGCTAGGTGGTACAGTGAACAGAGCACCAGCCTTAGAATCAGGAGGACCTGAGTTCAAATCTGGCCTTAGACACTAGCCATGTGACTTTGGGCAAGTCACTTAACCCCAATTGCCCTCCCAAAAGCAAAAAACAAAACAAAACAAATTTATTTCCTACTTCACTAATTTGGTTTTTAAAATCTTTCTTGAGCTCCTCCAAAAATGCTTTTTGGGCTTGAAATCAGTTCATATGTTCTTCTGTGGTCTCCAGTATAAGTATAGAGTCCATATTGTCCTCTGAATTTGGTAGTTCTTGCTCACTATTGAAGGATTGTATAATTCTAGATCTCACAGATTCTTTCTTCCCATTGTGATTGCCTATGTCCTGAATTTTTTGAGTGGATATCTGCTTCCTGGGTACAGATGTATTGCACTTCTTATGGGGGTAGGGTTTGGTTTTTAACTTTGTGTGCTGTAGCCTCTGAGTGTCTAGACTGAGGCCAAGTCCAGGACTCTCAGTGTTTCCCCTGAGTTACCCTGATGCTCACAGAGTAACCTGTGGGGGAGGGGAGGTCTGGCCACTTCAGGTTTCCATCTCTGTGTCTCTGGGCTATAGCTCAGGCAGGCTCAGCAGCTCGTGGCTGGCAGCAATGGTGTCTGCAGATTCCCCTGGTGGTGCTAAGGCCCACCTGGGCTTGTGTTGTTAGCGCTTGCTGGCTCCACCCAACTGTGATTTTGGGAGCTCCTTCTGGTCAGCTGAGGTGAAGCTTGTTGAGAGGCCTCCTGCCATTCACTTCAGGCTCAGTACTGCCTCACTTCCCCCTTCCTCAGTGATTCCCAAGCCTGAGGTTGTTTCCACTAACTAAGGATTTTACTCTGGGTGGGACATTTATCTCTGGGTTTTCTGGGTCAGGGAGGGGGAATAAGAACAGCTAGGATTTATTCCTTCATCTCAATTCCTGGAAGTTCAGGTATGTGATTTTTATACATCTAGGCTGTGGGCTACTAGCCCCAGGAGAAGCTGCTGTCACTGCTGTGGGCCCTGTGTTTTCTCTTACCCATCTCTGACAATCTTCTGTCCTGAGGTGAGATGGCAAATCACCTTTGGGATGGGTGAGTCTTGGGGCTGGGGCTCCTTCTCACTCGGCTGTAGTCTCTCTCCAATCTGTGCTGTTGCAGCCCTTGTGTGCTTGGCATTCTAACTGTCCAGACTTATATGGGCACTTTCCTTGGCTGGGAGTCTGACACATTCTGTCTCCTAGTGGGTTCTATCACTCTAAAATTCATTCAGATTCACTTTTTAAAGTTTAGCAACAGAATTCTTGGAGGAACTTAGAAAAGTTACTGCTTCCTTTCCCAGTAAATGTTATTATTATCTCCATTATATCGATGACAACACTGAGGCAAGGAGTGATTAAAGCTACATCAAATCCCCAGGGTGTGTATGAGGCCACATGCCCCCTGAGTTCTCCCACGCTTCAGCTCCAGCACCATAGTGCCGCTGAGCCGTGTCCAGGACATGGAGGTGGGCAGCAAGAAGGTCCCTTAAAGGATGAACTTGGAGGAGGTCTAGAGAGGGTGGAGGCTGTCACCCACCCAGACCCTTCCTTTAAAGTGGCGCTTCTGAGAGCAGCTGGCCAGTGGTGCGGTGAGGACTTCTGTTGGGCGAAGCCTGAGGTATAATGGAGGAGACAGTCCAGAGAGAGGATGGGCTCCAATGAGGAGGAACCAGAGGGGTATCCCAGGAGACAGACAGGGCTGCAGGAGGTGTGTGTGCACGTGAGAGTATGCATGTGTGTGTACATGTGTGTGCATGTGCTTGTGGGTATGTGTGTGTGGGTATGTATGTGAATGTGTGCGCATGTGTATACATGTATCTTCATGTGTGTGTGCATGTGCTTATGTGTGCATGTGTGTGTGTGTGTGTGTTCAGGAATAATCCCGTCAGTGTTACCACACATGGTGAAAGCCCTCATGTCAGGAGCAGAGCAGAGCCATAGTCAGTGATCTCAGGCAGGCCAGGCAGGGTATTTTGTGAATCTCACAGATCATCAAGATGCCTCCGAATTATGATTTTAATCTCCATCTAATAGATTCCCTTTCACTGCTCTCTCTCCAAGAACAAATCAACTCATAATTCAGTTTAGTGCTCAATGCATGGCTTTGATATTGGAGAAAACTCCTATATTGTCCCTCTGACTGTCTTATGGGGGAAGACAGACAACCATGAACAATCAAAGTCTATTAGATAGCTGACCAGTTCCAGAGTGAGGCAGGCAGGCAACAGGCAGCCCAGGACTGGAAGGAAATCCTGACGTCGACTCCAGCAGAGAGCAGATGAGGCGAGCCTGCAGCTTCCATGGGAGCGTGAGGGGAAGAGCGATGGTGGAGGGGGTTGGGTTGGGCTGCAGCCTGCCACCATCTGGCCTTCCAAAGGAAGGATGGCACTGAAGGCCTCTTGGGGAGGAGAACTGTGGGGCCCATAAATCATTGGAGTTGTAAATAAGTCTGTTCTTGAATAGATGCTTTATTTGTATGTAAACCAAAGAAATGTATTTTTGTTGAACCAGGAGAAAATCCATGTTTGCAAAATTTGTAAACGGTGCCCATAAATCTCAGCAAGGATAGGCAGCTTCTGCAGGGGGAGGGGGATGTGCTCAGCCTTGCAAAATGAGATTTGGGCAAAGCAAGAAACAAAGCAAAATCAATTAAGAAAGTTGCTGTAAGAGCCAAAGAACAAGCAACCGCAACCAGACGTGGATGGCCTCTCCTCTCCAGGTCTTCAAGGCCCAGGAGAGCTGAGTCTGCCATTGGACCTGCCTAGTTAAGGCTTTGTTTCATCATTGCTACTTTATGGCTGGCCAAGTTCCATGGTGGGCACCATTAAGACCTATCATGCAATGCCACCAACAATGACTGTGTTCTAACTGCAGTTCATCCCTTGACAGGACCTCAGCAGGTACATGCCCAGTGCAGAAGGAAAAGGGGCAGGGGGGATATCTCCTCAGAAGTCTCATCCTCCCACTGGCTGCATTCATTCTAGACTGCTTTGGTTTCTCCACAATGCCCCGAGTCAGGAACCTTCCTCCCTCACCCCATTCCTGCCCCCTCCCAGTCCCCACTCCCTCCGTTTCAGCTTTGTCCCCCATTAGATTGTATCAGGGACTGTACCCTCAGTGCTAAGTACTGAGATACAGTACCTGGTGCTTGCTAGGCACTTAATGAATGTTTGGTGATTACTGACTTATTATCATCCTTGGAGGGAGCAAGGAAGTTACCTTGGCTGACCATGGAATAATGGAGAAAATCTGGTACAATTATTGAGCATTGCTAATTTCCAAACTATTTGCCAGGTGCTATGAGGGAAGGAGAGGATAGAAGCAGGAGCAGGCCCTGCCTCGAGGGCCAGCTGCCCCCTGATTTCAGGCCACTCCTCTGTGCCTTTGTTGATTTGGATTCTTAAAACGATTATTATTGCTGTTTATTAGTGACTTCTGGAGAAATCACAGCCTATCTTTGCCCTCTGCCCGGACTGCCGGCGTTTCGTGGGCCTGAGTGCCCTGGAGTAAGGCACAGCTGTCCTTGTTCTGGAGGGCCTGCATGGAGGGGCTCTGACTCCCTTCTGGGGTTTGAGTGGAGGTCACTCCTGCCTGTGGCTCTAGGAAGTAGAGGAGGCACTGGGTCCAACTGGCTTTCCTGGCAGGCCCAAGGCCAGGGCCAGGCCCTAGAACTAGAGAGCATGTTCATGCCAGCTGCCAGGGGATGGTGAGGCAGGGGCTTTTTTATTTAGGCACCTTGCACATATTGGTCAACAATGGGAATGACCTTTTACCTCTGGAACATGTTAGAGAAACCTGAGGGTCCAGCCAACTCATGTAGATCAGAAATGCTTGGGCCTCAGTCCAACAATGAGTCAGGGCCTTCTCAGTGATTCCAGGATTTCCTCTGCCTGGCAGTGAATAGCAGCTGGTGGTAATGGTGGGTGAGGACGGAAGAAGGCTCAGCGGTCTCTCCAGTGTTCTGTTCTTGCCTTCCAGAACTCTTATTATCGCTTGTCACATTGCAGAAACTCTCTGGACTCATCAACTACAGTTACCATCAACCCCAGAGCTTGGCTGGACCTCATTCTGTACATTTATCCAAGTTGAATTGGCCAGAAAATGTCCCTTCCCCTCAGCTAGGGATTTCTGCTCCCATGGACAAAGCCCTGCTCCCATCCCCACTTGTCCTCAGGCTCATTCCAGGCTAAGAAAAGAAAGGAGAACACTGCCAACCCTAACCATGCCTTATCCACTCCCATCACGGGTATTGTCCACTTTGCCCCACTTCCTAGGCTGCCCTCCCTCTCCTGGCTTTTTTAAATCCCTACAGGAAGAACATACTAATGCCTGCATCAGCTTTCTCTGGCATCAACTCTAGGAAGGGTTCTTAAGTCAGAATCCAACCCAGGAAAGAAAAGAAAATGCAAGGGGGTGTTTCCTTTGTCCATCCAGCCCCATTTCCCCTCTAATATGGCTCACCTCTTCTTCAGAGTGTCAGAGGGAATCCTGGATTGGCACAAGCTGGGGGCAGGGAAGGCAGGAGAGAGCATGAGATCATAGGATGGAGAGACATGACATGCCCCAGCACACACAGGGTAAGAGCTCACAGGAACCTCAGATATCACCTTCCCTCCCCCACCCCATAATGAGACTGAGTTCTAGAGAGAAGCAGAGACCTGTTGAAGGTCCCACAGTGGCTGATGGAACCAGGATTGGAACCTCTTGTCTCCAAGTCCAGGCCCTGCTTCCTCCTTTCACAGAATAAAATTGTTTTCTGACTTCCATCATACACTAAAGAAGTCAGACTGTCTGGAGGAGGCTGCCTTCACTGGATGGGAGGCTGTGCCTTGTGGTAGATGGATCTCTTATGTGTATTGTCTTTTTTCTACCCAAAAGGCCAACACTCTAGTTCAGATTTTCATCAGTTATTGCTAGACTATTACAATAGTTTCCTAACTGGTCTCCCTGCCTCTTCTCTATCCTGTCCAATTTGTTCTTCACTCAGAACCAAAGTGATTTTCCTAAGTCTCCATCATCCCCACTTTCTTGCTTAATCTTCAATCTCTCCCAGTTTACCAGTTCCTTCTGTACTGGCTCCACACATGCTCATGTCTCCCCTACCTGAAAAACAAACTTTCCTTTACACCAGCCCTCCCTGCTAACTACTATCCTCTTCTCTCCTCCCATTTGTGATTGAACTCCTTGGAAAGACCATCTACCATCAATGTGTCCACTTCCTTTCCTCTCACTCTCAATTCTCTACATTCTGGCTTCTGAACTCATCATTCAACTAAAACTGTTCTCTCCAAAGTTATGAGTGATCTCTTAATTGCCAAACCGAATGCTCTTTTCCCAATCCCCATCCTTCTCTGAAGCCTTTCATCCTGATGGTCACTCTTTCCTCCTCAATACTCTCTCCTCTCTAGGTATTCAGAACACAATTCTCTCTTGACTCTCTGTCTACCTCCCTGCCCCTTCTCAGTTTCCTTTGCTGGATCTTCATTTCAGGTTAAGCCTACTGACTGTAGGCATCCAACAGAGCTCTGTTTAGGGCCCTCTTCTCTTCTCCCTCTATATTACCTCAGTGGATGATCTCATAAACTCCCATGGATTAAATTATCATCTCTATAGTGATAATTCTCAAATCTATTCATTCAGTGCTAACTTCTCTACTGATCTCCAGTCTAACATCTCAATGGCATATTGAATATCTTGACCTGGATGTCATTAGACATCTTACACTTGATATGTCCAAAAGTAAACTCGTTCTCTCTTTTTAAAATTTTGTGTTGACCCTTGAAGCTATCTCTTTATTTTTCCCACTTAATAGTATTTAATTTTTTTCCAATTCCATGCAAAGATAGTTCTCAACATTCATTTTTATAAGATTTTGAGTTCCAATTTTTTCTCCTGCCCCTTTCCCCCCTCGCCAAGACAACAGACAATCTGATATAGGCTAAACGTGTACAATCATATTAAACACATTTCCCCATTAGTCATGTTATGAAAGAAGAAAAGGGAAAAACCATAAGAAAGAAAAGGAAAGAGAGAGAAAAAAAATAATGTGCTTTGCTCTGCATTCAGACTCAGTAGTTCTTTCTCTGGATGTGGACCACACTTTCAATCATGAGTCATTTTGGAGTTATCTGAGATCCTCGCATCGCTAAGAAGAGCCAAGTCTATCAAAGTTGGTCATTGCAAAATGTTTCTGTTACTGGGTACAATCGTCTCCTGATTCTACTCACTTCACTTAGCATCATAAACTCATTATCTTCTCTCCTAAACCCAGGGCCCCTCCCAACATCACAATTACTGTTGAGGAGACCACCATCCTCTTAATTCTTCAGGCTCCTAGCTTCTGTGGACTCCTCACTTCCCTTCTCTCTCATCTCCCACGTGCAATCTGTTGCCTTGCTTCTCATTTTTACCTTTGAGACATTCCTCTAATATGCATGCCTCCTTCTCCTCTGACATGTTCTTATAGCCTTATGCTGTATTCTTGCAATAGCTGCTGGTGAGTTTGCTTGCTCAGGCTTCTCCTCACTATAATTTATCCTCTGTTGAGCTTTCTAATTGATCTTCCTCAAGCATGATTCTGAATATAAACTCCAATGGCTCCCTATCACTCCCACAATCAAACATAAATGCCTCTGTTTCATGTTCAAATCCCTTCATAACCCCCCAGCTTCAAGTGTTCTTGCCTCTTCCTCACCTCTGTGTACTCTGGAATCCAATGATGCCAGCCTCTTCTGGTTCTCACAGAGGACACTACCTCCTGACTTGGCCTTTCCATTTACTGCTCATCATGCTTGGACTGCTCTCCCTCCTTGCCTCTACCTCCTGCCTTTGGACTTCCCTGACTTACTTCAAGTCCCAGATAAAAGGAGACCATCTAAAAGCAGCCTTTGCTATTTGTCCTTAGTATAAATGCTTTCCCTCCACGGATCTCTGCAGTCCACCCAGCTTCTGCTCTATCCACATTTGTCTGCCAGCTGCTTGCCCCCGTTTGATTATGAGCTTTGTGAGAGCAGAGCTGCTTTCCCCATTTTTGCATACCCAGCATTTAACACATGCCTGGCATATAGCGGTCATTTAATAAAAAATTGGTTACTCTCTGACCATGTTATTCCTCTACCCAGTATCTCCAGTGGCTCCTTCTTGCCCCTAAGATCAAATATAACTTCCTCTCTTTGGCCATTTAAGCCTTTTGTAATCTGCTTTTAACCTTCCTTTCTAGCTAGTATGTATTACTCCGTTTCAGACAATCTACCATTCAGCCAAACTGGCCTTCTTGCTTGGCTTGGTAGACGAGATTTCATTTCCTGTCTTTATTCCTTTGTATAGGCTATCCTCCCAACCTTATCATTCTCTCACCGCATTCATGGAGGTAAGACCACTAGGGAGTTTCTCTGAAAATATCATTAGATCCTCCCCATTCCCCCCTACCTCCCCCACTTTCTGTCTCTCTCTGTCTCTCTGTCTCTCTGTCTCTCTCTCTGTGTCTCTGTCTCTCTCTGTCTCTCTCTCTCTCTCTCTCTCTCTCTGTCTCTCTCTCTTTCTCTTTCTCTCCTTTCCTCTCTTATACATGTGAGCACGGCGCACACGCACGCACACACACACACACACACACACACACACACACACACACACACTCAGGCTTAATACAAATAAATGTCTTGAGGACTTCTCTGAGGCTGTGAATTTGACCCTCTCTGGCTCTCTCCATTGTGCTGCATCAAGAAATTAGAAAGAACAGATGGAAATGCCTCATGGGTCCTGGCGGCTGCCCAGCCTGCACAGAGCTCATGGTGACGGATGTTTCTAATGTGTTTCTGCTCCCCGACCTAAACCCCCAGCATAGAACCTCATGGAGAGCTCATTGCTAATGGAGACTCAGGCTCATTTTTCTTTTTTCCTGAATTGAAGGGTTTTATGTGTTTCCAAAAGCACAAAAAAATGTTCTCTGGTAAAAATCATAGTTATTAAAATGACTGGAATGTTAATCCAGTCACGGATGCAAAACTTCACCTCTACTAAGTTGAGAGAGATCAACAGGGACCCTGGACAGCAGCTCCCCCACACATTGCCAGGGCTGCAGATGCTGAGAGTTGGCACTGTCCTCCAGGGTCCCTAGGGCCAGTTCCTAATGGAACAAGAGTCATCTCTATCACATCCTTGACAAGAGTCCTCTAGTCTCTGTTTGCAGACCTCCACTGAAGTGTTGGTGGGGTGGAAGAGTATGAGGTGGTGCCTCTGGAGCAGCACATTCTACTTTAGGAAATTTGCTGATGTGTAGCCTCACTTTGTCCGGTTGTGACTCCTACTCATTGTCTCTGGGTCTGCCCTCTGAGGCAAAGGAAATAAGTCACATTCCTTTTCTGCACAACATTTTTATCACTTTCCCCTCCTCTGATACCCAGCCTTTTACAAGCTAAACACCCTCAGTTCCTTCAATGGAGCTTTGTATTCCATGAGCTTATACCTTTGAGGCAGCTGGGTGACAGAGTGAATAAAGGGCAGGCCTGGGGTTTTTTTAGTGATAGAACTAAATGATATATTTTACATTTGATCCCAGAGGTAAGAGAGAACAAGACTGTAAAAGATGGAGCAATACTAAAGCTCCTCCAGCTCAGGAGAATGGCTTCTTGTGACTCCGGACTGAGGAGGATGTTTCCTACCAGAAGTCAGTAACAGGAGCAATCATGGACTATGTTCTTGCTTTACTTGTCTATGTATTTCATACCTAAAATGCAGACATCAGCATCATTTCTCTCCATAGAACTACTGCAGTCATATTTCTAAAGCTTATGGGAATCTTCCTTCATTCTTTCTTGGGAAGAAATATAATGCAGAAGTGCCAGGGAGGTATGTTCAGGACGGTCTTGTGGGTGCCTGCCAAGTGAGATGGGGGACATGGGATCTGGCTCTGTTCCTCATTTTCAAGGAGATAAATCTACCATTTGTGGGCCAGGTCAATCCTAGATCATACAGCAATTTAGGGGAAGATTCAGAACTTGGACTCACTTGGGAGCTGAATTCTGTGACTTCAGGTTCAGTTCATCTTCCATCGCATTATACTCCTGATTTTCAATATCTTCCTAACTCTGAAACCCAAGAGAGTGAGCGAGCACCTGATGTCTATGCTAAAATTAAGCTCACAGGCCCAGATGAACTTCCTCTTTAGGTCATGAAAGAACTGATAGATGGGATGGTTGAGCCACTGTCAGTGATAGGTAAAGGATGATGGAAAATGAGAGAGCGACCACAAGACGGGAAAAAGACAAATGTACTAATTTTCAAAAAAAAAAAAGAGGAAGAATATAATCTTCAAATTATGGGCCAATTTTCAATCCTTGGGAAAATTTCCAGAACATGTCTTTGAAGAGATGGTTTGTGGACATTTTGAAAGGCAGGTGGTTAAAAAGGGGTCCCAAGTGTGGCTTGATCAAGGATAGTTGATACTAGACAAAACACATTTTCTTTTTTGATAAAAAAATTGCCTAGTAGCTAGATTATGCATAGATAATAGATAAAAAGATAGAATAGGAAAGAAATGAAGGAAGGAAGGAAGGAAGGAAGGAAGGAAGGAAGGAAGGAAGGAAGAAAAACAAAAAGAAGGAAGAAACGAAGGAAGAAAGAAAGTTTTAGTAATTATTGAATGCTATACACTGCCCACATAAATGAAAGTAAAGAAATCAACCCTTTCCTCAGAGAGCTTACATTGTCTTTGAGAGAGGTAACATATGGGGTGGAGCTAAACAGAAAGGGAGGTGGGGATATGGTGCCATAGAAACTGATCTAGGAATTGGACCGCAGGCTTGTTCCTTGAATAAAAAGAAGGAAACCCCTATTAGAGTCATGGGCAAAGTGCAAGGACCTCAATAGGGCAGAGGTGATGGCTGTAAAGCACGCTCCTGATGACATTGAGAGCAATGCTATGTATATACTCTATCTTGATTTTAGCAAACTTTTAATAAACTATCTGCTGCTCTTTTTGTGGAGAACACGGAAGGATATAGATTAGAGAATAATACATTTAGGTGGATTCAGAGTGGCTTGGATAACCTTCCTCAAAAATTATTTTATTTAAAAATTGATTTTTGAAAAAAAATTTACATCACTTAGATTTTCTCTTTTATTTCCTCTTACCCACTTTCATAGAACTTTCCATTATAACAAAGAATTAAAAATAAATAGGAAGAAGAGAAAATAAATGTGACAAAACAGATCAACATGTTGAGTAAAAATGACAACATATCCAGTATTCAATACTCCTGCAGACCTCAGCTACTGCAAGGGGCAGGGGGCGGGGCTTGTCCTTGGGCAAATCCGTGGTTTGGGGTCAAGTTTGTAGGGTTTTGTTTTTGTTTTTTTTTTTTTTTAGCTTTTTTCTGCTTTCAGTTTTGATTGTTTTATTATTTTTATTTTTCCCATTTATGTTGTTTTAGCTTCTGTGTGTGTATGTGGTGTGTGTATGTGTGTGTGTGCGTGTGTGTGTGCTTGTGTGTGTGTGCTTGTGTGTGTGAGTGAGTGTATGTGAGAGAGACACAGAGAGGGAGAGACAGAGAGAGACAGAGAGAAACAGAGAGTGAGTGAGAGAGAGAGAGAGAGAGAGAGAGAGAGAGAGAGAGAGAGAGAGATGGACAGAGAGAGAAAGACAGAAAGGCAGAGGCAGAGGCACAGAGATAAAGAGAGAGAGAGAGAGTCAGAGAGGGAGATTTCTTGAGTTGGCTTAAACTTGGCCCTGTATCAATTCATGTAGATCTTGTCATACCTCTCTTACTCTTCAACTTCATTTCTTACAATAGAGTACTGAATTTTTTTTCTATTTCTGCACCACAATTTCTTTATCCATTTCCCAACTGACGGACATCTACTTTTGCTTCCAATGCTTTGTTTGCTATGATGACAAGTGTTTGTTTGTTTGCTTTTTTATATAAATACTTTGATGTAAATGGAGCTGCATCATTGCCAGGGATCTCCTCAAAGCTCCCTGCCTAGCAGTAGGTTCTCTAGATAAAAGGGGATAGAACTTCTAGTTAGATTATCTGGATAACCCCACATCATTTTCCAGAAGAGTTCTGCCAATTCATATTCCCACCCACATTTCATCAGTATGCCTTTCTCTCCAACCCCACTGCCAATGTTGAATATTGCCAACTTGCGGTCACCTTTGCCATCTTTATAGGTGTGAAGTAAAATGTCAACATTGTTTAAATGTGTGTTTCTGTTCTCTCTGCGAAGTGGAGCGTCTTCCAGGAGGTTATTCATTCTTTGCAACTAATTTAAGAACTCTTTGCTCATCTCCTTTGGCCACTTCCATATTGGAGAATGGCTATTACACCTATGCATTTCTCTTAGTTATCTATGTATCTTGAACATCAAAGTTGGATCAGAGACATTTGATATAAACATTTTCCCATGTGAAAAACCCCTCCTTTCTTTCTTTTTACCTAGATGAACTAATTCCATTTAAAACTTTTCTCATGTTTAACCTTTAATTTAATTTTTTTTATTTTTAAAATATTTTTTCAATGAATTTGTTAAGGCAAAGCAATGCATATTTATTAAGCAACTACTCTGTGCCACATACTGGGCTGAGAATATAAAGAAAGCATAAAGGCAGCAGCTGATGTTAAAAAGCTCACGGTCTAAGGGAGGTTAGAAAACTTGAAAACAGATAAGTACAAACAAGATGTATACAAGACAAACAGGTAAGCAATAGAGGGATGTCTTCAGATGAAAGGGGGCTGGTGAGAATGCTTGAAGAAGGGGGGCTCTAGCTGGGACCTGGAAAAGCCAGGAAATCCAAGTGATGGAAATGAAGGGGAGAATCTCAGGCCTAAGGATCGGTCTTTGAAAATTCAAGAGGCAGGGAATGGCTATTATGTGTGACAACAGTAAGGTGACCAATGTCACTGAATGGAAGCATAAGACAGCGGATGGAAGTGAGAGAAAACTGGACTGGTCTCAATGGGCCGGATTAGGAAAGGCTAGAAAATCCAAACATGGAATTTTATGCTTTCTATAGGAGGTAATGGGAAGAAAGTAGAGTGGCTGAACAAAAAAAAATAAAAAAATGAAAGACTTTCCATCCCTCATATCTCACCTTACAATTGAAGAGGAAAAACATAATCTTTATAACAAATGTGCATAATCAAACAAAGCGATTTCTCACAGTGACCATGTCCTAAAAATAAACATTTCATTTAGGACTCTGAGTACATCATCTCTACATTGGTAGTGCCATCTCTTTTTTTTTTAAAGGTTTTCAATTTCATATGATCAAGTTATCTATTGTAGCCTTTCCGCTGGCTCTGCCATATTCCAGTGAGTTGCCAAAATGACGAACACAAAAGGAAAAAGGAGAGGGACACGATACACGTTTTCTAGGCCCTTTCGAAAAAATGGTGTTGTCCCTTTGGCTACATATATGCAAATACATAAGAAAGGTGATATAGTAGATATCAAGAGTATGGGCACAGTTCAGCAAGGAATGCCCCACGAATGTTACCATGGCAAGACTGGACTATAATGTTACTGGGCATGCTGTAGGCTTTGTTGTAAACAAACAGGTTAAGGGCGAGATTCTAGCCAAGAGAATTAATGTGAGTATTGAGCATATTAAGCATTCCAAGAGCAGGGATAACTTCCTAAAGCGGGTAAAGGAAAATGATCAGAAGAAGAAGGAAGCCAAAGAAAAAGGCACTTGGGTTCAGCTGAAACTCCAGCCTGCTCCACCCAGAGAAGCACACTTTGTGAGAACCAATGGCAAGGAACCTGAGCTGTTGGAACCAATGCCCTATGAATTCATGGCATAAGTGACTGTAAAAAAAGAGAACAATAAAAAAAAATCTTGGATTATGGGGGGAAAAAAGTTATCTATTGTACCATTTACAATTGCCTTTATCCCTTGATTTTTCAGGGGAAAATACTGTTTATAGTTGTGAAAGGCATATGTAAACATACTTCTCTTTTTAAAAAAAATGTAGTATGATATCTAATATTCATATCACACATCTCTGTGAATTTATTGTGGAATATGGAGTAAGATGCTGGTCTAAGCCTAATTTCTGCCAGTCTATTTTCCAGTTTTCCTAGCAGTTTATATTGAATAGGGAATTCTTTTGTAAGCAATTATGTTTTCAGATTTATCAAACATGAGATGGAGTTCATTATTTTTTGCTTATTTCTTATCTATTCTATTCCATTGTTATACTTTTTTTTTCTATTTCAACCAGTGATAAATTGTTCTGATGACTGATATTTTAAAATATAGTTTGAGGTCTGCTCCTTCAGCCCATAGAACTCCAATACTTAGCATCAATAGGTGCTTTATAAATGTTTCTTGACTTGACTTCCTAACCTTTTCATTATTTTCTTTGATATTCTAGACCATTTGTGCCCCCAAATGAATTTTATATTATTGTATTCATTCTTCAAAGCTGGTTATCAGTTTCTCATAGTAATAAATCTGTGAAGTAACTTTGATAGCAAAGTCATGATTATATTGAGATGGTTCTGTCATGATGAGTGAATATTCCTTGAGCTATTTAAGTTGTTCTTTCTTTAAAGAACATTTTGCAATTGAATCTATACGAATATTGTGTGGACTTTGTGGACTGATTCCCAAATATCTTATGCATTTTATGATCATTTTGAATGGAACTTGCCTCTTGAATATTCCTGTTATGAAATTAAAATGGTGAAGTTTGTTTGTTTTTGATGGGTTTAATTTGTCTTCTACAACTTTGCTCAGATATTCATTGTTAATGGTTTCATATCAACGCGATCTTCTCCTGTGGAAATACCCCAGGTGATATCTGTGTATTGCCCTGTGTACTTCCTAATTTTTATGAATGGCTTACATAAAAACAGAGACACCATGCTCATGCCATGCATAGATGCCTCAATGCTTGGGGTGCTTACTTATACAGCAGATTCAGAGCCTGTATCTGAAAGGATCTTGACAAGATAGACTATTGGGTCAAAGTTGTCAAGATGAAACTCAATATAGAGAAATGTCAAGTTTTGCTTTGGTGCAAAAACCCAATTCTACAAATGTGACAGCAAATAGATAGCAATTCTAGGGACACATATTGGATAAATTACAGTAAGTATTGTTTTGTGTACTGTTTGGACAGATGATCACTGTGGTACCTTAAAACTCTCAACTACTATAATTTTTATGAAGTCCTTTCTTTTTTCTGGATCTCAGTTTCCAGGGATGGGCTGGTCTGGGAAATATCCTGTGATTTTTCCATATCCATGACAAAGTTCTTCTTAAACTTCAAAATCTAAATGGATGTTTTCTGGAGTTTTTCAATTATTCAAGAGCTTTATTTGTGAAAAGCCCCGGGAACAGGTAATAAAACTTAGCTGATACAGACATGGTTTGAGAGAAGGAAAATGATCTTTTGTTTCTAGGAGAGTGTGACTGCCTATGGAATGCCTTGGGCAGCCAAAACATTAATAGTTGTCCTTGTCACAAGCCCTCAGAGTGGAATATCGAACAGACAGTGCCATGACAAATCCTGTATAACATCAGACTGAATTATATTGCTATGTGCAGGAGCCCAGGGTGTCCCCCAAACAAGGATGCCCTCCCCATATGTGAGGCCAAACTTAACCCCCCCTCCCATGCCCTCTTACCCTCATGGGATTCTGATCCATATCCCCCACCCCTTAATGCTTACTAGGGGCTCCTCCGAATTTAGGCTGTAACTTATTTGAGAAGAAGGGCTCATTTCCCAGCTGCTAGTGCCCTAGTCAATAGCCCTTTGAATTTAGTTCATATCCTGTACTAACTTCTCTGTGCCTGCATTTTATTCTCAGTAGAATATCAGCTTCTGGAGGCTAGATCCTGTCTCACTTTTGTATTTGAATCCCCAATGTCTCAATACTATACACAGCACAAGGATATTTAATAAATGATATGTCATCAACGTGAAGAGTTCTGTGTGGTTATTAGTCAATGGTCAATCAACAAGCACCTATTATGTGTTTTCTGTATTCCAGGCATTGGGCTAAATGCTGGGGAAAATAAGAAAGATGAAAACAACCTCTTCCCTTAAGGAATTATGGGGAAGACATACAAGGTGTATGCAGAGTACATGGAAGGGAATCCCAGAAGAGAAGGAATCAGCAGACGGTAGAGGAGGGAGGTTGGACAAGCCATTACATCCATGATTGCCATATACATGTCTCATGCACTTACTAGACAGATCGCTCAAAGGGTATGTTTTCATGGGGAGTGCTCATGCTCCCTTCAAAGACTCAGAGTCACCAAATTTGAGTCAGAAGGGACCTCAGTGGCCATTTAGTCCAACCCAGACATTAAAGGAAGCTTTGTCATGTTGTATCTGATGAGGCGTTGGATGAAATCTGCTGGAAGACCTCAAAAGAGAGAGAACCCCCCACTCTCCAAGGCAGCTCAGTTCACTTCTCTACAATCCTTCACGATGGTGAAGGCTTTCCTCATGTGAAAACTAAGGGAGTTTCTTTGCAACATCCCCTTTTACACCTGATTCTATCCTCTGAGAATCGAACTGTTTCAATCCTCTTTCCACACATTGTTCAGTCATTTAGGTCACATCTGACCATTGTTAACCCCATTTGAGGATTTCTTGGCAGAGACACTGGAGGGTTCTGCCATCTCCTTCTCCATTTCATGTTGCAGACTAAGAAACTGAGGCAAATATGATTAACTGAGCTACCCAGGGTCACACAGCTAGTAAGTGTCTGAGTGAGGATTTGCATTCAAGGCTTCTTAATTTCAAACCAAATGTTCCATCCATCTAGCACCTTAAATGTTTGTTATGTGACAGTTACAACAAGGAAGATGGTTCAGTTTGAAGCTCTCTGAGAAGTAGCATTGGAGCCTGATTCTGGGCAAGATAAGAGCTCCCTATGCTCAGAATCCAGGGGTTTCAGGACAGACCTTTGAGAGTCTGCTTGCTACTGGCCTCCCTCATGCCTCTCCAGACCCCAGCATTTTGGGTGAGGGAAGGAGGCTTTATCTGACTGCTGACTTACATGGAGCTTGTAGGCCACTAAAACACTCAGATCTTGTTTTCTGAATAACTGCTGACTGTGCATTCCACCTCTCCCACCTTGCATTTGTGAATTTGATTTTGGTATCTAAGTGTAAAGTTCTCAGTGGCCAGAGGAGATGTGCCAAAGCGGACAGAGTAGTGGTCTTGTCTCTAGGAGATTCAGACACAGACAGAGCCCTCAATGACCCCTAGCCATGTGACCCTAAGTATGTCTTTTTGTGTCCCCAGTGTTCAGTGTAGGACTGGGCACATAGCAGTTGCTCAGTAATCACTTACTGACTGACCAAGCGGCCAAATATGACAACTGGGTGATCTCCCAGGCCTTGGAGGAGGAAAGTGCTTCCAACCTGCCCAAGGGAGAAAAATGGGGTATGGCTCTGAGCCAGGAACTGAGGCCATCTGAAAGCTAGGGACTGTGCTGGTGAGACAAGGACTCAAATCAAAGCAGCATTTCAGGAGTGACTCCTGTGAGTGAAGCCCAGTGATGGGTGAACCTCTCTCTGCTACCCCCCCCCCCATTGCCTTCTATTTTTTTCATTCATTTGGATTTGTTTCATAATATCCTGATTTCTAATAAAGTCGTTAGTTTCTATTTGCTCCAATCTAATTTTGAAGGAATTATTCTCTTCAGTAAATTTTTGAAATTCCTTTTCCATCTGGCAAATTGGGCTTTTTAAGGCATTCTTCTCCTCATTCGCTTTTTGGCTTTCTTTTGCCATTTGAGTTAGTCTATTTTTTAATTTTTTTTTAAATTTAATTTTAGTTTACAGCATTCACTTCAATAAGATTTTGAGTTACAAATTTTCTCCCCATCTTTCCCCTACTCACCACCCCCAAAATGCCAAAACAACACCACCCCAATCTGCTCCCTGCTAAATCCTCCCTCATCCCTCCTCTGACTTTTGGATGGGGCAAGATGGCTCTCCATACCCCAGTGCCTATATATCTTATTTCCCAATTGCATGCAATAATAATGACG
Organism: Pseudochirops cupreus; assembly: GCA_028627135.1. Classification (NCBI taxonomy): domain Eukaryota; kingdom Metazoa; phylum Chordata; class Mammalia; order Diprotodontia; family Pseudocheiridae; genus Pseudochirops; species Pseudochirops cupreus. Next base: position 1,565,435 of record CM053581.1, on the reverse strand, counting down.
ATGATGATGATGATGATGATGATGATGATGATGATGATGATATTCTTTTGAACATTTGATTTTACAACTTTGAATTCCAGATTCTTTCCCTTCCTCACTTGTCACCCACCCTTACTGGGAAGATAAGCAATTTAATATAGGTTGTGCATGTGTAGTTATGCAAAAACATTTCCATAGTGGATATCTTGTGAAAGACTGACTATATTTCCCTCCTTCCTCTCCCACCCCGCATTTGTTCTATTCTCTACTTTGACCCTGTCCCTTTTCAAAAGTGTGTGCTTCCAACTACCCTCTCCCCCCAAGCTGCCTTCCCCTCCATCATCCCACCTCTCATTCCCTTCCCCCCTACTCTCATGTAGGGTGAGATTTAGTGTTTATGTCATTCCCCCCCAATTCAAATTCAATGAGAGTATGGTTGACCCATTCCCTCTTGCCTTCCTGTTCTTCCCCTCCATCATAACAGTTATCCCTTGCCTCTTCTATATGAGATAATTTACCCCATTCTATCTCTCCTCTCATTATATTTCTCATGCTGTCTTGTCTCTGCAGCCCCTACAAGCTCTGGCTTGCTGGTCACACACCTCAGGACCACTACCCAAGACCATGACTTCTTCTATCTCCATATTTTGATCCTTTTTGTCCCCAAAAAAGGAATCTATGGTCTGATTGTGCTTCCTCTGCTTGCTCATCTTGCCAGCCAATTACTTGACTTTTGAGCTCTTTGCCATGGTAGAACACTGCTTCCAGAGTGGAGAGCTTTGCCTCAAATCACTGGAGTTTTTCACAAATGTTATCAGAGGTCTGAGAAGGGTGCCCTCTCTATGACCACCATAATCTCTGACACACAGGCCACACACCCCAGGACCACCACCTAAGACAGCAACCCTGATCCAAGCAGGTCAAAGCAAGAGTGATTAACATCTGGATGGTTGCTTGGTCCCCTTATAATCTTCGGGCCAGAAGCTCTGGAGGCAGCCACTCAGCAGCAGCTGCAGCCTCCATGCCCCTGCCACCTCTTCCCCCAGGGGCAAGGGCCGGACTGCACTTTTCTCTACTGAGTTCCAACAGAGTTCCCCACTGACCTTTTACTTTCTCTTTGGCATTTATGGGTTGAGAAGTCTGGAAACTGCCACAGCTGCTGGTGATTCACTCTCCTGAAGTCTGCTCTGGCTGGTCTGGGCCACTGGTTGGGGCCACCCCATCCATGTGGCTCATGTGGGACTGTGCTCAGATCTCAGATTGGTGTGATAGGACCTTCCTGTTGGTCTGCCAGTCAGGCAGACCAAACTGGCTTTAGCAGGAGATTTGTTTCTCTCTGCCACTTTGTGGGTTCTGTAGCTCTAAAATTTATTTAGAGTCATATTCTACAGGCATTGGAGGTAGTTGGGATGGGAGCTCATGCAATTTCCTGCTTCTACTCTTCCATCTTGACTCTGCTTTCCCCCATCTTTCTCTGTCTTTCTCTCTGTCTCTGTCTCTCCCCCTTCCCTCCCCTACCCACTTCTGTCATTGTCTCCATTTCTCTGCTTCCCTCTCTCCATTTCTCCCTTACCGTTCTTGTACATACTGTAAGTGGTTAATGAATGCTTGATGAGTTGAATTAATCTGACTATGAAAGGCAGAGTGATGTAGGTCCTGCTTTTCATGGAACTGAAGGCTGAGGGCCTGTTAGCTCTCCCCTCAGCTCCTCTCCTGTTTCTGGGAAGGATGCTGGCCATTTCTTCCTTTCTCACTGGGCACTCCTCCTGTGACTCCCATCACACATTGAGCCTCTTCATAACCAGCCATGTGGTGATAATGAAACCATGAATTAAGGTGATACAGTGATATCTCAGATACATCCAGTGTGAATGGCAACAGGACATATTAACAATTTCAGGCCATAGTGTGTTCTTTATAAGCTAATAAAGTCACTGCCTCTTGTGATTTATCAACTCTTAATAATGTATCATTCAGATATCACATACAGGACTGGGACTTGCCTCTGTCCCTTGATTTCCTCACTCCTTTTTCAGACAGTGTTGATAACTTGGAGCTGGGCCAAGGATGCTCTGGCTGGCTAGAAGCTGTGCCAAGGGTGGCCTGCCTTCCTGGACACATGAACATGATGCTGATACCCTCCTTGGAAGGCTGACCAGCCATTGGCACCATTATCACCTGTTAGCAGTCTGTAGGAAGACAGGTGGTCATTGAAAGAAGCCCAGAAAGGTCTCTAGTCTCAGAGATGACCTTCCTGAGGCTCAGGAGGACAGGGCTAGAGCTGGACTTGAAAGGCCACCCAGTTATTGGTTGGTTGGTTGTTTTTCAGGAAGATTTTAATTCAAAAAGGTTCTAATGAACAAAGCCTGAGCTGGCTCCATGCTATTTCCACAACATGTTATCCCTGGCTCCTCAGGCCCTCTGGGCTGGGTGCTTCTTACTTCTCCTGCATCTCTCCCACTTTCCCTGTTTGACTCATTCCAAACCAGACCTGCCATTCCCTGAACCCCTGGATATGTCTTGTGTTTCCCACGTCCACGCATTTGCCTGTTGTCTTTCTCATGTTCTCACTCACCTTGAGGCATCTTGGAGAGACGGCTGGAGTCAGCAACACCTGAATTCAAATCTTCCCTCAGTCAGTTCCTAGCTGTGAGCATCTGGGCAATTTACTTGACCTGCATTTGCTTCAGTTTCCTTATCTGCCAAATGTGGCTCACACTAAAACTTACTTCTTAAGGATGTTGTGTGGATTAGAGGAAATAATATTTGTGAAGTACTTTGTAAATCTTAAGCTGCCAGCCAAATGTTTGCTTTCCTTTCTGTCCTGCACTAGCCAGTGAGTTGCCCAATTTTGTCATTTTATGACCATACCTTCTTATATCCATCTCCTTCTCTCCATCCACAGAGATCACCTCTTATCACCTCTCACATGGACCGTTGCAATAGTTTCCTAATTGGCCTCCTTACCTCCAGTCTCACTTCTCTCCACTCAGAGTCCTTCAAACATGGATCCTTGCCATCTTTCTCTCCTTCCCTCAGACTTCCCAGTGGCTCCCTTTCAGCTCTGGGATAAAGAAGACTCTCCTCTTGTGATTTGTAAGTTCATCACATCTCACTGATCCCAGTGGGCAATTCCAGGACCCTGGCCTAGAGCACTGAGACAGAGGAGCAGAAAAACCTCAACTGAGGAGAGAGAGAATCCTGTGATACTCTGATCAGAGCCCAAGGGCCTAAATGGACCCCTGCCCTATAGGCTCAATCCCTGCAGTGACCAAAAGAGAGAATAATCTTCCCCAGGAAATCCCTGGTTCCCCAGAAGTTTGCCAAGCAGTCAGCATAGAACATGTCCATTCATTTGTCAGATTTCCCATATTGGAAACCCCTTCTAAGAAAGATTTAGACTACAGGCCATCAAAGTTCCTTTGACCTCTCAAACTTTGGGATTCTTCATAAGGAATAAGGCTGGTTTTGGAGGCAGTGGGCCTGGACTCAAGTCTCATATCTGCTTCCTATTAACTGAACCACATGGGATAAGTCACGCTCCTGGGTGTCAGTGCCCTCATCTGTCATATGAGGGAATTCAAATAGATGGTCTCTAAGATTCTTTCCATTCTAATTTTATGATTGTATCAGCCTAGACTCCAGGATGGAGAAGTTTTCCAAACTACAAATTGCTCCGCACCCATGAGTTATGGCATCAACCAAAAATGACTTGAGAGGTGAGGCCGGAGCCAGGTCAGCCACACAGAGAGTCTTTTGTCCAGTTCTGGGGGCAGGCTTTTGGGAAGGCTGGTGCCCAGTTAGAAGGGCCAGGTAGTATAACCAGGAGGAACAGTCAAGAGTTTAGAGATTAGGTCACGTACATAGGCATCAGACAAAGCATTTGGAGATCTTTATCTAGAGACAAGCAGATTCAAGGAAGATGTGATGGCAGGGTGCAAGTATCAGAATGGCAATCATATAAGGGAGACATACACCTTGGTCTATTCAGCTCTAGGAGACAGGACTGACAACAATAAGGAGACATTTCATGGATGCAGACTTGCATTTAACAGAAGGAAGAGCTGGCCAGTCATTCCTGGTGCCCAACAATGAACTTTCAGAAACTGCGTAGGCTCAAGAAGAGGCCAGATGAACCTTTTAGTGGACAATGAATTGGTTCTCTGCTCCAGTCTTGAAGTCAGCCCTGATGACCCATATAGCCTAGAGAGTCTATAATTCCATTAACCTATGGGCCTAGGAAAGGAGAAGGGAGTCTCCCATACCTATAAATCATTCTGTCTGCTGTCCAAGGTCAGAGCTGGAGTTGAAACTCCCACCTTCTTGGCTTTTCCTAGATTGATCTTCATAGCCATCTCTCACCTTTGTGGCCACTTTCAGCAGCATCTATTGCTACAGCTCTTGTACATCTAACCCATAGCCCCCTGTGTCATGAACTTGGGAGACAGGGAAAGTCTGGGTATATGGGCTCCATTGCTTTAGCATATGGTGTTGGCCTCAGGGTAGTCTGTGCTCTAGGGACATTTTCAAGAGAGGGTATCTCCTATTGGACAGCTCTCTGACACCTAAAGCCAGGCCCTAGGCTGGAATTTCATTCTTTGACAGAAGAAACCAGGTCACACACAAATGAAAGAAAGAACTGGGGAGAAAGGCATGTTGGGAAGGCTGATTTGAGAAGAAGCCTTGGTTTCCTTTGTCTTGGCATGGCCAGAGTGAGGCATACAGTAGGTGCTTCTGAGGTGCATGTCTGTTTGAACTGCTCTGTGGGACACAACTGCTGACTAGTTTTCACATAAGTAAAAAACTGTACCGCTTAGCCCCCAAACCTGAATGCCTAATGACTCCAAAAGAGCCCATGAGAAACTGTTTCTTTTATGCCAGCCCTGTAGCTCATATTGATTCATTCTTAGTCATTGAATTATCTTTAAAAAATTTATGGTGCATTTTTATAGCAATAGCCAATCATGCATATCATTAGCGTGTACAGCAAGGAGCTGGGGCCGCGAGCAGACTGACGGCTGCTCCATTATTGATGCAGATGAATTACCAAGTGGAAAGAGTTTAAGGAATGCATTAGAGGAGCAAACATCAAGCCACCACCCTGAGCACGCACAAATACATGCATGAGCCCCCACAGATGTGCGAGCATGCACACACAACCACATTAGCAGATGCTCACAACATCTGAGCAGGAAAGGAAGGGAAGCATTAGAAGACAACATTTCAAGTATGGTAGGCACTGTGTGCATTTGAGAAGAAAACTTTGGAGACCTGAGTATTACAGATCCTCCACACTGAATGTGATTCATTTGCCCAGAATGGAAATGCCTTGAGGGTAAGTATGTTTTTCATTTTGTCCTTGAGCCCCTGGCACAGTACTTTGTAAATAATAAATAGGTGCTTAATGGTTGTTGCCCTTTGTTCTCAGAGAGGACCAAAATAACATCACTGTGCTAGAGTCAAGTCACCACATGTCAGACTGTGCTCAATCAGACCAATATGAGTTTGGAGGACTCTACCACAGGTCTGGCACTAATAGTCCGTGTGAAAATTTGGGGTGGATTCTATGGATTTGCACATCTCATGTTTCTTTTGAGCTACTTCAATTCTGCCATGCTCATAGAGCACAGCACCTTCTCTGATGTGGGCACACCATGCTGAGCAGTCCTGTGCCAGTGTCTCCCAGGCTTCATAAGTGCTTGTTAGATTGGTGTGGCTCAAGACAGCCCTCTCCTTGTCCAACCTTTAGACTCTCCCTGCAATGGGAGTGCCTCTAGTACTCTCATATTATGATTACTCTCATAGAGAGGGTCATTCAAGAGGACTTTTGATTTGAATTGTCATCCTGGCCTCTATATTAGTCATCTTTTAAAAGAAACCTAGATCTGAATATCTATTCATCACAACCACCATGGAAAGCAGCACTTGTCTTTATGAGATGCTAAGCCAAGAGTTAAATAGATGACCTTGGGGGCCTTGGATAAAAGGGTTCTTTCTCCTCTCCTTCATGGGCTCTTCATTCCATTGTCTGGGTGGGAGTAGGGCAGAAACAGGAGGAGGAAGCAAGCAGGAAGAAGCTGGAGGCAATTGGCAGGTTGATTTCATTTTTGTTGGACACTTCATTTGGCTAATTTCTAGGTCTGCTTTGCCAGGCAGTCTGACACTTTGGCCTATGGAATGGGGTGAGCAGGGCTCACCTATTGTCTCCTTCTATCCTAAGTACCTAGCATAAGGCCTGGAGCATTGTAGGTGCTTCATATATGCTGAGAGGTAGATTGATTGTAGTGGAAAAAAATTGAGAGGGGTCTCAATTCATTAGGACCCAGGGATATCCCTCCCCTTTCTCTTCCCTTTTCTCCCACCTCCTGTCCCTGTAGGATGTGTTCTGCTCCTCAGAATCATAACATGCTCCTCTGCAGAAGGCAGACCTGGGAGTAATGTATGGTAGGAACAGAGGCTCATTTAGATTTGATTTCAGGAGGACTTTGAAACAAACACAACTGCCTACCTGGTGGGTTGCTGCAGGAAGTGGTGAGCTCCCCTTCCTTGGGAGTCTGCAAACAAAGATGGGATGGCTTTCAACCAGGTCCATTGTGGAGGGAGTGCCTACTCAGCTGTGGACCTGATGCTCCTGTGAGAAGTCAGAGGGCCTTTAACCTCCATTTAATTTACTCAGAATCAGGAAGAGGGAAATGACTTCAGGAGCCATATCTCACAGAAACCAGGGCCACACAACCCTCCTGAACAGCCTCTTCCAACATGCGCTCATGAGGGAAAGCCTGCCCCCTCCCATGGCAGCTCTTGAACATGGGCCTAGCTTCTTTTTTTTTTTTTTAAATTTATGGAATAAAGCAATCATTTCCATAACAGAGTACCATAAGAAGGATGATTGTACATGAAACTGCAAATCTGTTAGGCACACCTTGCCATTCTTTCAAAGATGTAACAAAGTTAATGTGTAGATTTCCTGTTCTCCCTTTTTTCCCTCCTCTCCACATCCCCCCACCCTAGGGATAGCTACTGTACACACACACACACACACACACACACACACACACACACACACTCTATACATACTTTTATTTATCAGTTCTTTGTCTGGATGCATAATAGCATCTCTCTTCATATGGCCTGTAGAGTTAGTTTCGGTATTTATAATAGACAACATGATTTATTTACTCAAAGTCATTCTTAAACCAACACTTCTGATATGTACAACCTTCTCTTGGTTCTGCTTATTTTGCTCCTCATTATTTCGTGCAAGCCTTTCCACGGTTTTTCTAAGATTGTCAAGCTCATCATTTCTTATACCACAATCATATTCCATCACAATCATATACCACAACCTGTTCAGTCATTCCCCAATTAGTTGGCATCCCTGCAGTTTCCAGTTCTTTGCCACCACAAAGAGAACTACTCTAAATATCTTAGAATATGTAAGTTCTTTTCCTTTTCCCCTCATCATCTTTTGAAACAGAAGAAGGCATGGTATTGCTGGGTCAAATACGGATGTTTAATAACTCTTTCGGCCTAATTCCATTTTGCTCAGCCAAATGGTTGAATCAGTTTATAATTCCTCCACAATGAGTTACTGTCCCCACTTTTTCATGTCCCCTACAACATTTTCCCTTTCCCTTTCTATCATTTTAGCCAAACTGTTAGGTGTAAAATTACACCTCAAGGTTGTTTCAATCTACATTTCTCTAATCAATAATAATTTAGAGCATTTTATATGACTATAATTTGTTTTGATTTCTTCATTAGAAAACTTCCCGTTCATATTCTTTTATCATTTATCAATAGGAGAATGACTCTTATTCTTAAAGACTTGACAAAGTTCTTTTTTTAAATTTTTTTAAATTTTATTTTAGTTTACTTCATTCATTTCCACAAAATTTTGAGTTACACATTTTTCTCCCCATCTTCCCCCTACCCAGCGCCCCAAAACAGCCATCCCATTGTATAACCCCTCCCCCAATCTATTCTGTCCTATGTCCTCCCCCATCATCCCTCTGACTTTCTCGTAGGGCAGGATGGATCTCCTTACCACAGTGCCTGTGTATCTCAAGTTCCAGTTGGATGTAGTTAATAATGATAATAATAATAATAATTGTAT
>CM053581.1:1527337-1556840 GCA_028627135.1 Pseudochirops cupreus | reverse complement strand
TTAATGTTTTATTTAATAATTTTGCATCTATATTCATGAGGGAAACTGGTCTATAATTTTCTTTCTCTGTTTTATCTCTTCCTGATTTAGGTATCAGTACCATATTTGTGTCATAAAAAGAATTTGGTGGGACTCCTTCTTCACTAATTTTCCCAAATAGTTTGCAGAATATTGGAATCAATTGTTCTTTAAATGTTTGATAGAATTCACTAATAAATCCATCTGGACCTGGAGATTTTCTCCTAGGGAGTGTGTTGAATGCTTGTTCAATTTCTTTTTCTGAGATGAGGTTATTTAAGTAATTTACTTACTCTTTGGTTAATTTGGGCAACTTATATTTTTGTAAGTATTTATCCATTTCATTAACATTGTCAAATTTATGTGCATACAAATTGAGAAAATAATTCCTAATTATTGTTTTAATTTCCTCTTCATTGGAGGTACATTCACCTTTTTCATTTTTGATACTTGTAATTTGGTTTTCTTCTTTCTTTTTTATCATATTGACTAGGTCTATCAGTTTTATTGTTTTTTCATAAAACCAGCTCATAGTTTTATTTATTAATTCAATAGTTTTCTTAATTTCAATTTTTATTAATCTCTCCTTTGGTTTTCATTATTTCTAATTTAGTATTTAATTGGGGATTTTCAATTTCTTCTTTTTCCAGCTTTTCAATTGCATGCCCAATTCATTTACCTCCATTTTATGTAACTTATTCATGTATGCGTTCAAGGATATAAAACTTCCCCAAAGAACTGCCTTTGCTGCATTCCATAAGTTTTGGTATGTTGTCTCATTATTGTCATTCTCTTGAATGAAGTTCCTGATTCTTTCTACAATTTCTTGTTTGATCCTCTCATTCTTTAGGATTAAATTATTTAGTTTCCACTTAGTTTTAAGTCTATCTTTCCATGGCCCTTTATTGCATATGATTTTTATTGCATCATCATCTGAGAATGACGCATTTAATATTTCTGCCTTTCTTCACTGAATTGTGAAGGTTTTATGCCCTAGTACATGGTTGTTTTTTGTGTATGTGCCATGTACTACTGAGAAGAAGTTATATTCCTTTTTATCCCCAATCAGTTTTCTCCAGAGATCTATCATGTCTAGCCTCTCTAAAATTCTATTTGCCTCCTTAACTTCTTGTTTATTTTGAGGTTAGATTTATCAAGTTCAGAGACAGAGAGATTGAGGTCCTCCACTACTATAGTTTTGCTGTCTATTTCTTCCTCTAATTCCCTTAACTTCTCCTCTAGAAATTTGGATGCTATACCACTCGGTGCATATATATTAAGTAATGGTATTGCCAATATCCCAATCCAGTCAGGTCAAGGCAAGAGCACTTAGCCTCTGAATGATTGCTTGCCCCCCCTGCAATCTGCAGTCTGAGAGTTCTGAAGCAACCATGTGGAGGTGGCTGCAGGGCTGCCGCTTCAGACTGCTTCTAGCTCTGGAGGCAGTTGGCCAGGCCCACTCCCCCAAATTAGGCAAGTTCCACTGACCTTTTCTCTTTGTCCTTGGCTCTTATGGATTGATAATTCTGGAAACCACCACAGCTCCCGGTGATCCTCTCTTCTGAAAACTCCAGCCGGGCTCATCCTGGATAGCCTGGGGCTAAAACCACTTGGGGCTGGGCTGTGCTCCCAGCATGCTGCAATGAACCCTTTCTGTCCTCCCACTGGGCTGCCTTCAGCAGGATCTTTGTTACCCTGTCATTTCACGGGTTCTGGAGCTCTAAAATTTGTTTAGAGTCGTATTTTATATATATTTGAGGTGGTTATGGGGGGAGCCATGGAGTTCTTCTCCTTTTACACTGTCATCTTGACTCTGCCTATTTCCCTCCTTTCTAATCACTCCCTTTTCTTATCCCCCTTACTCATCCTACTGCCTATAGGGCACAATGGATTTTTATACTTATCAGAATATGTTATTCCCTCTATGACCCCAAACCAATGAGAGTAAATTTCATAAAGTGCCGTTCTCCCTCCCTCCTTTCCCTCAATTATAATGACTTTTTGTGTTTTTTCACATTAGAATCTTAAACTTAACTGATCATATTGATCTCTCTTTGAACCAAAACCAATGAGAATAAAGTTCATATGATATTCATCTCTCTCTCTCCTTCCCCTCTACTATAGTATGTTTTTATGCTTCTTTGTGTAACATAATTTACCTTTTTCTGCCACATCCTTTCCTTTTCTCCCATTACAGTCCCTTTGAACCCCTTAATGAAGTTTTTTTTTAATTATCTGATTAGTTCATTTATACCCACACCCTCTATCTATGTATATCCCTTTTAAAGGTCATGATAATCATATAAATTTCGGTATTAACAGGTATTAGCTTCTCATATAGGGATGTAAATGGTTTGCTCTTATTGAACCTGAAGTTATGTGCATGAGTGCATGTGTGTGTGTGTGTGTGTGTTTTCCTTGTTTACCTTTTTATGTCTCTCTTGATTCTTGTAAATGGAGATCGAATTTTCCATTGAGCTCTGGCTTTGTCATAATGAAAGTCTGAAAGTCCTTTATTTCATTAAATGACCACCTCCTTGCTTGAAAGATTATGCTCAGTTTTGTCAGGTAGTTGATCCTTGTGTGCAGTCCTAGCTCTTTTGCCTTGTGAAATACCAAATTACTATCCCTCTGACCTTTTATTGTAGAAGCTGATAGGTCCTGTGTAATCCTGGCTGTAGCTCCATGATATTTGAATTGTTTCTTTTTAGCTGCTTGCAGTATTTTCTTCTTGACCTTGTAATTCTGAAATTTAGCTACTATATTTCTTGGAGTTTTCAGTTTGGGGTCTCTTTCAGGACGAGTCCAGTGAATTCTTTCAATAACTATTTTACCCTCTGATTCTAGTATCTCATGACATTTTTCTTTGACAATCTCTTGGAGGATATTGTTCAGGCTGCTTTTTTCATCATGGCTTTCCAGTAGACCCATAATTCTTAGATTATCTCTCCTGGATCTGTTCTCCAGGTCAGTTGTTTTTCCAATGAGATATTTTACACTTTCTTCTAATTCTTCAATTTTCCTGTTTTGCTTGAGTGACTCATGATGCATCATAGAGCCCTTAGCTTTGGTTTGACTGATTCTAATTTTTAGTGAATTATTTTCCTTGGTTAGTTTTTTAAGCTCCTTTTTAGGGAGGTATTTTCTCCAGTTAGATTTTGAATCTCCTGTCCCAGTTCACAAATTTTACTTCTTAAGGATTTGTTTTCTTCAGTGAGATTTTTTTTTCCCCCAATTTGGGCACTGTAGATTTAAATTTATCTGGCTTTTTAAATCTTTCTTGAGCTCCTCCAAGAATGCTTTTTGTGCTTGATTTCAATTTATATTTCCTTCTGTGGTCTCAGGTGTGAGTATAGAGTCCATGTTGTCCTCTGTATTTGGTTATTCTTGCTTGCCATAATAAGCTTGAATTGATTTTTTTGCTTTTCCCTTCTCAGCTTCCTTCTTTCCCAATGTGATTTTCTATTTCCTGATTTCTCAGGCTGAGAGGTAAGGGCTTGGTTGTTGACTTTGTGTGCTGTGGGCTTTGGGTGTCTAGACTGAGGCCAAGGCCAGGGTTCTCAGTGTTTCCACTGAGTTACCCTGAGACTCACGGAGCAATCTGTGGGGGAGCGGTGGTCTGGCCTCTTCAGGTTTCCACCTTTATTCCCCTGAGCTATAGCTCAGGCAGGCTCAGCAGCTTGCTGCCAGCAGTGCTGGTGTCTGCAGATTCCCTAGTGGTGCAAAGGCCCACCTGTGCTAGTGTTTTTAGTGCTTACTGGATCTACCACCATGGGCTTTGAGAGCTCCTGCTGGTCAAGTGAGGTGGGGCTTGTTTGGACCCCTCCCACCCTTCACTTCAGACTCCTTACTCCCTCAGTTACACCCTTTCTCAGTGACTCCTAAGCCAGAGGCTATTTCCACTATTTCAGGGTTTTACTCTGGGTGGGATATTTATCTCTGGATTTTCTGGGTCAGGGAGAAGGTACTGGAGCAGCTAGGGTTTACTTTTGCCATCTTGGCTTCTGAAAATTCAGATAGATGATTTTTAAACTTCCAGGCTGTGGATTGATAGCCCCAGGAGAAACTGCTGTCGCTGTTGTGGGCCCTGCACTTTCTCTTACCCAGCTCCAACTGATCCTCCATCCTATGGTGAGATGGCTGTGAATTGCCCTTGGGTTGAGTGAATCCTCTGACTGGGGCTCCACTGTAGTCTGCTCTCTGGTCCATGCTGGTGCCACCCCGGTATGCTCTGGGGTCCCCCTGCCCAGAGCTATGTGGACACTTTCCTGGGCTGGGAATCTGCTACTCTTTGTCTCCCAATGGATTATATTACTCTAAAATCCATTCGGATTCACTTTTTAAAGTTTAGTGACTGGATTCATGGCGGAGCTTAGAAAAATTACTGCTTCTGTTCCACCATTTTGGCACCACCTTCATTTTTATGTTTGGTGTACTTTTGCCTTTTTCTAAATTTGGTGACATTTGTTTCCCTCTTGGTCATGTTAACTAAGGATTTTGTGTGTGTGTGTTAACTAGAAGTAGTAAGTCATTGTGCACTTATTAAATACTTATTCTTTGCTAAGAAATGGTCTCAGTTTTCTGAGTATGAAGAAAGAAAAACATGTGGGTCTTCCCCTCAATGTCCTCTCTTTTGAATGGGGAGAGACAGCATTCAAACAGCCAGGTCTTACCTTTTGGAACTTCAATATTTTCTCATTTCTATTTGCTGTTGTTATTGTTTTAAACTTTCATTGAATGCACATTTCACCTGTCCCCCCTGTCTCCCATTTTAACATATTTTCTCAGAGATAGATTTTTTTTTTCCTCTGAGATTTGTTTTGGTTGCATCCCAGACATGTTGATATGTTTTCTTATGGTTACCATTTTCTCTCATATTCATATTTCATAATGAATATTTCATATTCACCATTTTGATGATTTGTTCTTTTAGCACTCATTTAGGAAACCATCATGAAGTCTTCCCTCAGGTCTCTAACTTCTGCTTATATAACCTGCATTCAGCAATAATTTTATATTGCTATGATCTGTAAGGATGCTTTTAAAAGCTTATGTATCATTAATCTGTGCCCAATAACATGACTGACTATTAAAATAAAGTTCCATGCTGCTTTGAGAAAGATTTCTGTCATTCGATCTTCCCACTTGGAAGCCACCATCAGTCATCTTTCTCCATCTTCTCCAACACTCCCTTTATTTTTTTGGTTTTCCTTTCTTTTCCTCATTCCATTGTTTGTCCACCTAAGAAAGAGGAACATTAACATTTTCTAAGGTAACTGTGTCATCTTCTGTCTGTTTGAATTTCACTTATCTTTCCCTTTATGCATTTGGACGCTATGACGTTTGGCACATACACTTTTTAACGCTGATGTTCTTTTATTATCTATCATTCTTTCACACATAATGCAACTTCTCAGATTATCTCATAGATTTTGAGGTTTGATCATTTAACAGGATGTTCATAATTCCTGCTCTTTCAGATTTTATCATTACTTAGTACATTTCATTTCCTAAGTTTCATTTCCACACAGGTTTTTTTTTAAAAGCATCCTTATCTCTATGATCCTTCTTTTATCTCTGAACATTCTGTTGACCAATATTGAGGTCAGTTATTTTGGTCTGCATAGAGTACAGGCGTTCTTTTAATAGACTCATCTTTGTTTTCTCTTCTGCTAGATTTTCTTTCACTTCTGTATTGTTCAATTAAAAATATTCTCTTTTTTTCTGAGTCTCACTACCTTGGAGAGATCTTTAGAATCCTTTATTCTAAGTTTACTTGACTAGTAATTTTCTCCTCTCCATATTTTTGCCTTTAGATCTCTGATATCTGACTAATTTCCAGCCTAACAGCTTCTTTTAAAATATGTATGTCTTTATAACATTTTCTGTCATTTCTCGATATTGTTCCTTGATCACTGGGGCACCCAAAAGAATTCTTTATTACATTGTGTGTGTGTGTGTGTGTGTGTGTGTGTGTGTGTGTGTGTGTGTTTATGCTTTCTTCCAAAGTGCAATGCTCATTCTTTTGTTAGGTCCATTGAAAAATATTCATACTCTGATGTCTTAATGTTTGTTTTTATGCTGAAATCTCAGCTTTTATTCAATCTTTTCCACTTGGAACCTTTGCCTTTCAGATGTTCTTTATTTCCCCTTTCTATACACAGCAGTTGGTCTCTAGCTCCCACTCTAATTGTTTGGGTCCTCTTCCTTTCACTGCTCTGGCACACACCTTTCCTCCTAAATAGGAGAAAACTTCCTTTAATTAAGGCTTGTGTGTGTATGGGGGTGGGGGGAGAAGTAAGATGGATTCCTGCCCAGGGCAAACTCTGTATGGAAAAGGACCAGCTGCAGTTCTGTTCCTTATCCTCTTTCCCTTTGTCATGTAAGGCCCCTCCTTTCTAGACAGTTCTATGATGACATGCACAACCCCCCTGGATGCACTCACAGATAATTGTACTCCCTTTCTTTTAAATGCTCTGACAAGATCAATGTTTTTCATCTCTCATTAGGTATATGGGGGTGGGGTTCAGAATGAGTCATTGCTATGGGGGCCCCATGAAGGAGTCCACACAACCACACTCAGAAAGACTATCTTATGAAGGTGTTTGCCCTGCCCAAGCCTAACATATTCAATGGAATGGGGGAAATAAAGGAGTAAATGGAAATTCTAGGTATTAAAGTTCTCCCAGATTATGTTATAATTCTTTTAGTCTATGTGCTGTTTCTGTCTTCTTCTTTCATTCATTCACCTTTAATTACTCTAGTGTTGGCATATTCCCTGCTTTGGAAAGTGTTCCATTGGGAGACTTTGTCTGGAAACTATCACTCTGTTATCTTGTCAGTTCCAAGATCTGGACCTTTTGGAACCTCTAACTCAATAGGTTATTTATGTTTCTAGTGGGCTGAAGATTTTCAGTCTGCATTTTCCTTTCATTTCTCCTGTTTTTTCTTTCCAAGGCCAAACTGAACAAAGCTATTCCCTCCTCCACACAAGGACCTTTGGATATTGCAAGGCAGCTCAAATGTTCCCCTTCCTGTAAGTCAAATCATCTCCAGACTAAAACATTCCTTGGCATTTCAGTTGATTATCTCATTATATCCAACCAGTCCATAAGCATTTATCCAGCGTGGTTTCCTATCTCCTCGTTACCCTTGGTCACCTACTCCACCTTATCATTCTCCACCTTATCAGTGGTCTTCCTAAACACGGTGTCTATGTTGATAAAAATGAGGAACTTCTTGAATTATCAACTGGGACAAAAACAGAACAGAATGTCACCTCCCACTTCTTTCAATCATGATTCTATCTATCCCAGTCTCAAATTCATCCTCCACGAAATCTTTCCCAATCTCTCTCAATTCTCACACCTTCCTTCTGTGAATTATTTCCTATTCTCCCAGACTCTAGAGTGTATTACTCTTATTCAATTACTCTCATATTGCCTCTACTACTAGACTGTGAGTTCTTCCAGGAAAGTGATTGATTATTGCCTTTCTTTGTATCCTAACTGCTCAGCACAATACCAGGAACACAGTAGGTGCTTGATAAATACATATTGGCTGACTGACTATTGCTTGTCAGGTTGGCTAAAAGCTATGAACACAAAGTTAAATGTGAAATGGCCCAGCTTTCAGAATCTACTGCTTAATTAAAAAAATTATGGGAAATTAAATATTTCCAAAGAAAATCACAAGCTCTTTGGTAGCTCAGGATAGGCTTCCTGTCGGAGGTGGTGCTGGAGCTGAGGATAGATGGAAGCTAGGGATCCCATAAGATGGAGGTGATGAAGGAAGGAATTCAGGGTATGGGAAACAGTCTGTGCAAAAGTACAAAAAAGAGAGATTGAGGATCACATATAGGGAAAAAAAAACCAGTGGAACATTTTGTCTAGGATGTCATGAAGGAAGACAATATTTACAACATGTACAATATATTCCTGGAACGAGAGAGTAAAGAGTTTGAATGAGAAATAAAGGAAGTTTAGGGTCATCCTAAAGGCTACGCTGAATCCCCGGAGCTTGTGAGTCATAATTACATCATCACTGGGCTTCAGAAAGATATATTTGACAATAGAAAGGCCAAGAGATGGGGCTAGAGGTGAGAGAGAACAGAGAGCAATTGGAGGCAACTATTATAGTGCCATCAAGAACTCGAGAAAGGCCAAATTAGAGGGGAGGCCAAATGAGTGGAGAATATGTCCCAGATGTCAAGGGGTATTCTCTACCAAGAATGGACAAGATTGGGCAACTGACAGGAGATGAGGACAATGGAGAAGACTGCTAGTGTCACTGAGGATGTGACCTTGAGTGCTTAGAAGGGCAGAAACAAGGGAGTTCAGAAAAGGAGGCAACCTCTCTTAGGCCTTCTCCACAATGGGTCTGGGGTTGCCTCCATTGCTGAAGAGCGCCCACAGGGTTAGGAAGCACTTCTCTAACCCTCTGCACTATTTGATATGATGAAGATATCCAATTTCCATTGTGTTAAGCCTCAGAAAGAATCCATGGGCTCTCCAGGGTCATGGGCCAAAGGCCTGCTAGGCATCAGAAAGAAGCCATGGGCCAATTTGTTCAGGACTCACATTCCAAGCGCAGATTCATTTCCTCTACAGTCATTTTCATTTCAATCTGGCCATCAGTATTTCTGCTTGCTAATAGGCTTTCTGTATGTCTTTCCATGGATAGTTCCCTGGCTTATTTTAGACCTTAATAACCTTCCCTGAGGACCCTCACATCTTTTCAGTCGACCTTGGCTCCCTCAGCCTTTAGGGAGAGGTTGTTTCTTGACCCAACCTGACTCCCATCCCATAGGGAAAATCACTTCTCTTTGCCTCCCACAGACCAAGACATAGGAAGTTCTCCTAAAATCTTCCACCTGAACCATGGTCTTACCAGGAACAACACTGAAGTACCAGCCAGTCTGTGACATCTCTTACAGTTGAAGGTCTATGATCTGAGGAGTCTACCAACATGGGCCAGTCATTTGTGCCTCTGGCTTCTTCATCAGGGTCTCAACTTCTCTCTCTCCACAAGGGACAGAAATCTGTAAAACTGAAGCTTCTCCCCAGTCCCGCCCTCTCCAGCACCCACCAAGTGTGGTTTGTGCTGAAGTTCTCCAATGTTTCACTGTCTCTTTTAGCATGCCTATTTTCCATACATTAGAAATTCAGCTCCTGAGGTTGGAAATTAAACCTCCTTCACGTGGGATGTGCAGATCTTCGCACACTGGGGGGCCTTTCCTAATTGCAGAATAATCAGTTATCATCAATCAAATGTGGAACCTCCTCCCGCCCTTTACACATCTCATGAGAATCCTGCTATGGTCGATAAAAACGCTGCTAACTTACTTTGATGTTATTAAAAACCCTCTTTTAAAAAATGGGTTATTGCTGATAATGAGTACATAATTTAATAAGGAGAACAAAACCATCTTGGCCTCTGGAAATGCCCAGTTCTGGTCCACAGCAGGGTGAGAGATCAGCTGTCTATGTCAGCAGAAAGCCCAGGGTCCCAGGGCTCCTAATCAGTAAGTGAGCACAAAGGCTGCTTCATGGCCACAAGGTTATCAAGATCAGAGAGAGGAGTTAGGCAGGCCACCCATCAGCATCTTAGGCACTAGGCATTTATTAAGCTCCTACTATGTGCTGTGTTGAAGATGTAAAGAAATAAGAGTAAAAACCAAACAGGTTCTGCCCTCATGGAGCTGCCATTTACATGGGAGAGACAACATGCAGATTCAGAGTGATGGGACATGATCTCAGAGGGGAGGCACCAGCAGTGTGGGGGGGGAGGGGTGGGAATGGTCTACTATGGAAAATGGGACTAGAGCTGAGTCCTAAAGGAAGCCAGTGAAGCCAGGAGGCAGATGGGGAAAGGATAACATTCCAGGCATGGAGGAAGAGGTTAGAAGGCCAGGGTTACTAAATGGGAGAGTGTGTGGAAGGGAGAAAATGAGAGTGGAAATGTAGAAAGGCATTGGGCTGTGAAGAGCTATAAATGCCAATCAGGATTTTATACTTAATCTTATAGGTAATAGGGAGCCACAGAAGTTTATTATCTGTGGGGGTGGAGTGGTAACCTGATCAGGCCTGTACTTTAAAAACTTGACTTTGGCAATTGATTGGAGGGTGGGCTGGCATGGTGAGGTCCTCAAAGCAGGCAGAGCCCACCCCCAGGCTACTGCAGTAATCTAAGTGTGACATGATGAGGGCCTGGGTCATGGGAGGGGGAAGGGCAGTATCAGAGGAGAGAAGGAGATGTAGCCAAAAGATGTCATGAAGGAAGAAATAACATGATTTGACCATAGTTTGGTTCTGTGAGAAGCAGATAAAGGGGGAAGGAATGAGAGGTTTCAGGTTTGCTGACTTAGGTCCCACCATTATCTTCATTTTACTGAACAGACCACGTAAGGGAGGCAGGACAGGGAATATGGGAGGTTCCTTGGATGCTTGTAAACGAATCTCAGAGAAAACTCATGAAGAATGAAAGGGGACCTTGGGGCCACTAGGTGGGGCAATGAAGAGAGGACCAGCCCTGGAGTCAAGAGGACCTGAGTTCAAATCTGGCCTCAGACACTCAACACTTACTAGCCATGTGACCTTGGGCAAGTCACTTAACCCAAATTGCCCTGCCTTCCCCCTCAAAAATAAATAAATAAATAGAATTTTTTAAAAAAGAATGAAAAGGGGGTGGAAGCCTAAAGCCTGGATCTCTGATCCCAGTTTTCATCACTTGCTAGGCGTGAATCCTTCTTCCCATTTGAAACATCCAGTTTCTTACCTTGGGCTGCCTCTTCCCTTTACCTGAAAATGACCTGACTCCAATACAGCGTTGCAAATAACCATTAATGTGTGATCCTCTTGTTCCTGCCCCTCAGATGCTAATTTCTTGGGTCCATATGGGACTTTCCCAAACAACCACCCAAGCAGGATATCCAGAGCCTTACCAACTGTGCTTCTGTGGTTTTCTCCCATTAACCCTTTCGCCATGACACATCCATGGATCATGGAAATCATGTCTCCTGATGAGTGAACATTTGTTGTGGTTTGCTTTGGTTTGTGCCCTTGGGGACATCTGGATATATGGTGTAGGGTATTTTCCCTCTGATGGTCCATGATTTCTACCCTAAATGAAATATTTGTCACCTAATTGGACTTTCAAAACAGCCCTGACCAAGCCCACTTACATAAACAAATGCCACAGAATATCATCCTCAGGCTCCATGCTGAGGCTTTCCTGGACCTACCTCTCAGATATAAATCCTCCCAGGATGTCAGCCACAATGTTCTTGATGCTTAGCTGCTCAATCACTCACACCTTTTTTTATTACAGATTTCTTCCTTCTAAACATCTTTGGTTATTTTCCTTGACCTTTTCATCAAACCTGACCAAGCAAAAGGAAAGATAATTCCTTAATTACTCTTCTTCTGCCATATCTACATAAACCTGTATAGTCAGAAATCTCTGTGTTCTCACATCTTCCCCATTTGTCCCATGCAGCTGAGTGCAAAAAAAAAGTTCAAGATTTTCCCAGAGTCTCATTTTACCCTTCAGAACTATGCCTCTAGGCTGGGATGAGCTGCCAATGTGCCCTTAGTTACATGACCAATGCCCAGAGACATCTCCATTTTCAAAGGGGGAGGGAAGCTGACAGCACAGCTGGAATTTATGTAGGCAGATGGAGGGATGATGCTGTCTCTTCAGATTCAAGAATGGAAAGATTATGAATCCTAAGGGCTATTCTACACCAGCCAGGCTGTTCTCTGTGCAAGGATAGGTACCTCCTTGGAAAAGAAAGATAAATCTTCCAGCGTTCCTCCATTTTGGACTTAACCTTTTCAGAAATTGGCGACTGTTTCTAACCTGCACTGTCAAGATCTAGGTTTCCATTCAACGACATGTATGTCTAGGACCAAACACCAGGTGGGACATCATGAGCTCAATTTCATTTCTGGGATAGAATGTGCTCTCTCCCATGCCATCAATATTCTTTTTCTCAGTTATAAGAAAAATAATCGATGGCCTTGGATAGAGTTCTGGGTCTTAAATTCAATAATACCTGGGTTCACATCTGGCCTTAGAAGACTTACTAGCTGGGTGGCCCTGGACAAATCACTTAATGTGTTTGCCTCAGTTTCCTCATCTGTAAAATAGGAATAATAATAGAACCTACATCCCAGGGTCATGAGGATCAAATGAGTTAATATTTGTAAAGCACTTGGCCCCCTGGCCATAGTAAGGCACATAGTAAGCACTGTATAAGCTATAATAATTATGATATTATAATAATATTGACAGAGTTGGGGTCAGTGAGGGAGCAGGATATCTAGGATATCTCCAATAATGAGTGCATGCCTAAGATTTGTTTTATTACTACATTTAAAATATTGGTTTAGGCAGACAGCTAGGTTTTGTTGATCCATTCAACTAATATGTATGTATAGATATATATAATATATACAAATGTTAGTGGCTATATGGTTGGCTGACTCCAGTGCAGCTCGTAGAGTAAGGCTTTCTCTGGGCCAGGAGGCACAAGAGCAGAGGGAACCAAACCATTGGACTGGATTAGAGGCACTTCTTTACTACAGTCCATTACGTACTAGATTCTCGGGACTTCTTAAGCTCTCCCTGACCTCGTACAAATCACACCGGAGAGGAAGGAGGCTTGTGAAGGTATGCTTAGCCAGCCGTGAAGAATTCAAAGACAAGCTGCAAATGGAGAGGACATGATATACTTGGCTGACTCACTGTGGCTCTTTAAATATTTAAATATTTAATCAATGGCTCATCCAGGCTTGATGTGCAAAGTTTTGTCCAGGGATGTCCTGCATTATCACCCCCAGAGACCTTCCAGAATGGTGTGAGTCAGTGGCTTCATGTTAGTTCAGTTTTTTTTCAATAACCTGAAAGGGACCTCTCCAAGGTCAGGATCAGGCTGCTCTCTCCTTCAGAGAGGGAGACAGAGAGAAATTTAGAAGGGGAGAGAGAGACAGAGAGAGACAGAGAGACAGAGAAAGAGAGAGAGAGACAGAGAGAGAGAGACAGAGACAGAGAGAGAGACAGAGACAGAGAGACAGAGAGAGACAGAGAAACAGAGAGACAGAGACAGAGAGGGACAGACAGAGAAAGAGAGAGACAGACAGAGAGACAGAGACAGAGAGAGAGACAGAGGAGACAGATGGGCCTGGTAATAGCTTTGATTGAGCTGCTCCTGAATGACTATATGGCCTTGGAAAGCTCTTTCTGCTGCCCTAGGATTCAGATACTTCCTCAGTTAAAAGAGTGAGTATGTCTGTACATTTCTGTGTGTGTTTGTATATATATATATATATATTATGTATTGCACGTTTGTGATTTTTGTGCAACTATATGTCTGTGCACATGTGTTTACTTGTGTATACATGTCTGTCCATGCATATGTATGTGAGTAACTGTATTTGGAAGTGTGTGTGTGTAGCTCTGTGTGTGCCTACATGTGTGTAGAAGTAAGGTGAAGCAGATGAACTCTGATAATAGCACTTTTAATTTAAGTTTCACAGCACACTGTGAGATAGTCACTGTGGATATTTTCACTTCCATTTTGCAGATGACAAAACTGAGTCTCAGGAAGGTTCGGTGACTTTCTTATGGTCCTAAAGCTAGTAAGTGTAGAAGCTGGATTTGAACCCAGGTCTCTCTAGAGGGGAAAAGGGTCTTTCCCAAAGTCACATAACAAGTGAGTGTCAGAGTGAACCCAGATTCCATAGCTCCAAATCCGGTGGTCTAGCCACTACATATGGGGTCCAGATATCTTGGAGACAGATGAGTTCCCTAAAGCTCAGGTCGAACCATGTCATCCCATTACTCAAGATATTCCAGTAGTTCCCTCTTGCTTCCAGGATCAAACATAAAATGCTGTTTGGCATTAAGATCCCTTCACAACCAACTCCTGCCTACCTTGCCAGTTTCCTGACACCTTAGTCCATTCTCTGATTTAGTGACACTGGCCTCTTAAGTGTTCTGTGTCTTGGCTGTTCTGTCCAGATGCTCCATATCTCAGCTCTGGGCATCTTCTCTGGCTGGACTCCATGCCTGGAATGCTGTCCTGCTTTTGTTGCCCAATCACCTCCCTGACTTCCCTTAGGTCCCAACTTCTGCTGGAAACCTTCCTGATTCCAGCACCTGCCCTTTGTTCATTATTTCCTATTTATCCTGAATAGAGTTTGTCAGTATTTGTTTGCTTGTTGTCTTTCCCAATAGAATTTAAGCTGCTTGAGGGAAAGAACTGTCTTTGCCTCTTTTTGTATCCTCAGTTCTTAGCATAGTGTCTAGGACATAGTACATGTTTAGTGTTGATTGTTAGTTGAACCTCCCAGCCTCCTTCCCAAGCAAGTGTTGATATCATCTTCAAGCCTTTCAATAGCCTGTCAATGAATCAAAGGTCATAGGCCTTTCCAATGCTCCCAAGGGCAGGAGAATAGCATGCTCACAGTCCTTTTTCTGTCACTGAGCCTCTATGGAAGCAGCAGGAGGTTGGGGGCTGGCCCAGTTCATTGTTGACCCCTGTCTCTTTTTCATCCAGTCAGGGTTGAGATAGGATCAACCAAAAACTCTACCTGTATCTCAGATGGTCACATGCCCACTTGGAAAATTCATTTGGCCTTCTGGAAAGAAATTGTATAGCCTTCACTATAGCAGAGCCAACAGGGCAGAGCAGCAAATTCAAATCCCTCAGAGGAAATTGGTAGGAAAAATGTGTTTTCTCACTGGTTTTGAAAAAATGAAGCAAACTGCATTCTAGTTTGCCCACACACCCAAAAGAGAAGTGCTGAGAAGGGGCGCCTGACTCCTCTGCACAGATTTCAGTCAACATCCCCTTTCCCCAAGAGACAAGACAGTTTTATGATACGAAGAGCAACTCCATGGCCAAGAGCTCAGTAGTGTGGTGGTCCTGTCTGGGGATCAAGCCTTTTGTCAGTCATCATCACATACTCTGAAGGCCTGTGAGTGTGGAACATGGCTGCTCATCCTTTACCATCCCAAATGGCCATGATCTATTCACTAAGAAGTGGGATGCATCACATATTTCTTAATGGCTTATCCAAAATATTCCTAAGACACAGGAATGTTCACATCATACCTCTGTTCTAAAATATCAGTGGCTACCTATTTCCTCAAGGATAAAAGGAAATGTCTTTGCCTCATGTGTTTAAAAAAAAATACATTGTTTTCTTAATTAGTCAATTTTCTCTCTCCTCTTTCTGTTCTCCCTCCCCCACCCAAAGCCATTTGTGTTGGGGGTGGGGCTTTATAACCAATTAGTAGAGTGAAGCAAAACAATGCCCACGGTGGTCATGTCCAAGCATGTGTGCTTCGTTCTGCACATTAGCCAAACTTTTCTCTGTCAAGACACATATAACATCCTTTATCATTGCTCCCCTGGAATCATTGCTGATCCTTGCATATATCAGAGCTCGCAAGTCCTTCAAAAACATCCATTTCCACAATGTTAATGCTATATTATAGATTGTTCCTCTGTTTTTGTTTTACTTCACTCTGTATCAGTTCAAACTTTCCAGGTTTTGATTCCTCCCAGGTTTCTCTGAGATGATCAATATCACTGTTTCTTATAGAATGATAGCTTTTTATTACATATCCATATACCATAATTTGATTTAGTTTCTAGTCATTTTCTCTATGAAAAGAACTACTGTAATTATTTTTGTTCTTACAGACCTTTTCCCTCTTTCTTTGCTCTCCTTAGTGTCTAGACCTAGTAATAGTATTTCTGGTCAAAGAGTTTGCAGTTCAGTAACTATTTAAAAACATACTTCCAAATTGCTTTCTGTAATGGCTTGACCAATTCTCAGCTCTACTGACAATGCATCAGTGTGCTTGTTTTTTTTTTTCTAACAGTTCCTTCAACATTCAACATTGTCCTTTTTTGTGGAATAAGCTTTGTCAATTTGATGACTGTGAGGTGGAAACTAAGAGTTGATTTGATTTTAATTTATCTAATTATTAGTGATTGAGACCTTTTGATATGGTGATAGATGGCTTGGATTGCTTCCATTAAACTGTTCATATCCCTTAACCATTTATCAATTAGAGAGTGACTCAAAAAAAAATGGATCAGTGAGAGGATTCTGGGAAAATGGTGAAGTCAGAAAATTCTAAGCTCTCAAGATTTTCCCCCACAGAAGAGATAAAATAATACATCAGGTAAACATAAAAACAGTAAAAATAAATAAGAGTAAGGGAAGAACAGGAATTCTGCTGCAATGATTAGAGAAGATCTGAAGAAAAATTCCAGGATTAGGTTTAGTCCCTGTGAAGAGTAAACACCTCCAGGCTAGGGTCTGCTTAAACAAGCAGCAAACCCTGGGGTTAGTTGGGTTGGGAGGCTTCCTTGGACCCAGCCACAGAAGGTTTTACTCCTGGGACAGTGAAAAGAGTTGGGCACCTGAGCTAGGGAAGATTTAAGGGGACCTCTGCTAATAAGAAATGCCAGGCCCAACTGAGCTACAGAGACACAACTGGGGAGCGGGGGTGGGGAGCATATGCCCGAAGTGGGTTGTGGTGCTGCTGGCTGTGGGCACTTACAGGAGGCTAGAGGCCTTTGTTTAAGTTCTAAGCCAGAGGGGAGAACTAAAGGAGGATTTTAATCCATCCCTCATCCCCCCAGGACCAGAGGTGAATAAAAAGTTAAGTTACTACAAATTTTAAAAAAATGCACAGGCAAAGGAGAAAGAATTCAACTATGGAGAATTGTTATGGGAATATAGAATATGAGGGATCATCTTCAAAGGAGGATACTGAAACCCCTTTCTACTCCAAAGGGTAATTGTCAAATGGTCACCTGCCCTCACCAAAATTCATAGAACTTAAAAAAAAAAGCTTTGAAAATCAAATGACAGAGAGATTGAGGAAAAACTAAGAAAGAGCAAAACAAAACAAAAAATACGAAGGATCCAAGAAAAACAAGAAGATTATGAAAAGAAGTCGGTCAATTAGAAAAGGAGATCCAAAATTTAAAGGAAGAAAATGACTGAAAATCAGAGCCAATAGAGCTATGAGACATCAAGAAATAACAAAAAACAAAACATAAGGAAAGAAAAATAGCAGAGAATGTAAAACATCTTATAAGAAAAACAAATGATCTGGAGAACATAAGAGTAATCAGGCTACCTAAGAGCTAAGATAAAAAATATTGATACACATTGAAACAATGCAAGAAATGATTAAATAAAATTGTACTGAAACATTAAAACAAGAAGGGAAAGTAGAAATAGAAAAAAATCCACCAGTCACCACTTGAAAGAGATCCTACAAGGAAAACCCTCAGGAATATCATAGTCAAATTCTCAAATACCGGCTCAAAGATAAAATATTAAGAACAAGGGGAAAAAATGTTAAATGTGGTGGTGCTACAACTAGAATCACACAAGACCTAACGTGGTGACCCTAAAAGACCACAGGTCTTAGAACACTGTATATCAAAGAATGGAAGAACTGCGGTTTTGGCCAAAAATATCATACCCAGCAAAGCTAGGCATAATATTGAATGAAAAAAAGGACATATAATGAATTGTCAGACTTTCAGGACTTTGTTTAAAAAAAACTAAACTTAATATAAGATTTGACATACAAGAATCAAGAGGAATATAAGTACAAGCCAAAGATCAATTTACAAGGGACTCAATAAAGATATACTCTTTACCTTTTATGTGCGTAAAATTTAAAACATATGGATAGACTGTTATTAGTAATTGAGTATTTCTCAAGAAATATTGGGGGTGGACCTGAGTATGATATGACTTTTAAAAAATAAAACCATTTAGGAATATCTAAGAAGAACAATTATCTTATACAAATGAGGTACAGTAGGAAGAACTAACACAGAGGAATTAGATGGGAGAGCAGAATTGTTAGTTCAGGAAACCTACTTTCATTGGAAATGGATTCAAGAGGGAGCAATATATACATGAATACATGTGCATATACATGTACATATACATATACATACAGATGTATAAAAGTCTTCTAAATTCATAAAGAAATGAAATGTTTAGAAGAGGGAGGGGGGAGAGAGAAGTTAGGGATCTCTAGGGAGGAGACTGAAGGAATAGGTTAAAGTGAGGTATAGAAGGGCGTTTATATTAATGGGAATGGGAGAATAAGGGAGGGATCTTGAGAGGGAAGAGTGAGGGAAAAAGTCCTTGGAGGAATAGAAGGGTTAAATTTATGGGAAAAGGAGGATAAGGGAGGGATCCTTAGAAGAGGAGGAGGTTAAGTAATAGAAGAACAAGATAGCAGGTATAAGTAAAGTAGAGGAGTCAGGAGGGATAGGAAATAAGAAATATGCACAAATGCAAAAAAAGATCAGAAGCAGAATGTATTAGGTGAAGTATAGGTTTATATATGTACGTATGTTTAAATGTGTATGTATATACCTTTACATATATAAATATATCCACCTTATTTTTAGCTTTGTGAAGGGGGTGGAAGGGGGAAAAGAACAAAGTAAAAAGTGCACAAAAGAAGAAAACAAAAAAAAAATCTAAGGAATCAAAGGAAAGATGGATAGTTTTCAACACAATGCCTGATATTTGTTATATAGGCTTTCCTGAAATGGAAATTTATTGCTATATATATATATATAAAATCAATTCAATATAGGTTCTACATGTGTAGTTACACAAAACATTTCCATAGTAGGTATATTGTGAAAGACTATATTTCCCTCCATCCTATCCCACTCCCAATTATTGCGTTGTACTCTTTGACCCTGTCCTTTTTCAAATATGTATATTTGTCTTTTCATTATTGTTTAAGTTTTAGTAATAAAAAAGAAAAAATGGATCAGTTCTTTATCAATTTTGGAAATATGACCTTCACAAAAAAATGCTTCAAAGGTGCTTTCACAGTTGACTGTTTTCCTTCTAATCTTAGCTGAGTTAGATTTATTGTGAAAAAACTTTTTAATTTTATAGAATTAAAATTGTTCTTTTTTATTTTCTGTGATCCTTTCTATCTGTTTTTGGTCATACTTTATCCATACATCTTAAAGACAATTTCTTCTTTGTTCCTCTCATTTATTTGTTATATAACCTTTTATATTGAGATCATGTGTTCATTTGAAGCATATTTTGGTATCTGTTGTGAAGTGTTTGTCTAAATCTATTTCTGCCAGAATGTGTCCTATTTTTCTAAGTAGGGTTTTTTAAATCAAATATTTACTTTTTTACCCAACCAGGTGGGCCATTTGAGGTTATCAAACACTAGGCTACTTAGGCTTATGTTTGTATGCTGTATACTTAATGTATTCCACTGAGAAACCTGTACTTTTAAACTGGTACCAACTTATTCTAATAGTTACTGTTCCCTCCCAGGCTTAACTTTATTTATTTTTTAAATTTTACATTTATTGATTTATTTTTAGCTTTCAACATTCATTTTTACAAGATTTTGAGTAACAATTCATCTCCCCATCTTTTCCCTACCCACATCCCAAAACAGCAAGCCTACCGAATACCACTTCCCCCAATCTGTTCACTCCTATATCCTTCCCCATACCCCCCCTCAACTTTTTAGTAGGACAAGATGGATTTCTATACCCCAGTGCCTGTATATCTTATGTTTTATACACATTTGTTCTCAAAACTTTGAGTTCCAGATTATTTTCCCTTATTCCCTCCTCATCCACTCCCACTGGGAAGATAATCAATTCAATACAGGTTCTACATGTGTAGTTACACAAAACATTTCCGTAGTAGGTATATTGTGAAAGACTATATTTCCCTCCATCCTATCCCACTCCCAATTATTGTGTTGTACTCTTTGACCCTGTCCTTTTTCAAAAGTGTGTGCTTCTAACTACCCTCTCCCCCAATCTGCCCTCCTTTCTGTCATCCCCCCTCTTATCCTCTTCCCCCTATTTTCCTATAGGGTAAGATACCCAACTGAGTGTGTATGTTATTCCCTCCTTAAGCTAAATTCAATGAGAATAAGGTTGTCCCATTCCCTTTCACTTTCCTGCTCTTCCCCTCCATTGTAACAGTGTTCTCTTGTCTCTTTTATATGAGATAATTTACCCTAATCTATCTCTCCCTTTCTCCTTCTCCCAATATATTCCTCTCTCACCCCTTAATTTTATTTTTTAGATAACACCCCATCATATTCAACTCATCCTGTGCCCTCTGTCTATGTATACATGTACATACATATGAACACCCTCACATATATATTTATACACACCTACACCCTCCTATACATATATATGCATGTATACATATACATATGCATATAGATATATATAGATATATATACATATATGTGTATACACACAGACACACACACAGACATACACACAGACACATACACACACAGATACGCACACACACACACACATATATTCCCTTCAACTGTCCTCATACTGAGAAAAGTCTTATGAGTTACAATTACCATTTTTCCATGGAGGAATGTAAATAGTTCAACTTTAATAAGTTCCTTGTGATTTCTTTTCCCTGTTTACTTTCTCATATTTTTCTCGCTTCTTGTATTTGAAAGTCAAATTTTCTGTTCAGCTCTGTTTTGTTTTGTTTTGTTTTATCAAGAATGCTTAAAAATCCTCTATTTCATTGAATGATCATATATTTCCCTGAAGCATTATACTCAGTTTTGCTGCATAGGAGATTCTTGGTTTTAATCATACCTCCTTTGACCTCTGGAAAATCATATCCCAAGTCCTTCAATCCCTTAATGTAGAAGCTTCTAGGTCTTGTGTTATCCTGATTGGGTTTCCACAATACTCAAATTGTTTCTTCCCAACTGCTTGCAGTATTTTGTCCTTGACCTGGGAACTCTGGAATTTGGCTATAATATTCCTAGGAGTTTTCTTCTTGGGATCTTTTTTAAGAGGTGGATTCTTTTGATTTCTATTTTGCCCTCTGGTTCTAGAATACCAAGGCAATTTTGCTTGAAAATTTCTTGAAAGACGGTGTCTAGGCTCTTTTTTTTATCATGGATTTTAGGTAGTCTAATAATTTTTAAATTATCTCTCCTGGATCTATTTTCCAGGTCAGTGATTTTTCCAATGAGATATTTCACACTGCCTTCTATTCTTTCAATTGTTTGGCTGTTTTATAGTATCTTGATTTCTCATAAAGTCATTAGCTTCAATTTGTTCCAATCTAGTTCTGAAGGAATTATTCTCTTCAGTGAGTTTTTGAAATTCCTTTTCCATCTGGAAAATTTGGCTTCTCCTCACTGGCTTTTTGGGCCTCTTTTGCCATTTGAGTTAGTCTATTTTTTAAAGTGTTATTTTCTTCAGTCAGGCTGTTGACTCACTTTTCTTGATTTTCTTGCATCATTATAATTTCTCTCCCAAATTTTTCTTCCACTTCTCTTACTTGGTGTAATGCTAATGGAATTTAAAGATCCTCCTGTATTGGCTTAGTTTTCTGGTTGAGTGTTGAATAGAGGGAGGGCTAAACTGGGAGGAGCTGGTGCCATGGATTTAGAGAAAGCCCAAGCAGAGAGAGGGGCAAGAGAGCTTTTAGGAAGCAGCATCATGGAGGCAGAGAGAGGGGACAATCGCCAGGGGGCATATTTGCTGAAAGAGAAAGAGAGAACTGCCAGCTGAAGCTGCCAGGAATGCTGAGGGCCAGTTGGAGCTGCCTAGGGCTTTTGGGAGCTGCCACCTGGAGGTGCTGTGAGCTGAGGAGGCATGGCTATGATGCCAGTATCTTGTCTATCTGTTTTGATGTTGTTTTGCCAGATTTGTCTGCAGGCCAGGAGCTCCTGAGGCAGCCAATGTTGCAGCCACCACCATACCTCCACCACTTCTCTCTCTAAAGTTTTAGAGTTATTTTTTACATGTATTGGAGGAGCTGGAAGTTGGAGCTGCTAGGGAGCCCTGTTTCTACTCCACCATCTTGGCTCTCATCTGATAGTTATTTTTTTTAAGTCTGGTTTTAGGGGGTGGAGCCAAGATGGCAGTGTAGAAGCAGGAAAACTCCATGAGCCCCCCCTATAACCACCTCAAATACCTATAAAATATGACTCTAAACAAATTTTAGAGCTACAGAACCCACAAAGTGAAAGAGAGAAACAAATCTTCTGCTGAAGGAAGCGCAGAAAGCTAGCAGGAAGGGTCCATCACAGAGAGCTGGGAGCCAAGCCCAGTGTTATGTGAGCCCATGGTTTTAGCCCCAGGGTGGCCCCAACCAGCAGTGGCTGAAGGAGACTTCAGGAGACTGGATCACCAGCAGCTGTGGCAGTTTCCAGAAGTATCAACCCATAAATGCCAAAGACAAAGTAAAAGGTCAGTGTGGACTTTGTGGGAACAGGGGGACCTAGAGAGTAATCTGTCCACTGCTCCAGGGGCAAGAAGGCAAGAATGACAGAGGCCTTGCAGCCATGCAGCTGTCTCCATGTGGCTGCTTCAGAGCTCCTGGCCTGCGGATCCTAGAGTGACCAAGCAACCATTCAGAGGGGAATGACTCTTGCTTTAGCCTGCTTGGATCTGGGGTGCTGTCTTGGGTGGAGGTCCTAGGGTGTGTGACCACTGAGCCAGAGCTTGTTGGGGCTGTAAGAGGGCACCCAACTAATAACTTCAGCAGCTGCGAAAAACACTATGATTCAGGACACAGCTCTCCTCTCTGACAGCAGAGTTCTACTCTGGCAAACAGCTCAAAAGTCAAGTAATTGAGTTGCAACATGGGCGAGCAAAGGAAGCAAAGCAAGCACAACAATCAAACCTAAGATTTGTTTTTTAGGGACAAAAAGGATCAAAACACGGGACAGGAAGAAGACAACACAGTCAGAACTCCTGCATCAAAAGCTTCCAAGAAAAATATGAACTGGTAACAGGACATGGAGGAGCTCAAGAAGGATTTTGAAAACCAAATAAGAGAAGTGGAGGAAAAACTGGGAAGAGAAATGAGAATGAAGCAAGAAAATCATGAAAAGACAGTCAACAACCTGACTGAAGAAAATAATACCTTAAAAATGGACTAGCTCAAATGGCAAAAGAAGCCCAAAAAGCCAATGAGGAGAAGAATGCCCTAAAAAGCAGAATTTTCCAAGTGGTAAAAGAATTTCAAAAGCTCACTGAAGAGAATAATTGCTTCAGAATTGCAAATGGAAGCTAATGACTTTATGAGAAATCAAGATATTATTAAACAGATCCAAACAAATTGGAAAATAGAAAGCAATGTGAAATATCTCATTAGAAAAACTACTGACCTGGAAAATAGATCCAGGAGAGATAATTTAAAAATTATTGGACTACCTGAAAGGCACAATAAAAAAAAAGAACCTAGCAATCATCCTTCAAGAAATTCTCAGTGAAAATTGCCCTGATATTTTAGAACCAGAGACCAAAATAGAAATTAAAAGAATTCACCAATCACCTCTTGAAAAAGATCCCAAAAAGAAAACTTCAAGGAATATTATAGCCAGGTTCTGGAGTTCCCAAATCAAGGAGAAAATATGACAAACAGCCAATAAGAAACAATTTGAATGTTATGGAAACACAATCAGGATAACACAAGACCTAGCAGCTTCTATGTTAATGGATCAAAGGGCTAGGAATATAATATTCCAGAGATCAAAGGAGCTAGGATTAAAACCAAGAATCACCTACCCAGAAAAACTGAGCATAATATTTCAGGGGAAAATATGGTCATTCAATGGAAAAGCGGACTTTCAAGCATTCTTGATGAAAAAAACAGAGTTGAATAGAAAATTTGCCTTTCAAATACAAGAAGCAAGAGAAGCATGAGAAGGTAAATGGAAAAGAAATAATAAGGAATTTATCAAAGTTTAAGTATTTACATTCTTACATGGAAAAATGATAAGTGTAAATTATGAAACTTTTCTCAGTATGAGGATAGTTGAAGGGAATATAAATGTGTATGTATATATAGATATATATGTATGCATGTATGTATGTATATATACATATATGTCTATATAGGAGATAATATGTGCATATGGATACATATGTGAGCATGTGTATGAATAGGAAGGGATGATATTTTTAAAATAAAATTAAGACTTGAGAGAGGAATACCATGAGAGGAGATAGGGAGAGACAGAATAGGGTACATTATCTCATATAAAAGAGGCAAGGGAAAACTGTTAGAATGGAGGGGAAGAATAGGGAGACAAAGGGCAATGAGCAAACCTTCCTCTCATTGAATTTGGCTTAAGGAGGGAATAACCTACACACTAAATTGGGTATCTTACCCTACAGGAAAGTAGAGGGTAAGAGGATAAGAAGGGGGTGATAGAAGGGAAGGCAGGAGGGTAGTTAGAAGCCCACACTTTTGAAAAGGAACAGGGCAAAAGTAGAAAATAGAACTAGTGGGGGGTGGGATAGGATGGAGGGAAATATAGTCAGTCTTTCACAATATATCCACTGTGGAAATGTTTTCTGTAACTACACATGTACAACCTATATTGAATTGCTTATCTTCCCAGTAAGGGTGAGTGATGAGGGAAGAAGGGTAAGAATCTGAAATTCAAAGTTTTAAAATCAAATGTTTTTTTAAAATTATTGTTGTTATTATTATCATTATCATTATGTGTAACTGGGAAATAAGCTATAGGGGCACTGGGGTATGGAGATCCACCTTGCCCTACTTGAAAGTCAGAGGGGTGATGCGGGAGGATATAAAAGTGAGCAGATTGGGGGGGGGGGATTCAGTGGGATCGCTGTTTTGGGCTGGTGGGTGGGGGACAGGCAGGGAGAAAATTTGTCACTCAAAATCTTCTGGAAATGAATGTTGTAAACAAAACATAAACATAAAATTTATTTTTAAAAAGCGAAGTCTAGTTTTAGACCTGGCACACTTTCTTCCTCATTCCTTTATTATTTCCTCTGAGATACTTGAACTTTTGCCCTTCTAGATGAACTTTGCTATTATTTTTTCTAGTCATGTAAAGTAATCATTTTGGTGTTTTGTTAGAACACTGAATAAGTAAATTTTGGAGATGACATTGACATTTTGATCATAACGACACAGCTTAACCTCGGACAACTAATGATTCTTCAATTACAAATATCTGTCTTTATTTGTACATAATGTGTTTTCTGGTTGTATTCATCTTCTTTGTGTGTGTATGTTGTTAGATAATCTCCCAAGCATGTCATACATTCTGTAGTTATTTTAAAAGGGATTTCTCTAACTTTTCCTGATGTGCCCGTAAAATTATTGTAGTGGGCTCTAATTTATCTGTATGATACGTGAGGCTGACTCTTGGTTTTAGAAGTAGGCTATTTAACATGCCAAAAAAGTCTATTTCCCTGTTTTCTAGTGTTTTAAAGAGAAATTGAAACTCTATATTGTCAAAACCTTTTCCCCCATATCAATCAATATAATGATATGATTTTGTACATGTTTTAAATATTCTCCATTATATTTGTAATTTCTATGATTTCTTCTTTGACTCATCAATTCTTTAGGATTACATTAGTGTCCATTTAATTTTTCATTCTTCCTTCAATGATCTTTTATTGAATATAATATTTTATAGCATTTTGGAATGTAAAAAGGTTTTTTTGATAATACCACTAACTTTTACTCAGGTTTTTTTTTTTTTTTAATGCCTTGATATGTGGTTAGTTTTTATAATGGTATCATACAACTGGAAAATAGTTATAATTTTTCTTTATTCAAATTTAATAATTGTCAGATATCTATCATTTTTAAGTTTTATGACATTCTATTTAAGATTTTCAAATTTTCATTTTAATTTTTGTTAGTTTTGACTACCTCTTAAAGGAATACATTAAAGTCCCCTACTAGTATTACTTTCCAGCAAATTTCTCCCTGTGTCTTATTCATTATCTAAATGCTATGCCATTGGTTCATCTATATGAAGTATTGATATTAATTTATTGTCTATGGTGCTTTTCAGAAAAAGGTAGTTTCCTGTCCACCTTACTGAAATGTAATGGGATATAAGATCTTCCCCACCCACTAATAGGCCTCATGTGGAGTCCATAAAGGGAAGCTTGCTTAGGGGAGTGTTATGAGAATCTGAAGATCTTCCCTGCCCCTAGGCCCTTTGCTAAAGTGGCTACATGACCCTGAGAACCTTCCCCTATTTGAAAGTATACTCTGCCCCTTAATAGGCTGAATGTGGTCACATGGAGCCTGTGGCGGGAGGCTTGTTTTTCGGGAATGCCCACATCTTGTAGCTTTGTGACTGGGCAGTGGGTCAAGAGGGCTGTGACATTCTCTGAGCCAGGAGAAGGCTATACATACGCCCTGATGTGAGGTTTTGGTTTGGGGCTTACTTTGAGAAGAGTTGTGTGATTTCGCCATATGAGACTCTGGGAACCCATTGAGCCCCCCGGCTGTGAAAAGCCCAGATGTTGGTGCTTCCCTCTCTGGTAACTGACTAGGTAACTGATGTAATGGTCAGACTCTGGAAGCCGTCTGCTGATCTGTTTTTCTGTTTGTTTGTAACTTCTGTTTGTATTCTCTGAAGTTCAGGGTGCTGACTTTTCCCCCTGAACTAGGTAAATGATAAAGTGAGACTGTTAACCCATTTTGAGTTGCTTTCCTTTGGAAAAGCATATCTAAGAACCTGTGCTAGCAGCCATCCTGGGTATGCTAGGGTGCTTGCTGATACAGGGAGTCTTGCTTGTAGGAAGACTTTCACACCTGTTTATTTCTGATTAGGCCCTGAGTCAAGAGCATTGTGATGCTGGCTGGTTCTGAGAAGTGTACATATGTATAGATAGATAGATAGATAGATAGATAGATAGATAGATAGATATAGATATAGATATATAGATATACTCTTAGTTGGTGTTTTGCTTTGGGGACTTGTTTATGAGAAGGATCTTGTGATTCTCTGGTTGAGAGTCTGATTTGCCACATGTTCAGAGCTCCTTGACTGGTCAAACATAAAGGCTCTCTCAATCTAGGGATGTATGTAAAGTGTAAAGCAATATTGCTTTGATTCAGGCAGTAAAAGCCCTGTTTGTTGCTCTTTATTTCCCTGCTTGTATTTCCTCTGTTTGTATTTTCTCTGAAGTTTGGGATTCTGACTTTTCCCCTGAACTAGTGAATGTAATTTTAAAAAGATTGTTGACCTCTTAAATAGCTATCTTTCCTAGTAAAGCAGATCTAAGAACCTGTTCTAGCAGCCATCCTGGACATGCCAGTATGGTTGACACTACACTTATTTCTCTAAGTCTATTTTTTTCCTTTTCTCTAATCCGAGATCATCTTTACTATACCTGCTTTTATGCATTCAGTTGAAGCATAATCAATATATTGTAGCCCCCTCCTTATTTTAACTTTGTGTCTTTGTTTTAAATATGCTTCTTGTAAACAATATATTGTCAAATTCTTCTTTCTAATCTCCTCTTCTATCTTCTTCCATTTTGTGGGTGAATTCATGCCATTTATAACCACAGTCAGGATACTTAATTATGTTTCCTGTATCCTCTTTTTTATTCTTTTTTCCCCAGTGAAACAATATATTAAATAAATATTTGTTAAGCACTTATTATGTGCCAGGCACTGTGCTAAGCACAGTTCTCCCCCTCTTTATCATAACACCTTATCTTTTAATTCCTTTTAAACCACTCTTCATGTTACCTCTTCTGAATTTAATATTTGTTTTGTTGATCACTAATTTTTCCTTTAATCTACCTTCCCTCTTACTCCCTCATTCTTTTTTTTTCCTTGTTGAGTTTAATATATTTCTATAGCATAGTCTATGTATATCATGTTTGTTCTACCCTCCTGACAAGTTTGGATGAAAATGAGGTTCAAGTATTGACTGCTTCTCTCATGCCTTTCCTGTTTGTATAAACTTTAAATTCTGCATATTATTTCGTGATATAATTTCCCTTCACCTTCTACCCAGAGTATCCTTTCACTCTTCCTTTTCCTTTCTTCTTTGAAGATCACAAAACAGATTAAAATAATTTGCTGGTCCTCTGCCTTATTTTACTTCCTCTATTACCTTTAATGACACCAAGGTTCTGAAGGGATACTTATCATGACCTCTACTTTTCTATGTAAATGTTTAATTCTTATAAAGTCTCTTTTTTAAAATGTTACAATCATTATTTGTTTTGTTTGTCAATTTGTTTCAATTTATGGTATAAAATAAGCATTTTTATAACATATTATAATAAAAAAGATGATTGCACACAAAACTGGAAGTCTGCTATGTATAACTTTCTACTCCTTTTAAATATGTGACAAAGTTATTACTTAAATTTATTTTTTTCTGTTTTCCCCTTCCCCCCACCCTAGAGATAGTCACCATTAGACACAAAAAGGTGTGTGTGTGTGTATGTGTGTGTGTGTGTATGTATCAAATTATTCTATACATCTATTAATCAGTCTTTCTCTGGATGCAGATAGTGTCTTTTTTCATACGTCCCTTATAGTTAGTTTGGGTATTCATAATAGTCAAAATTACTTATTCACTCAAAGTCATTCTTAAAACAATATCACTGTTATTGTATACATTGTTCTCTTGATTCTGTTAACTTCACTCTTCATTATTTCAGGCTAACCTGTCAGTGTTTGGTTTTTTTTTCTAAGATCATTGTGAGCTCATCATTTATAATAGCACAGTAGTGTTCCATCATAATCATACACAACAACTTATTCAGTCATTCACCAGTTGATGGACATCCCTGAAATTTACATTCCTTTGACATCACAAAGAGAGTTGTTATAAACATTTTAGATCAAATAGGCTATTTTCCTTTTCCCTAATCATCTTTGGAAACAGACCTAGTAGTGGTATTGTGGAATCAAAGAGCATAGGTAGTTTAATAACTCCTTGGGCATAAACCCAAATTATTCTCCAAAATTGTTGAATCAATTCACAATTACCAACAATTAACAAGTGTCCCAATTATTCCAGACCCCCTCCAACATTTATTACCCCAGCCAATCATTCTATCCAGTCTGGTAGGTATAATATGATATCTCAAGATGCTTTTAATCTGCATTTTTGTAATCAATAATGATTTAGAGCATTTTTATATGACTATAAATTGCTTTCATTTCTTCATTGGAAGACTGTCTATTCATATTCCTTGACCATTTATCAATTTGAGAATGACTTGCATCATTATAGATTTGATAAAGTTCTTTCTATATTGAGATAGGTGACCTTTATCTGAGAAACTGTGTATAAAATTTTCCCCCAATTTTCTGATTTCTTTCTGATCTTGGCAACATTTTTTTTACTTGCACAAAAATATCTTTAATTTAATATAATCAAAATTATCCACTTTATACCTCACTTTGCATTCTATCTCTTGTGTATTCATAAATTGCTCATCTGTCCATAAGTTTGATAAGTAATATGTTCAATGTTCTTGTTATTTTCTTATAATCTCTCTTTATATCTAGGTCATGTATCCATTTTAACATTATCTGGGTAAATGGTAAAAAATATTGGTCTGTGCCCAGTTTCTGCCACACTGCTTTCCAGTTTTCCAATTTTTTTTTTT
>CM053581.1:1447012-1526837 GCA_028627135.1 Pseudochirops cupreus | reverse complement strand
CAGGGAGCTGAGTCCAGCCCTGAATGAGCCATGGATTTAGCCTCAGGGTGGCCAGGAGCAGCTGTGGCTGGAGCATTTGGGAGAATGGATCACCAGCAGCTGTGGTAGTTTCCAGAATTATCAACTCATAAATGCTGAAGACAAAGTGAAAGGTCAGTGGAACTCAGCTGAATTTGGGGAGGGGGGGGGGACACAGGAGCGAGTCTGGCCATTTGCACCCAGAGCCAGAAGTGGCAGAAGCAGCCCCTGCAGCCACTTCCATGGCATTGCTTCAGAGCTCCTGGCCTTCAGGTTGCAGGGGGGCCAAGCAACCTTCAGAGGCTAAATGCTCTTGCCTTAACCTGCCTGGATTTGGATCATGGTTTTGGGTGATGGTCCTGAGGTATGTGACCAGTGAGCCAAAGCTGGTGGGGGTTGTAGAGACAGCAGCCTCCTG
Source organism: Pseudochirops cupreus (assembly GCA_028627135.1). NCBI lineage: Eukaryota > Metazoa > Chordata > Mammalia > Diprotodontia > Pseudocheiridae > Pseudochirops > Pseudochirops cupreus. The sequence continues at coordinate 1,526,401 of CM053581.1, read as the reverse complement.
ATAGCTCCGGCAGCTGTGAAAATCCCAGTAATTTAGGACAAAGCTCTCCCCTCTGGAAGCAGAGTTCTACTATGTCAAAGGGCTCAAAAGTAAGTTAATTGACTGGCAACATGAATAGGCAAAGGAACAAAGCAAACACAGTGATCCAACTTTAGATTCCTTTTTGGGGGACAAAAAGGATCAAAGCATGGACAGGAGTAAGACAACACAGTCAGAACTCCTGCACCAAAAGCTTCCAAGAAAAAATATGAACTGGTTACAGGCCATGGATGACCTTAAGAAAGATTTTGAAAACCAAATAAGAGAAGTGGAGGAAAAACTGGGAAGAGAAATGAGAATGAAGCAAGAAAATCAGGAAAAGAGAGTCAACAACATGATTGAAGAAAATAACACCTTAAAAAACAGCCTACCTCAAATGGCAAAAGAAGTCCAAAAAGCCAATGAGGAGAAGAATGCTCTAAAAAGCAGAATTTGACAGATGGAAAAAAGAATTTCAAAAGCTCACTGAAGAGAATAATTCCTTCAGAATTAGATTGGAGCAAATGGAAGTTAATGATTTTACGAGAAATCAAGATACTACTAAACAGATCCAAACAAATGGGAAAATAGAAAGCAATGGGAAATATCTCATTAGAAAACTACTGACCTGGATAATAGATCCAGGAGAGACGATATAAAAATTTTTGGACTGCCTGAAAGCCATGATCAAAAAAGAACCTAGAAATCATCCTTCAAGAAATTCTCAAGGAAAATTGCCCTGATGTTTTAGAACCAGAGGCCAAAATAGAAATTGAAAAAATTTACCAATCACCTCTTGAAAAAGATCCCCAAAAGAAAACTCCTAAGAATGTTATAGTCAGGTTCTGGAGTTCCCAGATCAAGGAGCAAGTATTACAAGTTGCCAAGAAGAAACAATTTGAATACTGTGAAAACACAATCAGTATAGCACAGGATCTAGCAGCTTCTACATTAAGGGATCAAAGGGCCTGGAATATGATATTCCAGAAATCAAAGGAGCTAAGGTTAAAATCAAGAATTACCTACCCAGCAAAATTGAGTATAATGTTTCAAAGGAAAACATGGTTATTCAATGAGGTGGAGGACTTTCAAGCATTGTTGATGGAAAAGACAGAGCTGAATAAAAAGTTTGACATTCAAATACAAGAAGCATGAGAAGGTAAACATGGAAAAGGAAGCATAAGGAACTTATCAAAGTTGAACTATTTACATGCCTACATGGAAAAATGATAATTGAAACTTTTCTCAGTATGAGGATAGTTGAAGGGAATATAAATGTGTGTGTGTGTATGTATGTATGTATATATATATATATATATATACACACACACATGTCTATGTAGGAGGGTATATATGCATATGAATATATATGTGACTGTGTGTATATATGTGTACAGGTATACATAGACAGAGGGCACAAGATCATTTGAACAGGAAGGGATGATATTTAAAAGGTGAAATTGAGAGGTGGGAGAGGAATATAATGAGAGGAGACAGGGAGAGAATGGGGTTAATCATCTCATATAGAAGAGACAAGGGATAACTATTCCAATGGTGGGGAAGAATAGGAAGGCATAAGGGAATGGGTCAACCTTCCTCTCATTGAATTTGGCTTAAGGAGGGAATGACATACACTCTAAACTGGGTATCTTGCCCTACAGGAGAACAGGATGAGAGGGGGGATGATGGAAGGGAGGGCAGGTTGTGGGGGAGGGGAGTTGTTAGAAGCATACACTTTTGTAAAGGGACAGGGACAAAGTAGAGAACAGAACAAGTGGGGAGATGGGATAGGAGGGAGGGAAATATAGTCAGTCTCTCACAATAAGTCCATTGTGGAGATGATTTGCATAACTACACATATACAGCCTATATTGAATTGCTTGTCTTTCCAGTGGGGGTGAGTGATGAGGAAGGAAGGGGAAGAATCTAGAATTTAAAGTTTTAAAATCAAATGTTTAAAATTATTAATACTATTATTATTATTATTATTATTATTATTTACATGCAACTGAGAAATAAGATATACAAGCACTGGGATAGGGAGATCCATCTTGCCCTACTGGAAAGTCAGAGAGGTGATGGGAGAGGATACAGGAGGGAGCAGATTGGGGGAGGGGGTAAACATGGGGAGAAAATTTGTAACTCAAAATTTTGTGGAAATGAATGATGTAAACTAAAAATAAACAAATGTTAATTTAAAAATAAACAAAAATTTAACAAATACAAGGTTACTATATTTATTTGCTGCTGTTAATTGTATGTGTACTCTGTTTTAATGATCTACCTTTTGATTTCTTAGCCAGTGCCAGACAGTTTTTATAATTACTGCCTTATGATTTTGATAAAGATCTGATAGTTCTTAATCTCCATCCTTTGCAATTTTTATTAGTTCATTTAATATTCTTAATTTTTTGTTATTTCAAATGAATTTTGTTATTATTTTTTCTAATTTGGTAAAATGTTTTTGGTAATTTTATTGGGATAGCATTGAATATGTAAATTAGTTTGTGTAAAATTATATTTTTATTTTGTTAGCCCTGCCTACCCACAAACTATTAATATTACTCCAGTTATTGAAATCTGATTTTATTTGTATACTTTTTCTGATTTTTATATAGTTCTTTGGTTGCTTTTGGCAGGTATTTGGGCAGTTCCCAGATACTTTACACTGCCTAGAGTTATTTTAAAGGGGATATCTTCTACTATCTCTTTCAGTGTTTTGTTTGTGATTTATAGGAATGCTGATGATTTATGTGGATTTACTTTACATACATGAAAATGGAAAATTCAATATAAAATATCCAGAAGAAATATAAAGAAAATGTTAAAAACTAATTATAAGGCACTTATTAAAGTCAAACTGTTTACTTAGTATGGATGAAATGTATGCATGTATGTATTTTAAAACTGTCATTATTACTAAGGTAGTTTTAAAGAAAGTGTGGAACTGAATTGTGAATGATTTGGTGATTTAAAAAAAAACAGGTAGGAAAAGTTAAAAAGGAACAATTATCTCATAAAGACAGGAGCAAACAGAAGAACTAATACAGAGGTAGTGGAAGGGTTGTTGATGTTGGAAGCTTACTCTCATCTGGGTTGAAACCTCTGGAAAGGTAGAGAAGTGTTCTGAACTTGTAGAGAGGTGAAAAAACTGGGAATTAGGAGGAGAGCCTTTTAGAAGGGTATATAAATTAGGATATAAAAGGGTAGGGGAAAAGATAAGGGAGGGATTTTTTGAGGGGTACAAAAAGGAATAGGATGGTAAGGTAAGAAGATAAGGTTACAAGGAGATGGTAAAGAGGGGCTGAGAAGGAAAAATAGTAAAAAAAAAAGTGAATAAAACATAGAAGGAAATTCACAAGTTGTAAGTATAAGTTTGAATGTAAATGGGATGAACTAACATAAAATGGAAATGGATAGCAGAATAGATTAAAAATCAGAATCCAACAATATGTCATTTACAAAAACACATTTAAGCAGGAAAGATATACACAGTTAAAATGGAGGGTTGAAGTAAAATTTATTATGCTTCAGCTGATGCAAAAAGGCAAGCATAACAATTATGATCTCAGACAAAGTTATGGTTAAAATGGATGTAATTAAAAGAGATGAACAGGCTAACCACATTTTGATAGAAGGTGCCATGGACAATGAGGCAATATCAATACTGAACATACATGCACCAAATACTGTGGTATCTAAACATTTGAAAGAGAAGTTAGATGAATTAAATGTAGGAATAGATAGCAGTACTATAGTAGTAAAGTTACTTCTGATTGATGACTTGTATTTACATTTTTCTGTTTCTTTTGACTTCCGGGTTTGTATTTCAAAGTTGCCACTCAGTGCTGTTCTTTTCACCAGAAATATGTGGAAGTCTTCTGCTACATTGAAGGTTCATTTTCCCTCTGTAATATTATGCAGTTTGCTGGGAAGCTTATTCTTGATTACAGACATACATGTTTTGTCTTTTGAAATAAAGTATTTTATGGATTCAACTCCTTCATAATGGTACCTGCTAAGTCTTGTACAATTCCAGTTGTGACACTTTGGTATCTTCATACTTTTTTTTTCCTGGCTGCTTGTTGCATTTTTTTTTTCCTTTGTCCCAGAAGTCAGAATTTTGGCGATAGTGTTCCATGGAGTTTTCATCTCAGGATTTATTTCAGGATGTGTTTGATGGATTTTTTCTGTTTTTAATTTTTTCTTTTGTTCCAATGTATCAAGAGAATTTACTTTCATGATTTCTGTGCAGTCTCTGTCTTTGTGTCTCTATCTAACTGTCTCTCTCTGTCTCTGTATCTTTGTCTTCTTTCTCTCTGCCTCTCTTTTTCTCTCTCTCATAGTCCAAAGATTTTTAAACTATTTCTCCTTGATCTGTTTTCCACGTCAATTGTTTTTCATATGAGATTTCTTACATTTTCTTCAGTCACTGAAGAATCTTTTCAGTCATTTGAATATATTTTTCTATTTTTAATATCCCTGATTGTCTTATGGAGTCATTAACTTCTGTTTAGTCCATTATAATTTTAAGAGTGTCTGTCATAAGTTTCTAAAACTCTTGCACTAAATGGTAATTATTTTTCCAAGTCTTTTCTTTATAGCTTTCTTTACTCTTCTAGTTCTTTCCTTCATTGAACCTGATATCTTTATCACTTTTGTCCAAGTCTTACCCTTTTTTTTAGCAGAATATGCCTTCTTAAATTCCTGGACTGGGTTATATTTCAGTTTGTATCCTCAGGGGATTACGGGGCAGTTAGATGGATCAATGGATAGAGGGCTGTGTCTGGTGTCATGAAGATTCATCTTCATGAGTTCAAATCTGGTCTGAGACATATACCAGATGTGTGACCCTGGGCAAGTCACTTAACACTTTTTGCTTTGTTTTGTCATCTGTAAAATAAGCTGGAGAAGAAAATGGCAAACCACTTTGGTATCTCTACACAGAAAACCCCAAAGGGGGTCATAAAGATTTGGACATGGCTGAAACAACTGAACAACAACAATATCCACAAAAGGGGAAAATGTTTTCTTTTTGTTCAATTGAATTAAAGAAATAACCTTTATCCAATGCTTATGACTTGGTTTATAAAGCATCTTTAGTCACTATCATATGTAGGATAAAATAGAAACTCCTGTGTTTGGCATTGAAAGTTCTTCCCTCTGTGTCTCTCTCCTATTTTTACAGTCTTCTCCACATCTCCTCTACAATCCAGTGACACTGGCTGCCTTGATGTTCCCTTGATTCATACTCCATCTCTTGATTCTGAGCACTTTCATTCACTACTCCCCGTGTATGGAATTCTCTCATTCCTCATCTCTGCTTCCTGGCTCCCTTGTCTTCCTTCAAGTCTCATTGAAAATCTCACCTCTTGCAAGAAGCCTTTCCCAATTCATTCTAGTATTTATCCTTTGGTGATCATCTGCAACATATGCTGTTTATGTCTTGTTTTTATGTAGTTGTCTGCATGTTATCTCTTCCGTTAGAGTATGAGATCCTTAAGAAGAGGGGCTGGTTTGCCTTGCTTGCATCTCAAGTGTATAACACAGTGCTTGGCACATAGTAGGCACAGAATAACTGTTGACTTCATTAGTTATGGTCATTAGAGAAGAGAATTACTGGAACACAATTTTTAAAATATCAATAAGGCCCTAGTACCCCCAGCAGATCTTAAGTTGCTTGGGGACAGAGGGTAATTCTTGCACAGTTTCATGGAACTCACCCATGATCCAGCTCTCTGAACAGCGAATCATCCAGAACCACTCCAAATCAGCGTGGGGAAAGATCAGCACTTGGACAGCTCCAATAAATACAGAAAGTGCCAGCACTAAGGGATGGTGCTTTCACTTCCAGGAGAGACCTCTTTGCCTTCACTCAGATCTGACTACTTATTGCTTCCAATGCTCACTGCTATTAAACTTGGGGGTTCTGTCTAGAAGGGGTCACAGCAGATTATTCAGCATTCTAGAGTTTATCTGGGATTCCATCCATACGGAAGTGTCTTCCAATGATGCAGATCTGTTTAGTCTTCCCATATAACATTTATCCGTGTCCTCCAGGAGGTGACCAGGTGGAACGGTGGATGGGGCTCTGGGCTTGGAGTTCAAAAGACCTGAGTTTAAATTTAGCCTCAGACATTTCCTAGAAGTATTTTCCTGTGTAAGTCACTTCTCCTCTTCCTGCCATAGACCCATCATCTGAAAAACGGGAGTAATAAAACACCTGACCCGAAGGGGTTTTGTAAGTATCAAATGAGATATTTATAAAGTACTCAAATGACTGAATAAAACATTTATTGACCACCAACTATGTGCAAAACATTGTGCTAAATGTTGAGAATGCAAATAGAAAAGTCAGATAGTCCTTGCTGTCCAGGAGCTCACACCTGAATGGGGGAGACAATGCATAGGGAATGTTTCAACTGTAGATCCAGTGGAAGGGTATCATGGTATTTTGGGTACAGTGACAAAGCAGATGGTTAGGCTTCTTCTTGAGGGTCATTCCCACTGATAAAATCCTATCAGTTTCTGATGCTGAACTATTTGACCATGGCAAGGACTTGCTTTTATGGGTCTTCAATAGATGTGGATAAGGCACCTGAAGTGCAGTTAAAGTGTTAAATAAATGTTATATATTGTGCTTGCTATTGTTGTCATTGTACCACAGTCCTTTGCTTCCCCTTAGCATCCTAAAGGTATTCTTGGGGCCATTGGGCTTTCCATCTGTCAGCCATCCCTCTTATCATATGACTAGTCCCTTCTCTTTCTTGCTCATACATATTCCTGAAGACAAACACTAACAAGGCCAGAGGGCTAGAGCAGAAGGAACCCCAAGGGCTGGCTATTCCAGCCCACTAACTTTATAGATGAGATGACTGAGCCTCAGGGAGGGGGAGGGGCTAGCCTACGATCAGCATTTCTTCATTGTCCTTTGGGTGACATTAATGTTCAATTCTGAGGATGTGCCACATTCTATCACTAGCTGCCATGCAATAACATTGGTTTTAAACAAAGATAGCTCTAGATTTCTAGGAGATGTTTAGTGTTATTAAAGGAGCTTTGCAATTTCTTGAAGGCAATCCAGTGTCCTCATCTCCTCCCATTTTATTTTAGGCCTGCCTATTTGTATTCTCTGTCCTAGGTATCTATACCAGTGAACCAGGACTAGAAGTTCTTTGTCTAAATACATGTCATAATCTGGGCAAAAGATTCTTTTCATCTGCTTTGTGTTTGTTTTCCATGTGTGCATGGTAAACACAATCATTTCAAATTGTTTTAGATTTCTTGTAGGAGGCCTTAAGAAGGTCTAGCCATTGACATAATGTGTATGACATCATCCACTCAACAGGGCTGGAAAACTTTGGCATCTAAAAGGAATCTCTCTTCACTGTAAAACTTCACAGCCCAGCCCCCTTCACAGGGGGAGCCCATCTGGGGAGCAGAGATCATGTGGTGTCATTGGCATGCCGTGTCTGAGCTTTATTGATGAAGGGGTCCCAATCTTAGCTTGGTAATGAACAATTTTAAGGAATCTCCAATAGTGTTGATGAGTGGATACGATAACATTGTCTCTGTAATTAATATTTTAAAGAGTCTTCAATAATGTTGATGCATAAAATTGAGATCACCGTTGGAAAAATGTCTTTATGGTATCATTTTGTGCTATGTATAATATATACATAGGACCAAATTAAATAACACATAATGCACTTTGCAAGCTGAAAGCTCTGTATAAATGTTAGGAGATGTAAGCGTGTGTGTGCATGTATGTCTGTGTTACACATACATATATGAATGTGTATATGTTTATACACAGAGATACATATATACATATGTGCATGTGTGTATTGTGTGTTTGCGTACACACATATATTTAACAAATAAGAAATACAATCGGATTTGATGTTATCTATCTTTTACTCAGCTGTGTTACAGTGGCCAGTCTTCTGTGGATTGTCACTAATAAAAACCCTGCTGGTCACCACTAACCCATCTGTTGATATTGACTTTGACTTTTATTTGTGTATAATGTATATTTCATATCTATGTAAATATTCTACATACAAGCATCTTAGGCAGGAGTTATTGCTTTTCCCTCAGCTCCCTTATTTTCTTTCCATTATTAATAAAGTCCAGCTTTCTTTTTTGAAATTTGTCTATGTGTGTGATCTCTTCCCTTCCTATGGACACCTTGTGACACAGTCACTCAATACCTTCACAATCATATTGGATACCCTGGCTCTGCTCTATTTTTACTTATTCTAATCCAGTTATTTTTCATATCTTTGTTCTCCTTATCAATATTTCTTTTTAAAATAAACCACAACTAAACTGAATTAAATTTGGATTTTTCAAAGGCATGGTATTTTTACCTCCCAGTTATCCCAGGCTTAACTCCTTCTTGTGACACAGCAAAGCCATCAGACCCAGCCTCCACTGTTGTGATGATTCCATCGATCCATGCTCACCATGTTCTGGCTCTCCAGTGGTGAGAGGGGGCCTCTCTTTCCTCCCTGTTTTCTACAGTCTTTATGAAGATTTTTCAGTTACTCCACATTTAGCATCCTTATAGTTATCTCATTCAGACTATTGGAGCTGATGCTTCTATATGTCTTTTGCTTGGCCAGATTTGCTCTCCCTTACTTCCTAGAAACCTTCTGGTGTCTCTCTGCATTCCTCCTCCTCCTCACTTCCTCCCCACAAAAGCCTTGCATTACAGGCATATACTTATCTTCTTCATACAATGTCTGGTTTGGGGATGTTTGCTTAATTTCCTTCTTTGCTAGCTCAGCACTCAGGCACTTTGGAGGCACCCAGCCTCTGGCTCTTTATGGACGTTCCAGTGTGACTGAATACCAAAGGGGGCTTTGGGGATGATGAAGCAATGCCCTTATTGGTTCCTGTGCAAGGAGAGTTGATGAATTCCTGTACCTCTAAACTCATTTTTTTTCTTTTATTTGATGGGCTGCAGAGCTTGTAATTTCTCCTTATGCCTTGTTTGGGAGTGGTGGGGGTCTGGCTGTTCACCTTTATCTTATACATTCTGTCTGGCAACCACTCTAGACTGTCTCTCTCTCTCTCTCTCTCTCTCTCTCTCTCTCTCTCTCTATCTCTCTATCTCTCTGTCTCTCCCTCCCTCCCTCCTTCCTTCCTTCCTTCTTCCCTTCTTCTTTTCCTTCCTTCCTTTTTTATTTTGTTCTTTTTAAATGTATTTTTGTTCTTATGATATACTTGACAACCATCAGCAAACACAAAATATTCCTTAGACAAAGAGAAAAAGAGAATTATACATGAAACTCTGAATCACTGTTACCTAGAGTCTATTTTTTTAAAGCACACAGAAAATTTAATAGAGCATTTGCCACACTTTCCTGCTTGCCTCTGTTCCCTTTTGAATTTCCCTTGACTTTCTTCTTGTGTTTCTTTAATGTTTCATTGACAATCACTGGTTTTTATTTTTATCACTATCACTGCTCCCCCTACCCCCAGGTTATTTCCATACTCAGTGGGAGGTTCTCACTGTACTTGGATGGAATGCCTGGTGTTCCAGATCTGGTTACTTTCCATCTTCCTTCATATATGTCTCTTCCATTAGACTGTGAACACCTTGAGGGCAAGGACTATGTTTTACCTTCCTCTATCCCTACCACTTAGCATGGTGCCTGACACATGGAAAGTATTTAATAAGTGCTGGCCAACTGATTGAATCTTGAGCATTTATCATATGCCTCTTGTGTTGCAAGTCCCATAGTCAGTGTTGGGAACACAATGATTAAATAAAACAATCTCTTATCTAAAAAAGCTCGTATCATGTTAAGTGAGGAAGGAGGAAAGTCACATGTACACAGAGAAAAACAAAGTTAACACAATAAATTCAAAATTAATTGGAGGAGGAGGATAGGCTTCATGTAGTAAAGAGCACCCAAGTTGATTCCTTGATGTGAGTTTGAGATTGTAGGAGGCAGAGGTGGAGAAGGAGAGCATTTTGGTCCCGGGAGAATTAATTGCCTGTACAAAGACTTGTTGATGGCAGAGAGAATGTTCTGTATAGGAAGCAAGGAGTAGGCCAGTTTTGGCTACAGTAGAGAGTATGGGAAGCAGAAGCATTCATATCCAGTAAGAAATGGAGGTAAGATAGAAGGAATGATCAGGACGTGATTGGTAAAAGATGAGAAGCTGTGATTTGGAGGGTCAGTGAGGAAGGGAGGATTCACATGAATGTATATTGCTCTCTAGTTTTGTCCAGGTAGCTAGTGAGACACTGATTTGTTTTCTGAAGAGAGGCAGAAGCTTTCATTTAATATACTATCACTGGGTTGGACATCAGGAAACCTCGGTCCATTTCGAAGAACTGTCACCAATCTCTTTGACACCTGGGAAAGTAATTTAAACTCAATAAAACCCAGATAATTACACTTACCTCACTGAGATGTCTAGAGCATTAATGAGATCATGTCTACCCAGTGTTTCAGACTCTTCATTTTGCAATATAAATAGCAAGGAGCAGAACTCTATCCTTTCAGATGTCTAATAAAGATAACTAGAGCCAGGATGAGCAGCAAAAGTAAGCGGCTGCTGTAACAAGGACCTGTTTCACTTGAATCACTTGGCATTTCAATGGTCCCTTTTGTGTGCTCACATTTGAGAAGATCCATCCCCTCTGTTTAGAGCTTCCTTGATGGCTAACTGAGCACTAAATGGAGAGAGGAAGAGTACTCTCTGTGCTTGAATTACCCTCCATAAATCACTGTGCACAGTATCATAAAATAAATCACAATAAAAAGTTTAATGAAACCCATAAATCACCTCTTCACTATACTCCTAGCCATGAACTAGGAGGCAGTAGTTTTAATCACAAGCCCCTACATTCAATTATCACTGGTCTATGTAACTCACAGGCAAGTATGCACAAACTCTGGGGTTTCCCCAACCAAGTTCTATTGTAAGGGTGCTGCTAGACCACATGACTCTTGTTTATTTTGTCCCCATCCTGAATTTGCTGTGGACAGTCTCAGAATTTGGCTTGAATATACCTCTTGTCCAGGTCTCTGCAGGTACTGTATGATTGTTCCCATAAAGTACTCAAGGTAGCAAGTTATATTGGGTATAGGACAGTCTTTATTTTATTCCACAATAAAAAAAATTGGTAATATCACATAAAGGACTGACCAAAGCCCCCAACATATAGCTCCATTCTCTCCATCATAAGTCACTCAATAAGCTTTTTAAAAATTCTTTGCCAGGCCCAAATGCTAGAGATACAAAGACCTTAAAGAGTTCACATTCTAATAAGGGAGACAATATGCCAATGAATCTGGACCTAACAAGATACACACAATGCAACTGGAAAGCCTTAGAAGAAGACATCAGCAGTGGGCTTAGGAGAGACCTCCTTCACAAGGTAGGGTTTGGGCTGAGCTTGGAAGGACATCAAGGCGTTCAGGAAGCAGAGGTGAGGAGAACATTCCAGGCACTGGGGACAACCAGGGCAAAAGTATGCAGTTTGGACATGAAGTGTCTCCAGTGTCTCTGGATCATAGAATGAGTTGGAGTTGTAAAGTGTAAGAAGACTGAAAATACAGAAAAGAGTCAAGTTGGAGAGTACTTTGAATGCCAAACAGAGGATTTTATATTTGATCCTGGGGCAGAAGGGGACCAGTGGAAGTGTTTGGGTAGGATAGCTCCATGGTCTTACCTGTGCTTTAGGAAGGCACTTGAGTAGAAGAATCCATGAGTCCTTGGCAGTTGAGTGGAGGAATCCATGAGTCCCACTTTTCTCCTGGCTCCATGGAGCAGCTTCTAACACTATCATCCCCATCATATGGATTCCCTCTGGAAAGAAAATGAGCGTGAGGTTGTTCAAAGGGTCACTACTTGCCCATCAGAACTATACTAATCAAAGACAGCCAGGAAAGGCTTGATCTGGACTCTCTGCTCTGCCATATTGGGGTCTGATACTCATTCTTTTGACTTCTGTGCAAGTATTCAATTCTCTTCTCTCCAAAAGGCTGGTGCTGCCCAGTAACTCCCACTCCCTTCCCTAAGGCCAGGTTCCCAAACATTCCTGGAAGTTGACATTGTCCAGGGAATACCCTCCTTCTTAATTATCCCTTCAGGAGGCCAAGGTTTGGAACTCTTGGTATTGACTAGGAGGTTGGGGACTGCTGCCCTTGAGCCCAGAACCTCCTCTCCCAACTGGTTGTCTTCTGACCTGAGGGGCAACACCACTCCCTCTCAATGGTGGGAGCAACTGCAGTAGTGATGCCTAGGCAGCCAGTGTCTCCTCTTGGAACAGGAGGAAAAGTGGGTGTGCCCAGAGGGTTCTTCTCCTTGACTCCCCCAATAAATCTTCATTAGTAAATGGAGGAGGTATTTCTCTACATCTCTGGAGTTGAGCAGAACATTGGTTATCAGTCACAGATCTAGAGATGGTAGAGACCTTAGATGCCTTCCAGACAAGACCCATCATTTTTACAGGTGAGGAAACTGAGGCTCAAAGAGGTTCAGTAACTTACCTTAAGATAGCATGGGTCTGAGCAGGCCTTGAAACTTCTGTCTCCCTTTCCACTGCACCACACTGTCCCCACCCACCCACTCTCAGTGCATGATTGACTGGCCCTCCTCCTGTGCCAGCTGTGCATCTTCTAAACAAAGTCCCCACTGCACAGACACACTTGCCATCAGACCCAAATGATTTTTAAGTCCAGAGTCCTCACTATTCTTCCTCTTCTGTCAGCCATTTGCAAATTAAGGCACTTATCTTTTAAACTGAATTGCATTTTGTTTTAAATGAGCCAGAAAAAGAAATGTTGATTCTAACGGGAACAGGCGTGATAATCTCCTGGCAGAGGCACTGCTAGGAGAACTGGTTCTTGGCAGGTATCGGGGCTCTCTGACAACAGGCCTTGGCCTTGGGACTTGCATCCCAGACAGGGACTTTGAAATGAAACCAGATATTGGGGCTGGATTCAATAAATTCCAGAGTAAAGAAGGTCAGTGACAAGCCGAGTAATTGCCTCCCAAAGGAGAGCAGCATTTCCCGGCAGGTCCCTTGAGGACACTCTAAGTTACATTCATCTAACAAGTTATTGCTGGAACCCATCCAAAACTTTGTCAGAACTCCATAGCCCCTCGCGCTCCACACACATGCCAACAAGGAGAGGCAGACTCCAAGAGAGTCCCTGGGAGAAAGCTAACCTCTGCAGAAAATTTAGTGGTATTTACTGCGCTTATAATGATGGATGAGGAATAACAAGAATTTTAAAATAACTACCATTTGTGTACATAGGACTGGGTTCTGGAGAGGTGATTTCCTTCCTCTGAGGCTAGATATCTTCCCAAGACACCAAACTGCTTACAATTAATATATAGACATTACCTTACTTGAGCCTCCTGATATACATGTTAGAAAGCTACTACAAATACCATTGTCCCCATTTCAGGAAGGAGGAACCTGGGTCTGAGACAGACTGAATATGACTTCTCTGGGACTGGTTATGCAGCTAGCACGTGTCTAAGGCAGAATTTGAACCCAGGTGTTTTACCTTCTCCAAGAGCATCACTCTCACAATGGCACCATGGCATTTTCCCTTACTATGTGTGCCTAACTTGGAAAGCCCCACAGGACCAAAGGGTAAGATCTCACCTGTGCTTAGAAAGGTACCTATGGCCCCAGAGGAAGTCATGGGCACTTGACAAGTGTGACAGACAAGAGGCGCCAAATCACTGTTTTATAAGTAACTTGGTGTGAAGTGTGTTGCCCCAGGTACTGAGCTTAACTGTTCAAAAGCAAGAGTCTCTGTCCTTAAGGAACTGAAGTTTTGCTGATGGGATGCTCTACCTGCACACATAAGGAACTAAAAGGAAAGTATTCTAAATGAACAGAGTGATTTCCAGGATGGGGGCACAAACAGTTGGAGAGATCAGGAATGGCCTCCTGGAAGAGGTGACTCTTGAGCTGAGCCCTGGAAGAATCGAGGACTTTTATTAGAAGAAGATCAAGAATGAGACATCAACCTGTGCCAAGTCACAGACACAGACTTAGAAACGTGTGCTGAGGGAACAGCAAGGAGATAACTTTAGCTTGGACATGGAGTGTTTGAGAGGGAGACCTGAGATCAGTCTGGAAAGACCAAGAGACCAACAGGTACAGAGGTTCTTTAAATAACAAAGAGAAGAATTCAGATATTAGCCTCCAGGAGATGTGAAGCCACTGGACTTTCATAACCAGGGGAAATGGAGCAGTTAGGCATATGCTTTAGGGATAGCCATTGGGTAGCTAGATGAGGGACAGACAGAGGGAATTGAAGGAAGAGACCACACAGCACAGGCAAGGGGGGGATGGAGGCCTGATCTAGATTGCTTGAGGTGTGGATGGAGCCAATATAATGGATGCAAGAGGTGTTGTGGAGATAGAAGCTCATTGACTAAGGGTGGGGTATGAGTCAGAGTTACAAGAGGTCCTTCAAATCAGAAAGCTAGGGCATGGACCTTCTATAGACTTCTGCAGGAGCTGGGCCAGCCAAGGTGAATGATGGCATGATAGAAGCTCTATCCTCTGGTGTCCTCAGAAGGCAGGGCCATCTGGAGTCAGAGGGGCTCTGACCCACAGGCCCCAGCTGCAGGCAGGGGAAGGCCCCACCCAATGGGAATCTCTGAGGACATGCCCTTTGCAATAAGCTGGTCTGTTTCATCTTTGTCATCTGGCTTCCAGCCTCTTAGAATCATTCCCTGAAGATGTCAGCAGACCATCTGCTCCCATCAAGAGTGTAAATGACTTGACATTTCCTCAGCACAACACCCTGAACAGTGTTCTCAGAAATGCATATCAGACTCTTAATGAGGCAGAAATTGCCCACCAGGAGTTGCCAAAAAAAAAATAATAATAATAACTCAACCAAACATTTCCATGGGTCCAGTTGGATCCTCCTTTGAAGGGCCCGTTTCAATCATTTATGCATGTAAAAGTGCTGGACAAAGTTTACTCTTCCAACTAAGACAAGAGAAAGCCTGGAGGACTGGCTTGGAAACTGAGATTTCTCTTCCAATCATGCTGCTTAGAATGCTACTCCTCTTTCCAAAAGCCTTTCTATCAGACCTTCCTTAAGCAGGATAAGCTTCTGCTGCTTGCCCCCAAATTCAGGGAAGGTTGTTTTAATTCCCTATTTAGTGGAAATATTTCTTCCAGCTTAAAGTACTTCTAAATGATTATTTGAATTAAATATTTTCGCAATTGTTTTTAGTGATTGAGAGAATATGAACAATAACTAATTTGTATGTTGACTCTTCCTGCAACACTTTTGACTGTCATCTATACACAACTTGAGTGCATCATCAATGAGGATTTCAGAAGGAAGTAAGAAAGCTTTCACAACTGATGTTCAACAGCCAACCACAACCTTATCATCTCACAAGTGACTGAAAGAGATAGAGAATCTGAGGGTCCTAACAGCAACCTCGTATTGATGGTTCATTATGAAAAATATTCAGGTCCCTTCTATGCAACTTTGAGGCTGCATATGGTCTAAGCATATGGCCTTCACTTAAAGGCTAAATGACTTTCCCAAGGTCACACAGTCAGTATATGTCAGGAGAACTTGAGCCTGAATCTTCCTGGCTCTGAGACCTATTGTCTACCTAATACAATGTACTTCCTCTCTAGTCATCATTATTGTAGAAAATTGTTGGTGGAAGCTTGCCTGGTCCTTTCCTATATCTTCATCAAGGCTGCCTTCAATATGTGCATTAATCATAGCCACAGATGTTTTAAAGAGGCAAGGGAATAACATTAAAGGTCAGCAGTTGCCCTGGTAGCAAGTTTTTCCCCAATTATATCATATCTTTTCTTCTTCGTTACACACTGAAGATCAGTTTCTCAGTGTTTCCAATGTTTTTCTTTGAGTATTCGTTGTGTTTTCTCTCTAGCACCAATTTCTTGTAGAGATACTCCATCTGGTCCAGCCATTCTTCTGATCTGATCATCTCCAGCATGCTGTCTCCATTCTTAGAACACACCAAAGACTAACATTCCCATTTGATACGTCTTTCTCAAGGTCGTTAATGATGAGATGATATCATTAAAAAGCGGTGGCCAAAGCTATTCCTTTCCTCCATTCTCCCCTTCCATTCTCCATGTATGCCACTGGGAAAACTTTGGTAAGAAGTGGTGACAGCCCCAGCCAGGATCTCCGTCACTACTATTTCCAAATGTGCAGCAATGACAGCCCATTAGAATAGATCTCCTTGGAGCTGGCCTAACTTCACCCAGGATTTTCTCATCTTTTAACTTTTCTCCTAATTTTGGGTGGATATTGAGTTCTAACTAGTGAGTGACCTGATTATGTATAGGTCATGGATTCAAGAACAGCTTCGACTTTAGGAATCAATCACCTATGTGTACATATAGAGTCAGTTTCACATTTTGTGAGGTTGTTCAGAGCTCCCCAAGTCCAGGGCCTTCTGATTGACTCCTATCCCTGCCAGGATATGCAGATATGGTGCCTGAATTTTAAAGCCTCCAAGAATCAAGGCATCTATGTAGGCTTTGATCCTATGACACTGAGCTCCTGCTGTCCCTTGAGCAGGACACTCCATCTCTTCATTCTCGGCCTTCTCTCTGACTATCTCCCATGCCTAGAATGCTCCCCTTCCTCATATCCATCTATTGACCTCACTGGCTTCTCTCAAGTCCCAACTAAAATTCCTGCTTCCACAGCAAACCTTTCCCAGTCATCCTTAATGCTAATGCTTTCCCACTGTCAATGATTTCCTATTTATCCTACCCAGAGCTCGTTCA
Organism: Pseudochirops cupreus; assembly: GCA_028627135.1. Taxonomy (NCBI): domain Eukaryota; kingdom Metazoa; phylum Chordata; class Mammalia; order Diprotodontia; family Pseudocheiridae; genus Pseudochirops; species Pseudochirops cupreus. The sequence goes on along the minus strand of CM053581.1, from coordinate 1,509,588 downwards.
TACATATTGTTTGCTTGTTGCCTCCTCCATGATTGCGAGTTTCCTAAAGCAGGAGCTGCATTTCGCCTTGTTTTGTATCCCTAGCACCCAGCACCGCACCTGGTACATAGCAGGGGCTTGATGAATGCTTTTTGACTATGTGTTTTAGTATAGACAGTTTTCACAGTTTCATAGATGGTCTTTATTTCTTCCCTCTGCAGGATTTACAAATTCCTGGAGGTCCTTTCATTTACTCTTATCATGAGTGCTGCATGGTTTGATAACCGTGTGTCAAGTGCATTGAGGTTTTTTTCTAGCTGCCTAGCATGCACAATGAAGCCAATCTCATCAACTTCCCTACATCCCCCTTTGCCTCCTTTGAACTGTCCTTTGACCAAGCAACAAGCTCTTGTGCACTGGTTGCTTTTTTTATCAAAAAACATCTCCAGTGGACATAGCAAACATGACTACCCTTCATTGAGAGCCATAAGGTTCAGAAAGTATTTTATAGCCATGATCTCAAGTCCTCATGGTAACCTCAGCAGATTTGTCCTTCAGGCACTCATAGAATATAATAATCTCAAATTCAGGAGGGACATTTTGCATAAAAGCATACTAACCAAGTAATGTCTCTGCCATATTCCTAGCAAATAGTCAGTTGACCTCTGCTTGGTTAGTTCCAGTGAGCAAGGAGCCCATCAGCTGTGGAGGATGCCCAAAGCCAAGGCTTGGGAGAGCTAAGGGCTATGAGTTCATGGTTCTGTCAAAAGCCTAGACCTTCCTGTCTGTGTCCTCTACCTTCTGTACCTTATTCTATTCTCTGTGGCAAATCAGTCCAAAGTTAATCCCTGTTCCATAGGACAGCCCTTCTGAGGCTACAGCCAATCTCATGACCCTACCAAATCATTTCTACAAGTTAACCCTTCCAAGATACATATATGCACATAAACACATATATGTCAATTTTTATACACCTGCACACATTCTACATACATAGATCTATCTGCTATATCAAGCCATTGACTCTTCAATCCAAAAGCCACACCTTTTCAACATGAATTAGAATATGATTATCTTCATTTTACCAGTGAAGACACAGAGACTTAGAAAACTTGGTTGAGTCACCCATAATTAACTAACTACTAAGGGGTAGAGGCAGAGATTTAATTCATGTCTCACATAACTTTGGGTCCAACATGCCACACTCCCTCATAGAGTTAGACTGGAGGCATAGCCCTCCTTTAGAAGCCTCCCTGACATGAGTCCCAACCATCTCTTTTATCACTTTTGAGATAAAATATTACCAACATGTGTTAGGATCTCAACTTCCACCATGTTTCTTGGCCATGGTTCAAGACTTGTGTATCAACAACTGAAGGCCTGGACTTTATTGTTGGCCTTGTTGTCACAACCTGTTTCTTGTGAATGACAAGTTCTCCCCCTTTATATTCTCCTCATTTCTCTCTTGCTCTTCTCCAGAGTAGCTGTCATGTCAAGTCAGGTCTTAGTGGGTGAATTGTTATTCTCTCTACATATCTTGGTTAAAGTCCCTTCACTACATATGCATTTGTGTGTTATGCACACACACGTGTGTGTATATATATACATACATGTATATAGATATGTATGCAAACCTGTATATGCACACATAGACATTCTCAAATTCTCCAACACAAGTGACAGGATCTGGAACACTCCTCTGAACACTACCATCAAAATGTATAGATGGCTCCCACTGTGTTCATTCCGTCCTTGACCAAGAGCCTAAAATTTCTACATCTAAAGTAATGGTTCAGAAAATGAAATCTCACTCTCGGGCACTATTTTCTCAATTTCCCTTTACATCCTAAAGTGTCTCTTAGTGCTTTTCTTCTTAGTACTTTTCCTTCAATCCCCAGCAGAGATAGGAAGCACCTTTGACCTTAAGATTGGCATATTCTCTTTTCTTAGGAGATTCTAATCTTTAGCAAGGATTTCTAGGTTCCTTTCTTTTTTCTCCACTTATGGCCTGATATTTGAGTTATCTTTTTTTCCAGATTTGATGAGTCTCACACAGGACTCAATTAGTCTGCAACGTGGTATTCTCTGACCCTTCTGTTGTTCATGCCTATATATTTTTTCCCCTTTGGAAAAGGAAGTGGAGCGCGTCCTGGAGAAGAGAGAAGTGGATAGACTAGGAGCTTGTCCCACCATGGATATAAACATGAGTGATTAATGGATTGAAGCCAACCTGGAGAGACCATTATAGAAGTGTGAGCTATTATTATGGACAATATTCAAGTAGGAAAGACTTCCCGGAGGAGATGAGCTGGGAGGAAGGTCTTGAAGGAATTCAATGTGGTAGGGTCATTAGATTAGCAATCTGAGGATGTGGCTTCAGATTCTGGCTCTCTTGTGTACTCCTTTGCAGGACCTTGAAGAATGATGAGAAGTCTCATTTCCACCATTTTTGCCATGAGGGCAATGACCAAGACTTGAAAATTTCCTAGGACTATTCCTAGTGTCAATCTGTAGCTCCTGTGCCAGTGGCAAGGGTAGACAAAGGGCCTTTCTCTGGTCACCTGCAGCAAAGTGTTGGAATTCGGAGTTTTCAAAAGCAGATTTGACACGGAATCACAGATAAAGGGAATCATAGTATAGGTTCCTCACTATCCCATCAAATCTTTGCCATCAAATGGGGTTGTGGGGGGGAGCAGAAATGATTTTGCCCTGTGCTTTCAATGCAATTATTGAAAATTATCTAGATTAAACTTGAGCTTCTCTCCTGAAGCTCATTAGGCACAGGGTTCCACTGTCTGCCCTTTCCATCAGAAGATGTGCTCTCATTTTCAAATTGAATTTCTCCTCCATTAACTGACTGCTTCAGTCTATTTTTAATGGGTTTCCTTTCAGGACGAGCCTGCTTGCTTGGTTGGGGAATTATCTCATTTCCTCATACAAAGCCCAGCCCCATTTCTGCTCCTTTGTAATTGTGTCCATTTCCAGGTAAAGGCTTCCTATCCAAATAATAGGCCAAACCTCCTCCGCCTTGGTCCAGCATGCTGAGTTCTTCCCTCCCAAGGCTCCATCTCTTAATACCACTCCCTCACTATAATCACTGTGCTGGCCTCCCTTCTTAAATACGGATAATTTGTCTAAAACATTGTGACTTGAAGAGGGAAGGCAAGTTTAGCAAACATATTCTTACCTTCAAATACCCAGAGTCATCACAGAAGGCCTGACATAATTAAATCAAAACAACAACAGAACACCATTAGCTAGTGATCTGCCATTATGCTGTGCATTTTGCCTAGGGTGGGTTATAAGCTAGGATCTTGTAAAAGGCAAAGACATTCCCCAGCTGATACTCACCCCATTGATTTCCCTGTTGATGAAGAGCTACAGCCATGAAGGGGTAAATGGCAACTTATAAAGCACTTTGAGAGATCCTGTTCAGCCAAGTCTCCAAGATAGCACCTCCCAGGAGCTGGGAGGGAGGCATAGGTGCAGAATATGGGGCAGTAGAGATCTGCTTCTGCCACACTCGCCTCATCTTTTGCTTAACCTGAGTTACTAAAGTAGTGAATGAGGGGGATGTTCCAGTTATGGTTTACCTACATTTTAGGCAAGCATTTGATCAAGGGGCTCAGACTATCCTGTGGAAAAGATGGAGAGATGTGAGCTAGACAGTTGTACTAGTAAATGCATTCAAGAACTGATTATACGGCCTCCACCAAAAGGAAGCAGCTAGTGGATCCATGGCAACATGAAGGAAGGCCTGATGGAAAAAAAAAATCAAACAAACAAATACAAAATATCAAGAGTGTTGTGAACCATTTTGGACCCCACTGAGAATGACATTGATGAGTCCAGAATAGGTGACAGACTGGAGAAGAATAAGAAGGCTAAGTCAAATGAGCAGTGGTTGACTGAATTGGACTCATTTTGCCTGGAGAAGAACAAATGGGGTGTGGGAGGAGAGTAGGAAGAGATAAAAATTGTCTTCATGTATTTGAAGGAAACAGAAGCATTTCTTTTGTTCTGTTTGTACCTGAAAGGCAGAATTGGGAACTATGGTTGGAGGTTTTCAGAAAGCAAATTAAGACTCTGAACTAGGGAAGTCTTCTCCACAGTGAGACCTACCCTATAGGGGAAAGACTGTCAGTGTGTGTAGAAGGATCCTCTCACCGAAGAGCTTCAGTGTGAAGCCAGAAGGTCATTTGTCAGTGTTCATATTATTCACTTGCTCAAAGAGCTCCAGTGGGCACCAATTACCTGTAGGATCCAACATGAACTTCTTGGCTTGGAAGTTGAAGACTTTAAAATTTGGCTCCAACTGGACTTATGAAAATTACAAAAGCCCTAAGGTCCAACCAATCATGATATTCCATTCCCCACCCATATACCTTTGTTCAATCTGTCCCCTCATTCTTAGAATGGATTCCTCCAATAAATGAGCTTTCTTTAAAATGACAAATAGCATCCATCTAAAACCATCAGCAAGCATTATCTGTTATGGGGATAAACTAGAAGCCTTCCCAATAAGATCAGGAGTGAAGCAAGGATATCCATTATCACCAGTATTATTCAATATTGTACTAGAAGTGTTAGCTTTAGCAATTAGAGAAGAAAAAGAAATTGAAGGAATTATAATAGGCAAAGAGGAAACAAAGCTATCACTCTTTACAGATGATATGATGGTAGATTTAGAAAATCTTAGAGAATCAACTAAAGTACTATTTGAAATCATTAACAACTTTAGCAAAATTGTAGGATATAAAATATACCTACATAAATAATCAGCATTCCTATACACTACCAACAAAGCTCAGCAAAAAGAGATGGAAAGAGAATTCCATTTAAAATAATGATAGATAATATAAAATATTTGGGAGTCTACTTGCCAAGACAAATCCAGGAACTTTTATGAACACAATTACAAAACACTTTTCACACAAATGAAGGCAGATCCAAACAACTGGAAAAATATCAATTGCTCATGGGTAGGCCAAGGTGATATAATAAAAATCACAATTTACCTGAATTAATTTGGTTATTCAAGTGTCATGCCTATCAACATAACAAACCTATCTTATAGAGCTAGAAAAAATAATAACAAAACTATTCTAGAAGAATAAAAGTTCAAGAATATCAAAGGAATTAATGAGAAAAAATGCAAAGGAAGATGGCCTAGCCCCATACCAGATCTCAAAGTATATATTAAGCAGCACTCATCAAAACTGTTTGTTACTGGCTACGACAGAGTGGTGAATCAGTGGACTAGGGTACATACACAAGACACAGTAGTCAATGACTATAGTAATCTACTACTTGATAAACTCGAAGACACCAGCTTCTGAGATAAGCTCTCACTATTTGAACCTGTTGGGTAAACCGGAAAATAGCATGATAAAAACTAGGCATAGACAAACATCTCACACCATCTATATGCCAAGATAAGTTCAAAATGGGTACATCATTAAGACATAAAGGTGATACCATAAGAAAATTAGGAGAGAAAGGAATTGTTTACCTGTCACATCTATGGAGAAGGGAAGAATTTATGGCCAAACAAGAGATAGAGAACATTATGAAATACAAAATGAATAATTTTGATTGCGTTAAATTAAAAAGGTTTTGCACAAACAACACCAATACAACCAAAATTAGAAGAAAAGCTGGGAAACATTTTTACAGTCAAATTTATAAGAATACAAGTTATTCCCCAACTGATAAATGGTCAAAGGATATGAATGGTAATTTTCAGATGAATAAATTAAAGCTACCTCTAGTCATATGAGGGGAAAAAAACTAAACCACTATTGATTAGAGAAAAACAAATTAAAACAATTTAAGGTATCACCTCACACCCCTCAGATTGGCTAATATGACAAAAAAAGAAAAATGATAAATGTTGGAGAATATGTGGGAAAATTGGGATGCCAATGCATCACTGGGGGAGTTGTAACCTGATCCAACCATTCTGCAGAGCAATTTGGAACTATGCCCAAAGGGCTATAAAATTGTGCATAACCTTTGATCCAGCAATACCACTATTAAGTCTGTATCCCAAAGAGGTCACAAAAAGGGAAAATGGCTACATGTACAACAATATTTATGCAGCTCTTTTTGTATTAGCAAAAATTTGGAAATTGAGGAGATGCCCATCAATTGTGGAATGGCTGAACAAGTTGTGATATATGAATGTAATGGAATACTATTGTGCCATAAGAAATGATGAGCAGGCAGATTTCAGAAAAAAAGAAAAAAACCTGGAAAGATTTACATGAACTGATGTTAAATGAAGTGAGCAAAACCAGAAGAACATTGTACACAGTAACAGCAGCATCACGCAATGATCAACTACGACGGACTTAACTCTTTGCAACAATGTTCCAAAGATCTATCTCCAGTCGTCCTGACTGGTGTCTTTCCACTGAACTCTGACCGCTCCGGAGGAGAAAATGAGGCTGGTGACTTTGCAGGGCTCTCCCTCACTTAAATCTAATTCATTTGCGAGTCACGGCATCGCCTTCCTGAAGTCAGAGCCCCCTTCGAGAATGAAGGACAAACAACAGAAGCGATCCAAGACAGTTCCGAAGCGCTGACTGTGGCAAACGCGCCCACACTCAGAGGAAGAACGGAGGAGCCGGAGCGCAGGTCTAAGCAGACTATTTTAACGCTTTTCTTTTCCTTTCCATTTGTTCCTTGGGTTCTTTTTCTTCTTTCACAACATGACTGATGTGGAAATAAGTTTACATGATTGCACATGTAAGTAAGCCTATATCAAACTGCTTATGGTCTTGAGGAGGGGAGGATTGAAGGGAGAAAAAAATTGAAACTCAAAATCTTATAAAAATAAATGTTGAAAACTCTTTACATGTAATTGAAAAAAAAACTACCAAAAAATGGAGTCCCCACTCCTCTCTGCCTTTGAGAATTCTAGTCTCCTTCAGAGCCCAGTTCTGGCTCTGGGGTCCTTATGAAACATTCCCTGATGCCTCCAATACTCTCTACTGCCCCCTTCAAAATTTCTTGGCATTGGGTATGCTTTGTATTGACAGTCACCGTAGGCATGTTGTTTTCTTAGTTAGCACACCGGCTTTGTGAGGGCAGGAACCCCCTTGCCTCTGTCTATTTCCAGCACCTAGAACGTATCTGGCATTTAGCAGGCACTAAATAGCCATGTATGGACTGGCTGATTAGGCAATGGAGGCTTTCTTGTACAGGTACAATCTATAGTAGATGGCACCCCAAAAGTCCCTTTAACCTTCAGATTGTGTGGCTCTGTGAATGGAAGAATAACATGAAGCCAAAAAGTTGATAGCATTTATTAAACACTTGCCATGTGCAGGTTCTGTGCTAAGCACTGAAGATACAAAGAAAGGCCAAGACAATACTTCAAGTTTCCATTATAATGTGACAATATGCAAAGAGCCACAGATATGATCTATCCATCTGTCATCTGTCCAGCTCCCTGGCACTATCATCTACCTTTCATCTATGGACCTAATCTGCTATCTGTATATGTGGGAGTGGATGGGGTGTTCAGGAGAGCTAGCACCTCTAACACAAGGCTGCTGGGTCCTTTTCAGATCTGCCTTCTGTGTTTAGCTGATTCACCCAACTCTCACCCATGGCTCCAAGAAGCCATAGCATATACAGTGGCCACACCCCAGTAAATCATCTCAGTAGATGGGCTGAACTAGATTAAGGGCAACTGATGGGCCTGAAACCCATTGGGGATTGGGGGAGAGTCTACCCCAAGCAAATGAAGACGTCCCCCACCCTTGTGGAATGGACCCATAAGAACGATTGGTTTCAATGCCCATGAAGGTGACTGAAGCAGGCACTGTGAAGCGCTTAGAGCTTAGGCAGACATTGATGATCTCAAGGTTACCCAGTCATCCTGGGCCATCAGCAGTCATCTTGACTTTGATCTTGCCACTGGGCTTCAATGACTCTGAAAGACAGAATGAGACCGAAGCCTTTATGCAGCTCTGTTTCACTGAAATCCAATTCATGGGCAAGTCAAGACATAGCCCTGTGAAGTTTTCATTTTGAAAATGAAAATGAATAACAATATACACACATGTGCGTGTGTGTGTGTGTGTATATATATATATATATATATATGTGTGTGTGTGTGTGTGTGTGTATCTGTATGTGTAGATATGAATATATTTGTGTATGTGTGTATATATGTGTGTATATATATATATATACATATGCATGTATGTGTATGTACACATATGAATGAGAGAGATGGGGGAAAGAGAGCAGAGTAAGAGAATAGATAAAAAGCACCGGCCAGAGATAATGTGGGAGCTGAGGCCTGAAGGAAGCCAGGGAAGTCAGGAGAAAGAGATGAGAAGAGAGAGTATTCCAATATTTATGAAGTTCTTACTGTGCGCCAGGCACTGGGCTGAGCACTGGGGGCATCGAGACAATTCATTCCCTCAGGGAGCTTATATTCTAATGAATGAACACAGTTCATAGAGAAGAGTGGACAGTCCTCTCCCCCCCACAACTCCTCAAACTTCACATCTTCAACCCATAGCAAGATTTGTACATGGTGACTCTGAAGTGGTAGGATGACTATTTTTGGATAAGATGAAGTAAAGGTGCATTTCTCAGCACTCAGGGTTATTTCAGGGGCAGAATCCAAAGTTCTGGCGGGATGGGGATGAAGAGGTTGAGGATATGGCTGGAGTGTAGATTCTGTGGTTTGGAAATGGGGGCGTGCAAGATTTTTACCACTTGGCTTGTAACTGAAGTACTTGAGAGACCTCCCTTTCATCAATTCCAGGAGTAAAGAGGGTACTTCTCTTAAGTGGGTTATTACTCTACCCCAGAGGTTCCCAAACTTATTTGATCTGCCACCCCCATCTAAAAAAATTACTCAGGGGCAGCAAGGTGGTGCAGTGAATAGAGTACCAGAGTCAGGAGGACCTGAGTTCAATTCCAGCCTCAGACACTTAACACTTACTAGCCATGTGACCTTGGGCAAGTCACTTAACCTCAATTGACTTGCCTTCCCCCCTCCAAAAAAAAAAATTACTCAGCATTGTCTTAGAATTCTACTTCCTTTAACCCTTTAACATTATTTCTTTGAAATTTTGCATTATTTTAAAATATATATATAAATGTTTTTTTTTTTAAATGTCACATCTTCAATATAATAATTTATTGTAAATGTGTGGGGTTTTTCCTGCATTGAAATTTTGATGATACAATATTGCATCATGTAACAATATAATATCACGTTATAAGCAAATCAGTTCCTGCCGATGTGTGTCGGACTTTCTGACAACATGCTACACGCTCTCCCGCCACTTTCCACTGCCCCCAAGGCTCCCACTTTTCTGATCCATTGCAGTGCCCCCACGGGGCAGTATCCCCCTCCCTTTGGGAGCCTGTGTGTGAAGTTAACTGGTTACCACCTTCAATTCATTTTAGGGACTTTAACTCCCCTTCCCAATATTTTCAAGAGGTTCTTAAACCACAAAGAACAAAGGCCCAAGAGAAAGGAAGAGAGAGATTTCAGTAGAGGAAATTGTGGCCTGAGGAACTTGGTGAAGGACTTACGACATTTCTTTCCTTCAGGTAAGTCTGCAAAGGCCGTTGTACTGAAGAGATGCTTATTTCATGCTCTGTTCAGCTGAATTAAAAAGCAGGTTTTGGGGCAGCTAGGTGGCGCAGTGACTAGGACACTGGCGCTGGAGTCAGGAAGACCTGAGTTCAAATCCAGCCTCAGACACTTAACACAAAACTAGCCATGTGACCTTGGGCAAGTCGCTTAACCTCAATTGCCCTCCAAAAAAAAAGCAAAACAAACAAACAAAAAACATTTAAAAAAGGAGGTTTTAACATGCTTCCACATAATGAATCAATAGCTCTCTTTTTTTTTTTAACTTTGAGCCCCCAGCTACAAGTGGCATTATAGGAAAATATTAGTTTCCTGGCTTCTTCCACCCTCCACCCATCCCCTCTCTTGTTCCCGTTATCTCTTTCAACATTGTTTTCATATAATGTGATTTGAACTGATGGAGGGAGATGGTGGCAGTGGCACCTTGGCAGGTGAAGCAGTCACTGAAAAGTCCAACATTCCAGACCTTTGGCAACCCAGCCTCTACCAAATTGTGTCTTAGTCAACTCTACAACCATTTATTAAATTCCAACTGCGTGCCAGGCACAGGGGATTCAAAGACCAATAAAAAGTCTGCCCTGCCCTTGACGAGCCTACATTCCACTGGGAGTACACAAGATGTACATGAGTAATTTCAGATGAGACCTCCAAGTCCACTCTCATAGGGAGTTCTGGGGAGGGGGGCAGAAATCAAAGTCCCTCTCCTAAGACTGATTAGCACCTTCTCTGCAACTCATGGACAAAGAATTCCAGAATACACTGAGAAGTTAAAGGACTTGCCCAGGGTCACACCTCTCCCAGGTGACAAAAGTCAGAGCCAAATCCAAGTCTTTCTCACTCAAAAGCTAGTTTCTGTTAGAGTTCTGTTTTACTGCCTCTTACATATTCACACAATATCCTGAATACATACAAAGTAAAGAAAAAGTACTTGGGCCTAGGGGGCTGCTCCTCCATTTCCTCTACAGATCCTCTTTTCCAGCCCAACTAACTTCCTTGAAATATGAGGAGGAAGTTCCTTCTCCCAGGTCCTTTGGAAGGGGTTCATTCACATAGGCAATCTCAACATAGATAATACCTCTAAATTTGTTTCAGACATGCAATCGCGGCGGTTACTGACTCTCTCTGTGTCACTTGGACTGTATCACCCAAAGTGGAATGGCTATCATACAGCTTCTCAAGTTCTTCTCTCGCTGCCCCATAGCAGAAGCAAACAAGCAGCATCTGGCTCTCACTGATTATCAGCATGACCCAGGGCTGCCCCATGAGCCCTCTTCCAAATCTACAACCTCTATTCTCATCCTTCTATCTTAGAATGTCACCTCTTTCCTTTTCCACATTTCCCTTCAGGATTCAGTATAGTTTCCATATGCTCCACAAAGCATTTCCCGACAGCCCAGACACGTAGTGAGAACTCACCAGCCTGAACTGTACTGAGGGGTATGACCATCCTTTAGCCTACAGCATGAGTGATCCTGAATCTGAGTCCACCTGCTCCAGTAGAGGGGTCTGGTTCTTCAAGGTAATGACTTGCCCTAATGCCTCCTACATCTCCCTCACAGTGAACAGAGTTAGGAAAAGAGACTCCAGCTAAGTAGATTATTTTGAGAGTCTTCCAGTGGCTGAACTGGCAAGTGATATGGTGGGTCCTCATTCCAAACTAACCATATTTGGATCTGTGAGAGCCTGGGGCTTGGGATGCATAAGTCAACATCCAGGACAAAATGGGACTCAGCAACTGCTGAGGTTGATGTCTGTGAGCTGACTGCCTATCCCGCCTGGCTGCCCAGGAAGGTCTATGTCTAAGTGATGGATGGCCTGGCCAGGCTAGAATCATAGTGTCAGTCCTCCTCAGTCTCCTCCACTGATGGCTTTGATGCGACTTCATGCCAAGGGACTTCAACTAGCATTCTTGTTTTGGTCCCAGGGAGAATGAGCAGGGAGCAAGCAACACTCTCACATATGTACAAGTGCCACTGGGAATCATCTACCCGTTAATGGGTGGGCAATTTTCTGCATGCAACTTACCCAATCTAATGAGCTTTAATAGGAGTTTACTGTGAAATCCTGAGCCAATCCTCAAGTGAACTGAGCAGAAAGGCTTTGTGGGCAGCAGGGAGAATTTGTCAGGCCTTTTGTTCTGGAGTCCAGTTGCTCAACTGCTGATTCTCCCAGTAGACGGTGCCTTCTGAGCTGAGAAATTCCAGGTTCCTGCAGATCACCGTGCAGGACAGCAAGGCTCCAAGCTAGGCCTGTTCATAGTGTGGGAGGTCAGTAGATCTTAAGCTGTGTCTGCCTGCCTGCCTGCCTGCTGTGAGCTCTGATTTCCCCACTCAGTCACTATGAGTCTATTTAGTTCTGGGGCTATCACTGTTGTATTTGCTCACTGGACATCCATCGGGTACATACACTGTGTTCACAGCTCTGGGTCCGTCACCAGACTTTACCCAGTATCTTTCCTCTCATCCTTCCAGAGAAACAAGTAATGTAATAAACACTATTTTTATTTTTTGTTTGTGGGGTCCATGCCCCCCCACTCTTTCGGGTGTCAGTTGCTTCTGGGAGCTCTGATTTCTCCTTTTCCTGAGGTAGAATGAGTGCTCTCTCTAAGCATTCAAACCATGGAGATCATACTCAGTACTGAGTGGAAGGTTCCTATTTCCCTTTATAAACGATTTCTCTTTTCATATAGGAGTGTATCAGTGGTATCCCTTTCCATCACTGAAATAGTTCCCCTGCCTTTTTCAATCCTTCCCTCTCCCTCCTCATCCATTCTCTCCTAGGTAGGCTTTCTTCTTTATGAGAAATTACATGGATTATTTTCCCCTTCAGTGATAACTTTTGAATTGCTTGGGGTATATCATATTTTATCTGTCTCTATCTCCTTTTTCCCATCTCCCACTTAATGTAGTCTTCCATTTTATAATAGAGTCCCACCAAAACATTCTTCACCTATAGACGGGTTGATTTGTGGTTTGATCTATGACATTGCAGGCCAGTTTCTACACTATCTCTTCTCTTTAACTTCTGCTTCCACCCTGTCTTTTCACACACGTTTAGAATGAAATAAATTAATGTATTTCTGTTATAATTTTGTTGTTCTTGCATTTTTTGCTGTATTGGACATTTGAGAAGCAAATAATTTCTTCAGATCTGATTTTCTTTCTAGGAGTGGTTCAAATACTTCTTTATTATTGAATATTCATCTTTTTTTTTCCATTTGTGGTTAGATTCAAATTTGCAGGCTAAATCAAGTTTGGCCTCTTGGATTTTTGTCCTCAGGGAGCTCACTCTCTAGCAGGTAGGGAATAACCACAAAAGCCCAGATAAAGAGAGACTAATGGGACACACCGTAAGAAGTCAGATGGGGAAGAACATGGAGAATGTGGCAATGTTTAAACTCACTATCAACAATGGACAGAATTAGTATTTTTAAAGAAAAGAGTGGAAAATGGCAGCAAAGGAAGAGACAATCAAGAGTACTCGACATTTCTCTTCAATTCTCTGGCCTATCAACCTTTCCAAAGCAGGAATTATGCACTAGAGATAAGGCCACCTCAGTTGTCTCTCTGGTCTAGGACGCCAAGGATCCAAACAAAGAGAACTCAACGAACTGATAACAGAATACCCATAATCCCTCACTCTTAATGAAGGCTCACCTGGTACCTGCAACACTCCCAGCAGCTGAGCTGCTTAAGCCAACCGAGGGCTCGCAACAAAAAGCCAATGCTCCACTCCGACCCACCACCCCTACCCCTAATGCAAACTCCAGACAGTGGCCATTTGCTCAGCCTGAGAACTCACACTGGAATCTGTCTGTATCACTGGGTCAAAGAATGGAAGATTTTCAGGCAAATGGGAAAAAAGTGACCAAGGGAAGGGCAAAGGTCAATGATTAACTGTACAATCAAATACATAGGACAATTCCTTCCATATAGCAAATTTCTCTTTGCCATTTTCAGGAACTAATATTTCTATGAGGGAGACAAAACAGAAAGAAAAGGGGAAGAGGCCCACAAGGCAGTAACAGAAACTCTTTAGAAGAGCGAGCCCAACATAATTACTGCAGACATTTTAATTCCATGAAAAATACAAGGACTAAAGAAGGATAGATGAGCAGAAGGGCCATGAAACAAGTAACGAAGGTCGAGAACAGACAATTGGGAAGATGAATAACAAAGAGAATGAGGCGAAGTGATCCCTTCTAGAAAGTTCTGCAACACAAACTGCAGAAAAGGCAATTTAAGGAAACTAACACAAAACAAGTTGAAGGAGAAGAAAGAAAGGAAGTCTACTTGGCTAATTAACATGGAGGAAAAAAGAGAGAAGAGTTAAATAACTAGATAAAAGCAAAAAAGAAAAATGAACTTCAGAAGAACAGGCAAGAAAGTGGGGGCAGCCAGCAGCGCAATGGATGAAGCACTATCTTCCTGCTTCCAAGCCAGCCTCAGAAACTTCCTGACTGTGTGACCTTGGGCAAGTCATTTCACCCCGTCTGTCTCACCTTCCTCATCGATAAAGTGAGCTGCAAAAGGACGTGGTAAATCACTCCAGTGTCTTTGCCAAGAAAACCCCGAATGGGATCATGAAGAGTCAGACAGGACTGAAATACTGAACAGCAAAAGACAGAGGAGTGGTGAAAGGAAGAGCGTGGGGCTTGAGGGTGAGAGGCATAGAAATGGGGGGGAAAGGGCTGACTTAAAACAGATCACGTGAAAATAACTAGAAAAAAACTACCGTCTGCTTTTCGTCCTTGAAACATAGTATTTGCCACGTTTTGCAAGATTGCACAAATATAACCAATATCCAGCCGCTTACCACTTTAGGGAGAATAAGGGAGGGAGGAATTTTGAACTCAAAAATTAAAAAAAGAGCGAAAAAATTGTCTTTACGTGTAATTAGAAAAATTAAAAATGCTATTTAAAAGCAAAAAAATAAAAAGTAAAAATGGTATTTATTACATTAATGTTTCTCTGGAAGGACGAGAGGAAAGATACTGGGCAAAGTCTGGCGACAGAAAGCAAAAGAGTTCTCTTGTTTCTTTTCCACTGATTTCTGTTCCTTTGGGTTTTTTGGAGGGAGGAAGGCCAGGCACTTGGGGTTAAGTGTCTGAGGCCGGATTTGAACTCGGGCCCTCCTGATTCCAGGGCCTCTGCTCTATGCACTGCATCACCTAGCTTCCCCTTCTCTTTCTTTTCTATTGATTTCTTTAATTGATAAAAACGTGTGACAAGCAGAGGTCATTAATAGGGGAGTGTAGAACGTACCTACTTGTGAAATAAGAGGTAAAACAGACTAGAGACAGATCCCTATGGCACCCCACTGGAGACCTTCCTGACTGTGGACACAAGACAATTAATGACTTCTTTTTGAGTATGACATGGAATTTGTCCTGAATCCATCTAGTTGTACTATCTCCCAGATTCAGTCTTTATCTTTTCTACAAGAATAGCGTGAAATATTTTACTAGATGTTTGACTAAAATCTGGGTAGACCAGAAACTCAACCTACAGCATTCCCCTGACCTACCAATTTTGGAAACCTTGTCATAAACACAAACCTAATTAGTCAGACGCGATCTGTACAGGTGAAGCCAGCCTGGGCTTTGCGGTCGTTGTTCCCCTTCCCACATGTTCATGAATCATGACTTTAATAATGTGGTCTGGAATTTTCCTAGTGTTCAAAGTCAAATTTCTCAATCTTAGTCAAGTGTTACCTTCTGTGGGAACTCGGGGAAGATCCATCTCGGGAGATATTCAGAATAAGACTGGAACTTGTCTGGGAAGCTTTGGGAATGAGTGTCTAAATGCACATGGGGCAATGTGTCTCCGTGGGTACTTTGCAAGATGGGCTCTTTTATCAGCTTTGATACACTTTCTCTCTCTGGGCCTCAGTGCCCTCATCTGCAAAATAAAGGCGTTGGACTAGATGACTGCCATTATAGTACAAAGTGTATGTTCTTGGCTTCTCACAACCTATAGAAAGCCCTTTCCAGATCCATTATCCTAAGTGGGCAACAAAGCCTAGGCTTGATGGCAGAAGGAGCATTGTTGCCTTCTGAAACCTCCTGGCTTACAAAGATGATTTCTTCTGCCCATCAGTTTCACCCTCCGTCTGATGGTGGAGGGAAGGGGGGAGATGGGGTGAGGCTGGGACACGGAACAAGAAGCCTGAGCTGCTGGGGCCACCCGCCTCACTGTCTCAACAGATGGACTCTGAGGAAACAGACTTTGCCAAATTATAACATCACAAGCTATTATTCTCTGTGAGAAAGACTTATTGCTCTCAACTGAAGAAAACACTTTTGGAATACATGTTTTCAAATCTGTCCTCGGGAATTATTTAATTACTTGAAGCTCTTCTTCCTGCAGGCAGCCTGGTTTTTTAAGGATGCATAGAAACAGAGGAGGCTGCCAGATGGTGCTTCTCAGGAGGAGAAGGGCGATGGTTTCTGCTGCCAAAGGCCACACAAAGAATGCACAGGGCCAGGAAGAGCGCCATTTTCTATGGTGATTCAAACTTCATATTTAAATATTTTTCTAACTGCAAGTGGTTCTTGTGTGTAATGGGGATCCTTGGCACATCTGTGTCTTGTTTAGCTCCTGGAGACATGGCTTGCTCAGTGGCTAATTTATCTGAGGATGTAATTATTCATTGTCTCCACATACTTGACAGAAGGAGGGGGGAAGGCTGGGCATAGAAACTAACATGGAGAAGCATTGCTATCACAAATCCTGAGACTGGATGATTCCAGCCTCAGGCTGCTACCAAAGGGCACAGAGTGGGGCAGCCGTGGCAATCACAAGAGGGACATACGATAACCATGTGCTAGCTCAAAGGCACCACCAAGGCCTAGGTGTCAGTGCAGGGCAGTGCTGGCTGAGCTGGGTCCCTACTACAAAGATCCTTGTTACCCACTGCTATTAAAGCCACTCATGGCCTTAATCTGGAAAAGGTAGGTCCTTAAAAACAGACAAGACTAAGGCTGGAATGCATGACTGGTTCCTGGAAATAAGCCTTAAATCTGGAGAGTATCAGTGTGGGTCCAGGCTGTGGCCCTTGGCCAGGGCCTGGTGAGGAGTATGGATGCATTCAAGACCACCAGCTGAGGGCTGGCAGCTGTGAGCACCCGGATGGCTGTCAAATAGCAATCCAAGCCATCTCTAAACCCAGGCTCCTCTGGATTCACAGCATGTCAAAGGAGTGCTCTTACAGTTGCTGTAAAAACCTTCCCATCTTGCATGTGCCACCTCTATGACCCCAATCCCAGTGGCCAGAACCTCATAATCTTCCTTGCCTTCCATATAATCACCTGAAACTAGCTATTTCAACTCTCATTCTCTCCCAATTGCTTCACCTTCTGACTTCCACTTTACCAACTTCTGAGTTTCAGAGTTGGAGGGTGCCTCTGAAGCACCTAGCCACGCAATGATCCCTTTTCTTGCCTACCTGACAAGGCAACATCCATCAGCCTTTGCTTCAAGACTACCTTGATGCAGAGCCTGCTCTCTACTAAGTAGGGAGGAACAATCACCTTCTTTCTCCATGATATGATCTCTCTCTTCCTTTAGTCAAGTCAAAAAGCTGAAGACAGTGTTGTGTGAAGTCTGCACAATGATGATGGAAGCCCCAAGTCCTTGCCCAGACTTTGGAGATGACAAAACCCTTGGTGATAGAAAAGATGCTCTTTCCATAATAATGCCACTGTTCTCTGTCTCTGTCTGTCTCTGTCTCTCTGTCCCTGTCTCTCTCTGCCTCTCCACATTGCTCTGTGATTGTGTGTGCAAGGGAGGGTAGAGAGAGGGGAGGCAGGTATCCAAACTTTCACATACAGACAGAAAAAAGGTCATTGACTTTCACTTCATGTCAGAGGTGTTCCCTCATTTCTCCTGACATCCCAAGGATCCTAGGGGAAGACATTGTGCCTGTCAACCTTCACTCTCACCACATGCCTGGACTGTCTTCTTATCAGACATCCTTTATTCCCATTTTTTTCATAGCTCCTTAGTTATTATTGGTTTCAGCCCTTTCTACCTACTAGTCACTTCTCCAATATTTTCTGAGTGATCTCTATTTTAAGCCTTTGGGATATTGCTGTGTTCCATGTCCCAAAGTCACATTACTGCACCAGTAGAAGATGAGAATTAAGAACACTAGAGGAGGCCTAGCAGTAGCAGATTTCAAATTATATTACAAAGCAGGTGTCATAAAAACAATTTGGTACTGGTTAAGAAGTAGAGTGGAGGATCAGTGAAATAGATTAGGTATAAAACATGCAAAAGCAGGAGACTAAAGTAATCTAGTGTTTGATAAACCCAAAGTTCGAAGCTTTGGGGTCAAGAACTCACTATTTGACAAGAAACTACTGGGGAAAAAACCTGGAAAACAGTTTGGCAGAAACTAGGCATGGAGCAATATCTCACACCATATATCAAGATGAAGTCAAAATGAGTACATGATTTAGATACAAAAGAATATATCATTAAAAAATTATAGGAACATGGGAAAATATATCTGTCAGATCTATGAATAAGGGAAGACTTTGCAACAAAACAAGAGATAGAGAGCATAATGGGAGGTAAAAGATAATTTTGATTACATAAAATCAAAAAGGATTTGAACGAACAAAATCAATGCAGCCAAAATTTGAAGGAAAACAGGAAACTGGGAAACACTTTTTACAGTAAGTTTCTCTGATAAAGGCCTCATAACTCAGATGTTTGGGGAACTGAGCTAAATTTATAAAAATAAGAGTCATCCTCCAATTGATCAAAGAACATAAATAAGCAGTTTGTAGAAGAAATCAAAGCTACCTGTAGTTATATAAAAATGCTCTAAATCACTACTAATTCAGAAAATACAAATTAAAGCTCTGTGCTGCCATCTCTGAGCTATCAGATTGACTAACATGAGAAAAAAGAAAGAAAATGACAAATGTGGAAAGAATCTGGGAAAATTGGGAAACTAAAGCATGGTCAAGAGTGTGTGAACTCGTCTAGCCATTCTGGAGAACAATTTGGAATTGCACTCCAAAAATTAGAAAACTGTGGATACCTTTTAACTCAGCAATGCCACTGCCAGATCTATATCCCAAAGAGATTAAAGGAAAAGGAAAAGGAAAATATGCACAAAAATGTTTGTAGCAACTCTTTTGGTTGTAGCAGAAAAAAATTATAAATTGAGAGGATGCCCGTCAATTGGGGAATGGCTGAAGAAGTTGTGTCATATGACTTTGATGGGATTCTGTTGTGCTATAAGAAATGATGAGGGGAATAGTTTCAGAAAAATCTCAGAAGATTTATAAAAACTGATGCAAAGTGAAGTAAGCAAAATCAGAAGTACATTGTACACAGTAACAGTAATACTGTAACAATCATCAACTGTGAAAGATTGAGCTACTCTGATCATGACAATGATCCAAGACACTTCCAAAATATTCATCAAGAAAATGATATATACTTGAGAGAGGGAGAAAGAGAGGAGAGAGAGAAATGTGATGAATTCTGAGTACAGACTGAAGCAGATTTTATTCACTTTATTTTTCTTGCTTTTTGTGTGTTATGGAAATATGTTTTTTGAGGCTTCATATGGATAATTGATATCATATTGCTGGCCTTCTTAATTAGATGAGAGAGGTTATGGGGAGTAAGAGAACTTGGAACTCATTTAAAAAATAAATGTTAAAATAAATAAAGTAAAAGTATTTGAAAAAAAACAACATAAAAGAGAACACTAGGGTTTTTTTTTTTCTGGAAGAATAGTTTGAGGGTCATAAGGGAGCTTTACAATATACTAATAACAATCCAATCCTCTCCTCTGTTGCATTCTTGGTTCAACTCCTTGTCCATTTCTACTATCTGTCCAAATGCATATATTAAAAGATAAGCCCTAAAATTTTGCGTCTATCTGCTTGTCACAATCTTGATGATAGAATTTTTTTTCATCCACTTGCTTTTCCCCATGTAGATAGTTAAATCAAATTCCTTTCAATGATCATAGATCTCTTCTAGGCAATTCTGCAAATATTACTGGTATTAATGAGATTCCTTCAATGTTATCTGCCAACAGGAGCATCTTAAGATCTTTTCCATCTATAAAGAATCTCTGTTCAGCTTTAGACTCTGTCCTAGATCTCCTCCCTTGCAGTGGAAAGTGCCTTTGGCAAGTAGAAATGTCTATGTTTTATGTCTACCTTAATGTTTATAATCAGAGGATCAATTAAGAAAGAACTGTTCTTCTGGTTTTCAGGGAATCCTGAATAATTGTAATGTATGGATAGGACATCCATATATCTTGTTGGAAGAGAGTATTTCAGGCAGAATTTTGCTGTACTCAGACAAATGATTTTTTATCATCAAAGACTGACACATGTGAGGGTAAGTTGTTTATGGGTTTCAGCTAACTGTGGGGCACTAAAAATATGATCTACTGTAGTTATTGTTTCTCTGCATTAAGGTGGTTGTGCGTGTGTGTGTGTGTGTGTGTGTGTGTGTCTGTGTGTCTGTGTGTCTGTGTCTGTGTCTGTGTCTGTGTCTATGTGTCTGTGTGTCTGTGTAGATAATCCTTAGGTCGTGACAATCAAATATTTTCTTCCTCCCTCCTTTCCTCCCTTCCTTCCTCTCTCCTCCCTCCCTTCCTTCCTTGCTTATTTTCTTCTTTACTTCCTTCTTTGTCTCTGTTTCTTCCAACAGAGTTTCTGAAGCAGTAGATCAGGGGCAATGGAAAATGCTATAAGAGCTGAGGACTCCTAACACCTTTGCCCTGACTGCCTCCAGGACTTGGATTAGTTGACAGTCAACAAAAGAAGACAAACTATCAGGACTTCCTATGTGGTCTTAACATCTATTCTGCCTCTATATCCTGATATTTTTTGCCTCTTGCATCTGTCCCTAAGTAACCTAAAGACTTTGGGCTCTTCTATCTGCCCCACTCTTGCACCTGGAGGATTTCCAGACCTTTCCATCTGACTTGCAACTAAAACCCCTCTGGATTGTTCTCCCTATTGGAATGCAAGCTCCCTGAGAATAGTTGTTAGTGCATTTTTCTAATTGTATATCCAGCTCTTGGCACATAGCAAGTTATTAATAAATACTTTTTAAATTGTCATTGAATATTATTTATTAAGACTTTAGTAAAACATTTTATAAGGAAGCACATTATCTGTTTGTATAAATGATGGAGAGAAAGGGGCTAGGTGATCACCTAAAGGATGAAGTCAGATCTAATTGAATGACTACTTAAAGAGTGGTTACTAGTGGTTACTAATGACTTGGTGTTCAGTAGGAAGGACACTAATGACTTGGCTTTCTGAGAGGAGGGCCCAGGGCCCTAGGTGACTTAACATTTGCATCATTAACTCAGGTAAATGTATCTATGGTGCTGTTCATCATGCCTGCAGATGACAAACTGGAATGGAGAGCTAACACAGTGCATGACAGACTCCAGGATCCAACAGGATGCTGACAGGCAAGAGTACAGGCCGAGTGTAATAAGATGAAATTCAATGGGGATCAGTGTAAAGGCTTGCATTTGAGTACAAAAAAACAATCAATTTCATGAGTATAAGATGTGGAAGGACTGGTTAGATGACAGTATGTTTGGAAAAGGTTTTCAGGGTTTATAGGAGTGCCAGCTCAACATTAGTCAGCAATGTGATGTGGCAACCAATAGAGAATGTGGTCTTGGATGGGAGAGAGAGACAGAGAGACAGAGAGAGAGAGAAAGAGAGAGGCAGAGATGGAAAGGGAAACAGAGACTGAGAGACAGAGAGAGAGAGAGAGAGAGAAAGAGACAGAACATGCAGGGACAAGTTCTTGATGTTGACAGAGAGTAGCTCAGTGGAGAGACTGATGGATGTGAAGGCCAGAACACCTAAGGATGAATCGTGCTTCAAACACTAGTCATATGCCTCTAAGCAAGAGAGGTAACCTCTTCAGACCTCAATTTCCTCACCTTTTAGATGAGAGAGCTGAATTTGATGACCTCTGATATTAAATTGGTGACCCCTCAACTCCTTGGTAACAGCCTTGACCTGACCATATGTTCCATATTTCAATAAGGACAGTAATGAGTTGGTGGCCATACCAAGGAGAGTGATCAGGATGGAGAAAAAAGTCAAACCAGTTGAATTGGTTGAAAGAATTGGTTGAAAGACCTGGAACACAGCCTGGAGAAGCCTTGCTTGAAGCAGGAAAGATTGAATCTTCAATCTCATTTCTCCCTCAGGGAAGGCCAGCATTGCTTGCCAGCCAGTTTCTCCCAACACCAGGTTGATAAATGGCCCCCTCCTCCCAAGGGGTCTCTTGTTTTCTTTTCCCTCATTATTCTTCTTATGACAAACTCACACACCTCTCCTCTAAGGCCACAACTATGGCTTGTACTGTGAGTGTGTGTATATGTTTGTGTGGGTGTGTGCATGAGCGTGTATCCCTATCACACTGACTTAATGTAGTAGCTAAGACCAAGGGGACAGGGAACAAAAAGACAGATTTATTCCCTGAGATGTGCGTAATACTCCAGGATAAATTAGATGACAAAAGATGACATCCTCGGGTTTTTAAGACAACACACTCTTCCTTTCATAACCTAATTTCCTTCATCTGAAAGAGAAATGTATTTTTAGCCACCTCTCTGGGACCAAAGGCATTGATTTATGAAGATAAGGTGAAAGAATTCAGGAGTTTCCTCCTGACCTCCATCTGTCATTCCTGAGACATGTCTATTTTCAGGACCATAAAACAAATTGTCCTAATGTGGCAGATAATCACCTTGATCACTCTCACATACAGGGAGAGCAGCATCCCCTCCTCTCCCCCTTAGCAGTGGTATTCACACTGGCACAATGATCACTGGGCATGTTGCTGAGGCCCTGGTGTTCCCGTTTGCACACTGATCATTGAGCCTGCTACTAAGCCTCTGGGTCAAGCTTCCACGATCTCCACTCCTTCCTCAACTCCCCATTAGGATGATGGATGTTCCTCAGGTCCCACCATGGATTCTTCAGCATCCTGCCTGTTTCAGAAGCCCCTATATATCTATGTCCAAGGAATGAACACATTGGCTTTAGAAAGAAAGGACACATTGGACCTGAGTATTCTTTCTGCATATTTGGAGCCAATGTCTTCCAGGCTTCTGATCTCTCTGGGTGAGCTACTTTATAGAAATAAACCCCTGAATTTCCAAATTCAACTTACAGTCCAATGGACAGACCTTGATGGAGTGTTGGCCATGCACAAAACATTGGGCTGGGGTCTAGGTCAGACAGGATGGCTAAAGAAGATGGAGCCTTGCCTTGAGGGCACTCACAGTCAAGAGGTGACCAAGATACAAACACAGAAATTCCAAGAGAGTATATCCTCTGGGGTCCCCAAAAATGGATTATCCTGGGAGCAGAGAGAGAGGAGGAGAATAGGCGTAAGGAAGACATTCTAAGGGAGACAGCATCAAACTGGGACTCATTAAGAACTCAACAAACCAAGGAGGCAGGAGTGGTGTCTTCCAAGTGTAAGGAACAGCAAAGAAAGTAGATCTCATGGTGTGTTTGAGGACACACACAATTTATCAAAAGCATCAAGTGTTTTAAAGAGAATTCTAGCCTTAGGCTTAGAATTAGTAGGTGGTCTCAGACTGTGGAGAGCCTTGAATGTCAGACAAATTTATTGTTCAATCACTTCAGTCCTGCCTAACTCTATGTTACCAATTATTTGGAGTTTGCTTGGCAAAAATACTGGAGTGGTTTGCCATTTCCTTCTCCAGCTCATTTTATATATGAGGAAACTGAGGCAAACAGTGTTCAACGATTTGCCCAGGTTTACATAGCTAGTAAGGGTCTGAGGCCAGATTTGCTCTCAAGGAGCAGAGTTTTCCTGACTCCAGGACTGGCATTCTATCCACTGCACCACCTCATGCACCAGTCAGAAAAATAAGCTGATGCTTTACTCAGCTTGTGAAAGAACCACTGCATGTTTTTGAGGAAACGGGCAATGTCACTCAGATGGGCAAAGGAAAAGTGAGTTTGGCAAGAGGTGTGAGGGGCCTTGGTGGGTGGTATGGGAGGGAGGTACTATCTTGGGATGCTAGCTTTTCTTCAAGGTTCAATTCACGTGGCCTTCTTCAGGAAGCTTTTATGGCTCCTCCACCTCCCCCCAATCATCTCCTGGTTCCCTCCCTCCCCAAAGGACCTGGACGCATTTCATACGTATTCTGAATTCATACCCAATCATATGTGTCCATGTGAGCTCCTTGTTAGAATGTCAGCTCCTTCAGGGCAAGGGCTGTCTTTGCATCCACAGTTTTGGGGGCTGAAAAGATGCCTGTCAACTGAATGATGGGTAAGTAACTCATGGAATTGGAGTGGCCCTGTGATTTTGCTAGTGGAGAGCTGCCCCTGAGGAATCTCCCTTTACAAGTGGACATTGACCAGCCTCTGCCTAGAAGCTTTAGGTTCACCATGTTTGCTGCTCAAGACACTTAGATGTCAAGTGCTCCAATGTGGCACAGGTCTTCTTGGCTTCTCCAGGGCTCAGCAGTCGCTATATAGCCCGGCCTCTGTTCTTCTTTTTTCTTGGATTATTATTAGACAGCTAAGACAGGACTGATTCCTGCATCTGAAATTCTCTTCCCCTTTTTACTCCCCCATCAAAGGCTCATTCCAAGAGTGTCCTACATAGGAATGCTCAGTAAAACAGAGGTCCTGGAGCAAACAGAAGGGGAGATACCTTCTCTAGTCTTGTTTTCTGCCCTAGCCTCCACACAGGTTGCTATAAGTGGGGGAGAGAAGATACTTCACAAATGTTTGCTCATTCAGCATGGGGTTTTACTGCATTAAATACCAAATACCAGTGATGTCCTTTGACATCCACAGGGCCACATCGCCAATACGCTTGAATATGACCTTCTGCTATTGCCTGGGGGTGGGGATAGCAATATATCCCCAATTAAGCTTATTCTCTTTGCCCCTAAGCATGCTAGTCTCAACTTCATTTTTCCCCCTTTGTCTCAACCTCCACCCATTCTTCTCTTTTCACAGCCTTGGGTTGGGGGGGAGGATCTTTCACTTCCCCGTCTCTCTGCCCAGCATACAGCCTTGGCAGGGTCGGTCCTACAGCATCCTGTCTTGGGCTAGGCACATTGGGAATGCTGGGTTACTTCTGGGCACTGTCACTTAAGACACTCATGAAGAAGATCTGGGACCGTCTAGAGAAGAGTGACCAGAATTCCAAGAGCCATTGAACTGCAGTAAGAAAGGAACAGCTGAGGGCATGGAGATGTTTTGCTAGGAGCAGACAGGCAAAGTATGAGAGCTGTCATGATTTGAAGGGTTGTCACAAGAAAGATGGATTAGACATTTGTTGTGACTCCAGAGGGCAGAGTTAGGAATAATGAATAAAACAAGGCAGATGGATATTTTGGCTCAATATGAAAATGAACTTTTTAATAATTACAGCTTTCTGGCAATAGAATAGGCTGTCTTAAAAATGTAGTGATTTCCCTGTCTACAGAAGTATTTAAGGGGGAGTTGAAAATCCCTTGGTCAGAAATAACTTCAATGAAATTCCTGCATAGGATAGGGGAAAGAATAACTGCCAAAGCCACTTTCAGTTCTGAAAGTTCAGGATTCTGTGAAAAGGACATATTTTATTAGTAGTGCCATGCCCTTGACCACTGGTCATGCTTCCAGTCCAAGGCCCAAAGTCATCATTCTGAGAATTAGCCTTTGTGAAGAAGGCCACCATTCCTGCCATGACCAATACCAACTGCTGAGAAAGTGCCAACATGGAAATCAAGCCAAAAGATTTGGAAGTGGCAGTGTCTTCCTAGATCCCCAGCAGCCCTGCTTCTACACAGGTTCCTATTGCTATCATCTAGAAAAGCAACCTCCCAATTCCCTCAGCACTGAAAAACAAAGTTGGAGAAAGGGGGCTTTTTTGAGGGGGAAGGTGGAAATGAGATTTATTTTGGCCACATTGAGCTACCCTTTGAGTGGGTAGTAGTTAAGGGTTGCTATCTGATTCCGGAGTGCCTTGCCCACTGTTTACTATCAGGAGGTGATGGAACACGGTGCTTTCTGTTGTATTTTCCAAGGTGGCCTGAAGGATTTTGATAAATAGGTGGGAGACACTTTGTTGTATGAGATCTTCTAAGGTGGTGTTTTCTATACCAAGTCCAATGCTTCCTGGTAATTAAGGAAATATAATCACAGTGCAATCTTGCACCGCAGGGGACTTCCTTGAGGATTGCTTTTAGCCCCTTGTGGGCTGCTTTCATCTGTTGGTGCTGGTGCTGGTGCTGGTGCTGGTGTTGGTGCTGGTGCTGGTGCTGGTGCTGGTGCTGGTGCTGGTGTTGGTGCTGGTGCTGGTGCTGGTGCTGGTGTTGGTGTTGGTGCTGGTGCTGGTGCTGGTGTTGTTCAGCCATTTCAATTGTGTGCAACTCTCTGTGACCCCATTTGGAGTATTCTTGGCAAGGGGGTTTGCCATTTCCTTCTCCAGCTCATTTTACAGATGCAGGAACTGAGGTAAACAGGGTTAACTGGCTTGCTTAGGGTTACACAACTTGTAAGTGTCTGAGGCCAGATTTGAACTCAGGAAGAGGAGACTTCCTGAATCCAGGCCATGTACTATATCCACTGCAGCACCACCTAGCTGCCCCTTATTTTATCTATACATATGTGCACACATATGTGTGTGTGTGTGTATGTACGTAGGTATGTATGTATTTATACATTTAGATATTTAATTGAATGTTTTAACCACCAGATTTTAAAGGGCCCATTGTACCAGATGTTGAACACACCTGGGACATCTGTTCATGGCCTTCTGGCTGATGCTCACTTCTAATGCTTCTGGGATGATAGGGTTCCATGTCACCATCTTTACAATAGCAGAGGAATATTGGTAATAAAAGGATGAACCTTGGCTTCATGAGAGGCATAAAAAGAGCTTCACAATGAACTAAAAGAAATCCCGTCCACTCTCCCCGCCCCTGTTTAATTCAGAACCAAATGGCTTGTCCTCAGTAAATATATGTATGGAATAGATATTCTTCATCCTCTTCCTCTGTCTTCTGTGGATGGACAGACCAAACTCCTTGGTTGGCCACAAATCTCTTCCAGAAGGCTCTGCCATGTCTGGGGACTTCATGCAGGTGGCCCAGTGGCAGCCTCCACCTGGGGTATCTGAAGGATATCACCACCCTCAGGGAAGGCTTCTTGGAGTTGGACTGCACCAATCTCCTCCATCATAGTGGGGAATGGCTTTGGTGAGTATCCATCTCCCTGCTGTATGCCTTACCTACTGTCCACTATCAGGAGGTGATTTGAAGTGGTCCTTTAGGTTATTATTTCTTCCAAGGAGTCCTGGTGGGTTTTAGTGAATTGGTGGGTGAGAGCTTATAGGGTGATGTGTTGTTCTACCAAATCAAATGCTTCTTGATAGTCACTGAATAATATTCACACCCCTCTATATCCTTTGGTCACTTGTGTGATGGATGAAATCTAAGTCCATGTTACATCTTCATGACATTGGGGTATTTGAGAAATCTTCTGAATGTCCTCTTTACCAATCCAAGAGTGACATCCAGTCTAATTTCTGGCACCTGTCCCCAGTGTTCCTTTCCCTGTAAGGCATTCTTTGTCTCCTGAGGTGAATCAGAGGCCACTGGAGGTCCCAGCTGGGATGTTTAATCCTTGGCATTTCACTGAAATCTGCTCTGGGCCTCAAATGAACAAGGCTGATCCATTGCCTTGAAACAGCCTCATGTTCTACTCAAGGAAGGAAAAGAAAAGGGACCCAGGGGAGGGGAGTATTAGGGGAGCCAATGAGCAAGGCACAGGGGCTTACTGCAGGTTTGGAGCCAGGTGACACCTCAGGGGCCTTCCAGTACAACTGCAGAGGAAGGGGAGCTTGGGCATGCCTTTGCCAGGCAAGGCAAAGCAAAGGCATCAGTGAAAAGGAAGGTGTTCTGGCCCCAGCAGGATAAGCTGATGGGTCAGAGATCCCCTCTCCCCTCACCCCCCCCATTCCTGCCCCCTCCCACCCTCACCCCTTTATTGTCCCTGATGAACATATGCCCTCACCTGCCCCTTCCTAGCTCATCCTTGAAGAAGGTGGGGACTGGATCTAACAGTCTCTTCACAGCAACTGCCCTTCTGAGTCAGAAGCAGTGACCAGCCCCCGCAAAGGACCCACTTAAGGCATCTTGGGGAGGTTGGCCCCACAGAAATGGTTCCTTCAATTCAATCTGAAACCAGGCAGGAAACATCATTTCCGACTTTATTACTTTCAGAGTTCATAAAAGTGGTTTCCATCTGCAGCGATCAACCTGGGGAAATATTGCTCTAAGTGGATTTATTTTTTATTTCTCTGTTCTTTTCCTCTTTCTTCACATTTTAAGGGGACATGTCAGCTGGAGCCGCTAACATATTGGAAGTGTATTAAATCTGACGAAGGTGGCAGCCTCTGCCACCCACTCTAACCCACATAGCCAGGAGAGGGAGGTAGAAACCAATCAGTCTAAGGCCTCCACATGCATACACCTACTGCCCCCAGAAGCCACCCCCAAAGGCCCTTGGCCAGCACCCCACTAAAGAGGACTGGCTCATGTGGACAGCAATACAATCTCTGCCTAGCACTTAAGCCTTCACAATCTGCAGGTTCCTGCCCACCTTTCCTGGCTTGCTTCCTAACCTGTTCTTCTCCTTTTACAAATTCCTTAGTTCAGCCACATCAGTCAAGAACTATTGCCCTGAATTAAACGTGCTGCTCTTTGCTTCTGGACAGTTATCTAGGCCATGGCCCAGGCCTGATGCACCCTTTCCTCTCACTTCTGCCTGAGGAGTCTCTATCTTCCTTCAAGGTTTAAACAGGCCCTGCATCCTCCATGACAGCCTCTTCAATCCCATCCCCAGTTCTCAGCATGGTCTTCTTCTTCAAGTGATCTTGGATTTATTTATAGATCAATGTGGCTTCCCTCCTCCACAGAATGGAACCCCCTTGAGGGGAGGAGCTGTTTTGTTTTGTCATTGTATCTCTAGTACATCATCTGCTTGGGAGTGGGAGTGGACCTGAGATTTCCATGTCTTAGGGAATTCTCATCAAGGAAACCCTTTCTACCTGTGAAAGCCAACACCTACTCATTGGTGTGCAGTCTGAGAGAGTTGTCTGGCCTGTTGGGGGTTAACAAATATTGAAGGGTTTTCTTATGGGTGTACATGCAATCTCTAACCTACCTCAGAGTAGATACATCTTCCTGGAGGACACCAGTGGTTTACATATGTAACCTGTGCCCATGCCTTGCATTCTCATGACTTTGAATCATGATTTTCCTCGGGATCTAGGATGACTTAGGATGAGGGTAAGGAGGATTATTTTGCGAGAAGATGATAAAACTGAAGAAGAGGTTTCTGATGATCATGACTGGAGAAGGTACAATTTCCCCTCTCAACTCCCTGGAGGTTCTTGGCAAGGGTGCCATCATTGAACAGGCAAGAAGTCTCAATATAGGAGGACACTGGGACATTGCTTTAGATCTTGAAAGCTATCTAGTCTAAGTCCTGATTATGGGAAACTGAGAAAAGGGATGTGACCTGTTTGTTGCATTGCCTTAGGTTGGCTATATTTCTTCCTTCTGGTGACCTTGGGTTTGGACTTTCTGACTGAGACAATGCCAACAGTGGGGAGCTATTCTAGCCTTTGCATTATGGCCTCAAGGATTTCCGTGATAATGGCCAGGATGGCTAGGACTATGACTGAGGTGGCCACTGCTCTATAACCAGAGATCAGAGTGGTTGTTGAGTGACATAAGAACAGGGCTATGGGGAAAATTTTAATGCTGAAACAGACAAAGTGAAAATCATGAAGAGAGAGGTCCCCAGACTTAGAGACTTGCCAGTTACTGTGTATCCTGTTGGACTGGAGAGAGGTAAAGAGCAGATCGCCTCCCTTTACTTTCTCTCTGCATTCTCTCATTTACAGCCAACATGATCACACATCATGAGAAGGATCAGCTCCCTTCCTTTGTTCCTTTGAATGGGCTGTGCCTGAAGGGAGTTTGGAAATCCATGGAGTCAGTTCTGAAGATTTTGGGGGACTGGATGGAATGAATAAATGAATAGATGATGGATGGGTGAATGAATGAATGAATGAATTAAGAAGCAGCTAAGTGCTTACTACAGATGAAATTTAGCAGATGAATGGGGCAGATAATTTTATAGCTGAATGCTTGACTTATTTCCTTTCATTTTATATTATATAAAATACACTGTGACTACTGTATGATACAGTTCTAAATATCTGTTTGTGTGTGCATTTGTTGGGGAGGGAACCAAGAGAGATGGGATAGGGGTTCATGAGTTGTGTACATATAGACATTTTAAGATTTTAAATTTCACTTTGTCTATTAGATTAATTTCAGACCAGTCAAAGCTTCTGCTAACTTTGGTATTAATGGTGGAAGGAGCAGTCTAGGTAATTGCAATCAGAGTGTTTTTTGGTGACCAGTGTGAATGCTGCAGCTTTTGAGAAAATCTTCCCCTCTCATCTGTCTGAGAGCAGCTAAGGAGGTCATTAGGCTGGTACCTCAAGCAGAGTACCCCCTAGTGGGAAACTCTGATATTGCACTCCCTTGCTGAATAAGTAACACAGTAACACTCTGTCTTTCTGTACTCTTAAGGGAGGTAGCACTTAAGACATGGGCTGCTTGCACTGTGCCAATGACACAGACATCATCATATGGTCCAAAAAGTGTGATTCTCAGCAACTTTTGAAAGCAAATGTGCATAAAGAAAATGGGAAAACTTCCTATTTCTATCTTAAATGTTTTTCTTCTTTCTGTAGTGAGATGACACTTTGAAAAAAGTTATTTTTAATGTATTTTTAAAAATCACTTTCTTTTGGAATGAGCAAAAATGTTCATTCTCCTCTCTATTATTATTATTATTATTATTATTAGCACATTCAAGGAACTCCAGTAGCTGCTTTTCTATGTCTGTGCCCGAACATTTTGTGTCTCTTAGAGAACGTAGTAAGAGAAAGGCTTCACTAGAGGACTCTGTGGCTGCTTTTCAGCTTCAAGGCTGTGGTGATCTTGAACAAGGCTCCTTTAGACCTGTTTCTGTCCAGCTCAGACCAGACTTTCTCTAGCCCAAGTGGGCAGCCTCCTCTAAGGTCTCTGGGCAAGAGTCAGTTCTTAACTTGTATAGTCCATTGGTTTTCCTACAGCTTGATAAATGACTTGAGATCTCTATAGCTGCTCTTGAGGATATAACTCCCTTCCTGCTGCTGCTGGGCAGACTTCTTGGCCTTTGTGGTCTATTCTCAAAAAGCTAAAGAGATGTTCCCAGGGCTGTCATGGATCAGTTGGGTCAGCAATAGATCAGACCTCCATAGCAGAACAACAGGCGTAAATCAGTGCCAATGTTTGTCCGCATGCCGGTGCTTTGTCACCTCTGTGATGATCCCTTTACATTCTACTTTGCACTGGGATGCATAAAGCAATTTCTGAAGACACCATGAAATACTGCTGCTTCCCAGCACAGTAATCTTTAACCTCATGGAGACAGCTACTCAGGCAGGATTTGCATCAAAGGTTATCATTGAGAAACTCCAAATCCCAGGGCTAAGGCATTAAAAATGTCTGGAAGGCATTTGAGTGGCAAAAATCTTCCCAGTCCTGGACAGAGATGATTCTGTCTGAAACAGCTGAACAGAGAGCAAGATGAAATCCATTCTGGGTGAGGGAAATCTCACTGCATACTGGCTCTGGGAGGCCCTGGCCAATAAACTTCCCCACATTCTCACTGTATGCTAGAAGGAGGAAGAGGAGGAGGAGGAAAAAGAGGAGAAAAGAGAGAGAGAAAGGGAGGGAGAGAGAGAGAGGAAGAGAGAGAGAGAGAGAGAGAGAGAGAGAGAGAGAGAGAGGAAGAGGAGGAGAGACAGAGGGAGAGGGAGAGAGAGAAGGAGAAGGAAAAGGAGAAAGGGAAGGAAAATTAGAAGAAGGAGAAAGAGAATGAGAAAGAGGAGAAGGAGATCTCTTCCCCTGCCATCAGTGCTAACCTCACATACAAACCACTCTCAGGAAAGACAATTTATGGTGGATTCTCCAAATGACAGTCTGTCTTCACTTTGAAGCCAACACCTTATTCAAGATGTTGTTGTCCTTTTCTGTGAAGAGAAATGAAGAGATTTCAACTTCATCTTCTTCTGTTCAGCCCAGTGCTTTAGTCTTCATCTAATAAGGATCTGCTCATAGGACTGAGACCCGGAAGGCCTTAGTGTCCACTCAATCCAACCACTTCATTTTACTAAGGGTGAAACTAAGGCAGCTCAGGGCGAGGATCTGCACCAAGGACAGGCTTACACAGCAAAGGCAGAGCTTGTGTTGCTCGTGTGCTGAGTTCAGGGCTATTCCTCTAACACGGAACAGTAACAAATACTGGACATTTGTAAGTTGTGCCCCAGTGGTAGGTTGATTCAATTATTCTATATTTACTAGTTGTCAGTGGGCAAGCCTCATAATGCCACACACAATGGGTTTCCTAAAAGAAATGGGCTTCCTGGAGCCTGGGACAAGTACTAGTAACATTTTCTAAGAGGAAGAGAAGGGCAGAGGTGGGAGTGAATGACTGGATTTTACTGTGCCCCCTTCTTCATGGGTCAGGCCTGAAGCTACTGCTGGTGGGCCAGAGGCTCAGATTGCAGCCCACTTTGTGGCCTGATGTAAGAGCAGCCTAGAACAAGAAATTCTGCCAGTGAGAAGGGATGTATATGGGTAGCCTTGGCCAAAGGAGTGATGCTGTTGGGTACTGGTGGCTAGAAAGAATTCAGGAGGGTCAAAGTTGGAGCAAGAAGACTGTCTAATGAGGAACAAGGTTATGAGAAAGCCTGGGGTACTTCCCAAAGGGTCCCCAAAGCCTCTCAGTGTCATCAATGACTGCCATTAATGGTCCCTTCCAGTAAAGGGCTCAGAGGGCCATCTCAGGAGACAAAAAGATAGCACAGAGCAGACCAGGAGGTCAGGCCAACCCCAAGCAATGGCTGTCTAGGACCCAAGAATCTTGTTAGACTAGAGCACTGGGTGGAACTGAATAAGATGGAGTTGAAATCTCTTCATTCTCTCCAAGCAGCGCTCCAGAATCCTCAGTGAGGCCCCGGGAAACTCCTCATCTTGGAAGACATCTCCAGTCCTAGAGTTCAGAATACTGTTGGCTGTGCAGCCCGATCTGCTGTTGAGGTGGCTGCTCTCAGGGCCCTCCCCACAAGCCCGTTCTTCATTTCTCTCCAGAGCCAGTCTGTCCTCTTCCATCTTGCCCCTCCTATGCTGGGTGCCTTCATTCTCTCAATTTCCTTTTATGTGTTATCTTCCCCCATTAGAGTGGAAGCTGCTTGAGGGCAAAGATTGTCCTTCTTTATGCTTAGATTTTAATTTCTGTGGCTTAGCCTGGGAATCCCATAAGTGTTTAGTAAGTGATTGCTGACTGGCTGATTTAAATTCAATGTTCAATGCTCGCTATGTGTCAGGTACTATCTCCCAAATACTGAGAACATAAATCAGTCAGTTAGTCAGTCAAGAAGCATTTATTAAGGCTATACCTTGAGTTAAGGACTAACTAAGGCTGAGGATGCAAATAAAGGCCAAAGCCAGTCCCTGCCCTCAAGGGGCTCACAGTCTAATGTGCGAGACAACATGAAAATGACCATGTACGAACATGAGCATTGTCCAAAGAGGCCTTGTGCCCAGGACCCCGAAGGCAAGAGTCCCATCAGACCCTACATGATGTGGAGGGCTCAGTCTGGGCTCTGTGGCTTACAAGGTCACTGAGGACCTGGCAAGCGTCCAGCAGAGGATGACCACCATGGGCCAGGTCAGGCATCCAGGACAGACAATGACTGGCTGACATTCAGAGATGCTGAGTCTGAGAGTCAGCTCTGTCTGTGTAGAAGCCCTGGGGAAGAGCTCTCGTGTTGGGGAGGGAGACATAGAGGCAGAGCTGGGAGCATGAGGGAGTGCGGGAGATGGAGAAAGGAACCCCAAAGGAGAATACTGAGTTTGACTTGTGGGCTGCCTGGGGATCTGGAGGACCCCGCCTTGGAGGTCTACCAGCAGAGGCTGGACCACCATGATCAGACATGTTGTCTAGGTGTGAGTTTTACTCGAGACCCAAGGCCCCTCCTGCTCAGAGATCCCACTCTTCTCATTCTGTGATAGTTCCAACTGTCCCTTTTAATGTTAACTCATTCCCATCCTAGTGACTTCTCCAGGGAAACTGGGAAAATGAGGCCTGCAGTTCCTCTTCTTGCCTCCAGGGGACCCCATGCTATTCCTTCTTGCTTCTATTTGTTCTGTATATTTTCTTAATTAAAATGAATGGTCAGCAATTTGGCTGAAAGGCATTGGGGTAAGTGTTCTGAACCATGCCTCCCCATTAACTTGTGTCTTTGGGTAGCCATTATCTGAGGGAGCAGAATCTGATCTCGGAGCACCATTAGGATTCATTGTCATCTTTGGCCAATTGGCTGAGATGCCCCATCTCTCAAAGCCTCCATCAAGGTGTGGAGAAGTATTTGTAGAACCAATATGGATGCCTCTTGGTCACCTGGAAAGACTGGACCAAGAATGGTTTAATTCCGTAATTCGATGTACCACAGATCAATCTATGACTCAGAAAACCATCCTGTGTATCATTAATGATCTCATTCAGTCTCTCAGGGCCACAGAACTGGGACCAACTGAGGCAATGGGCCAGTAGATGCCCATGAACTATGGTTTTACAATGTGCATCAGGGTTTCATCTCCCCTTTCATTTATCTTGGATCCCCCCTCCCCAGACCTGTAACAAGTCACAGACATCCTCCCAGGGATGCTCCAAATCACCCAACACTGCAGTCTCTGAAGAATCACAGTTGCAGGTGAGCTAGAGAGTAACAGAGAGCTGAATGACAGGCTCAGGAAAGCTTGAACCCATTAGCAGGGACATTTGCCCACAAGGATTGCTGTGGAAGATCTCCTCTGGGAAAATAATCCTCAGAGAAGAAGGAGTTCTGGTCACAAAGAAACAGTGGGACATGCTGCCCTGGTGCCCATGGCCTAAGATGCCTCAGAGATGGCCCCAGGCAATGTGAGTAGATGCTCTGGACATCACCACTATGGGGCATGATTAAACTTCCCAGGACCAACTGATATGAAGAGCTGTGATCTGCACCATAGGATGCCCATGGGATTGTGTGATCATGGGAGTACTGAGGTATTCAAGAACATTTTTAGGAAGGATATTTTTCATTTCCAATTCAGGAGGCAGAAGTCTTCCATGCACTCTACCATTTCCAAAGTTCTGTGACCCAGCAAGGGCCTCCCTCCTGCACCTCAAGTTCTAGCTTCTCCTACACCCATCCAATGGTTCTTCATGAGTTACCACAGCCCTCAAACACTGACCCCTGGGAGCCAGGCCTCCACAAATGAGCTTCCAGGGACTTGGGCATCAGGCAACAGGAGAGCAGTCTTCCCACTCTTGCTCCCCCTCAAGTCAGAATTGGTTGACTGTTGCTGAGGCCTTGTGAGTTCTTTTCATGTTTTCTACCTTGCTAATGGACTCCTGGGAGTTCTTTCTGTTTTCTTCATTTCCTGGGGAATTATAAACATGTGTACTACAAAGCATATGAGGATCCATTATAGCGATCTCTTTGGAAACTGAGACATGAGCTGAATTCGGAGATTTTCCTGTAGTCGGCCCTGTGGGGGAAGTACAAGGGAAAAGGGAGTTTGGGGCTGGCTTCTGTAAGCCCAAAGTTTGGGGAGCTGGGCCTGGCCTACAGAGGAAGCAATCCCCTGAAGCCTGCTAAGGCTAGCATTCATCCCAGCTTCTGGTGCTCTGCCCCAGCAGGGACAAGACCCCCATTTTGTTACTGTCCTTTAGGCTCAAACTGAGACATGGTTCTGCTCCCTGAGCAAAAGTTCACCATGATGTTGGGGGCTGTGACTTTGGGTTGGGTTGTTTGGATCTCTGTGGGGTCACTACATGAGACTAAGCCCAGGGGTGAGGCTCTTTGGCACCCCCTTCACTGCTTGGGGATCTTCATTGTTGTGTCTTCCCAGACACATTCATGGATTTGGGGAGTGAGGTGATCAAGACTAAAAATGCTGATTGCTATTGCCTCAGAACCCCCTGAAATGATGCCCTACTGGGCCCCAGGCTTGGCTGCACCAAGCCCAGCTGATCTCTTCCTGGCACATTTCTTTCCCATCAGAATGGGACAAAAAAAGGATTAGTATTCAGGGCAAGGAGACGTGGACAGAAACATAATTAATGACTCATTTCAATAGTACTTATGTTGATACTGGCTGTACTCACAATAACCCTAATAATGAAGTTGTCAGTACACCCATTTGACAGATGAGAAAACTGAGAATGGGGAGCATGGTGACGGATTTAGTGAGGGCAGATCTTTCTGTTCTGCTCCCCCTGCCTTTTGGTTTAGTCAATTGTGATAAGAACCTGAGAGAGGCATCAAGGGTTCCAGGAGTCCTAGAGACTGGGCCTTCTTCAGGAGAGATGTCTTATCACAGGAGACAAGGGAGCTGGGTCTTTCTTGATGGAGAGGGAGGGCACAGGCAGATGGGGCTGGGGGGAGGGGCATCACCAAGATGGCACATTGTTAGTGACAGCAAGAAAGAGAATGGAAGGAAAATGAATCCAGAGCACAGAGTCATCCGTTTGCAGAGGAACCTGGGGAGGAGCACCTTGGGGCAATCAAGCAGTTGATTGACAAGAGTTTATTCATTGCAGACCCTGGGTCAGACCCAGTGCAGGGTCTGGATACACAGATAAAAGAAAGTGATGTTTGTCTTTAAGTAACCTTCCTTCTAGGGGAGGAGTAATTGTTTTTATTAATAGTGAAGATGAGGATGGTCGTGATAATGGTGATGAAGATGAGGATGAAGAAGATGGTGGTGATGATGAAGATGAGGAGGAGGAGTATGAAGATGAATGAAGATAAGGAGGAGGAGAAGGAGGAAGAGCAGCATCACCACAACAGTAATAGGATTTATGTAGCACCTACAGTACCAGGCATTGTGTGGAGCACTTTTCTAAGCACAATCTCATTTGATCCTCGCAACAACCTTGGGGAGGGGCTATCATGAGCCCTCCTTTACAATTGAAGAAATTGAGGCAGATATCTGCCAGCGTCCTCCTTTCAACATAGCAAGTTGCTCTCCCTGAGTCATCGGTGATTTCATAGTGGCCAAATCCAATGGCCTCTTTTCAGTCCTCATGCTCCTTGACCTCTGAAGCCTTGGACACTGTTAATCACTCTCTGCCTGGATTTTCTGCCAGGTTCTCAGGACACCTCTTCTTTCTTTCTTCTTGTTCTCCCCCCTCTCTGAGTGCTCTTTGTCTGGGTTCTGCAATGGATCCTCCCCCAGATCACTCCCTGTAACCAGAGGTACCCCCAGGGCTCTGTCCTGGTCCTTCTGCTCTCCCTCTAGGCTTCTTCCCTTTGTAATCTTATCAGCTCCCACGGGTTTAATGACACTGTCTGTGCTGATGATCCTCAGTCTCCCTCTCCTGACCCCATCGCTCAGCTGACTTCCAATTTCCCATCTCTCTCCAACTGGGCATCCTGCTTTACACTCAATGTGACCAAGACGGAACTCATGGTCTTTCCCTCTAAACCCTTACAGCATTCACAATAATATAACATAACAACTTATCACCCAAGTGGCCACATATTCTTAAACAAATTATATTATTCAGTAAGTCCTTAACTCAATCATCCTTAAGAAACAATTCTCCTTAAGGGACACAAAGTACAAAGGTCAAAGTTTTCCACCCCTAGGTCACATTGTCTTATTCTCTCAGTCAAAAAAGTCTTCTTTCTTCTTGACAGGAGATTAGTTTCCAATCATCCTTAAGCGGTACAAGGTAAAAAGTACAAAGTTCTCCCACCCCTAGGCCACAGTAAATCATGATCTTCTCAGTCAGTACTAAGTGCCCAAGGAGAAGTCTTTTCATCTTGGCTAGAGGCTGGCTCCCAGATTCCATGGTTCCTTTTCCATGGTCAGAGTTTTGCCAGAATTCAACCAGCAGTCACCTGGATTCACAGGTAGGCAGCTCCCAGCTCCTGTTCCAGTTCCTGTCCAGTTCCTGCTCCAGCTTGAACCTCACAGTGACCAGTCTAGCTCAAGCTCTTTGAAGTCTCTGTTTCTGGGAAGAGAAAACTTAACAGACTCACAAAAATATCTACACACATCAAGCTTAGCAGAGTTACTGCAATATTCACACACATTGCTGGCACTATCATCAATTCAGCAATCTGCACAGACAAGAAGACAGGGTCTCTGTCTGAGAAATCAACATAGATCATCAGTAAAGTCCCAGGACTTCTGAAAATATCAGTAAAATGCTCCTCCAGGATTTCTGTAAACAGACAACAAGAAAAACCTCTTTCAGGGCTTCTGAACCAGAAGTAAGGTCCCGGGCCTTCTGTAACAACAGCCATGTCCTCTATCAGCAGATGAATCTGACCAAGTGACATCAACACAGACAGACAAAGTTCCAGTGCCACAACCATGCTTCCTCCCAGTTCTGCTTTGTCCCAGCTTGGGCTTCTCCTTATATATGATGGCTCTCCTTCCTGTCCCACCCTTCCTGTTGAGTCAGCAAGTTCCTCCCACCTTCAAATCACAAGGGTCTCAATATTTAAGGTGCTAAATATTTAAGTAACTGAAACAAGGCACAACCCTCCACTGATCCCACCTCCCCCATTACTGCAGAGGACACCACCATCTTCCCAGTCCCTCAGGCTCCCAATCTAGGTGTCACCCTGGGCTTCTCACTGTCCCTCACTCCCTCCCCACATACCCAAGCTGTTGCTGAGATCTGACAATTTTACTTTTATAACATCCCTGAAATACATCTTCCCTCCTCTGACACAGTCCCTGCCTTTCTCCATTCCTTCATCCCCTCACACCTGGACTATGGCAGAAGCTGCTGGGGGTCTGCCTGCCTCAGTCTCTCCCCTCTCCAGTCTATCTCCATTCAGCCACTAAAGCTATTTTCCCTAAGCTCAGGCATGACCACGTCCCACCTGCTCATTAACCTCCCTATGGCCTCCAGGATCAAATACAAAATGCTCTGCTTGGCATTCAAAGCCCTTCCTAAGCCCCTCCCCTCCTACCTTTCCAGTCATCGTAGACCCAGCTTCCCAACACATGCTCTTCGATCCCACGAGCCCGGCCTCCTGGGTGCCCCACAAACAAGGCCCCCACATCTCAGCTCTAGGCATTCTCTCTGGCTGTGGCCCATCCCTAGAATGCTCCCCCACCTCCACTCTGACCACTGAACGCCCAGGCTAACATCCCACCTCCTCCAGGAAGCCTTCCCCTGCCCCTCTTCATTCCAGGACCTTCCCTCTGTTAATTATTTCCTGTTTATTCTATATGTAACTTCCTGGTGTTCATTTGTGAGCAGGCCATCTCCCCCATTAGACTGTAAGCTCCTTGAGGGCAGGGCCTGGCCTTTGCCCCTTTTTGTATCCCAGAACTCAGAGCAGTACCTGGCGCATAGTAGGTGCTCACAATTGTGCATTGACTTGGGGTCAGGTATGTGTAGAGGGGGAAGAGGCAGGGGCATAGGTGCAGATACTGGGAGGTCCTGGCCTTGCCTATGTCAGAGCAAACCAAAGAAGCTAACCTCTCAGGAGTATGAGGAAAGACATCCCCCCAAACACTGAGCAGCTCATGGGCAATGGGTGCTGTCCACTGTCTCTCCCACCGTGCAGGTGCTGGCCTTCGAGGCCCACTCTGGGGCCAGGTGAGGGGAAGTGGGATCCTATGGGCCTCTGGTAGACCCTGAGCAGGTCCTGGGAGGAAAGCTGGCTTGGACTTGGGCCTGTGCTTGGAAGATACAGAGATATCTCTCTCCCTTTTAACATGCCTCCCATGGAAAGCCTTGGTCATCTGCCCTCGAGGTCCCATCTGTCCCCTGTTGGGGTCAGGGCCGTTTCAACTCAGACTTCCTGAGAATCTACAAAGACCCTGCAGGGTCTTGCTGCCAATCCTGCAGCCTCTGAGTAAGCCAGAGACTCAGCTTGCTCTGCCTTAGAAGGTCCCTCACCAGCCCAGCCTGCCCACCAGCCATGAGTGAGTCTGAAGGGGGCTGTGAGGAAGGGACCCTTGGTCATCAGGAGGGAGGGGCTCATTGCTCTCATGTGAAGTGAGGCAGCAGGATGCTGAGGTGGGGACCCAGCTCTCTACCAAAAGCCCTCCCCAGATGCACAGACAGCATACAGAAGCTGACTTAGGCTGATTTAGGGGTGACTGATGCCGTGGCTCTTCCCCAATGAATGGGGGAGACTTCCCTCCTGCCACTCTCCTCCTTCCTCCCTGTGCCCTGCTTTCTGCACTCTCTGGAGGTCATTGAAGCTTTCAGGTGTTCTCAGCTTCATTCCTACTCTCTCCAAAGAGGTGGGTGCCCCAGAACAAGGCAGCATGTCTACTCGGGGACTGGGGCAAGCCTGAGGCATCAGGAAGATTCTCTGGCTCTTGTTTGGAGCCCCATCTGTGGCTTCCCCCTGGGATGATCAATTGATAGTGAAATTGATAGCCAGCCTTGAGGAACTTTTAGGAAAGGGCTTTTCCCAAGGTGGTACTGGTAGGAACAGCCCCAAGCATCCCTCCAATGGTCTGACACATTCTCCTAAAAAGATCCAGAATCCTGGGAAAGTGGGCTCACACACAGAGGGGCAGAGGCACTCTCACTCCCGGCCACTCCCATCTGCAGCTCTGGAGGCCCCTCAGTCTAGGCAAAAACTCCCAGGCTTGGCTCGTGCTCTCAGGACACATGCTGCCACCCCTTGCTGCCAAGGGATCACCCAGGGTGTAGATGGGAAGATGGGAAGTCCCAAATCCTCTGCACCCTTGAAGCTCACAAGGTCTCCTTCTGGACAGAGCAGAGGTGGGCTGTGGAGAGGAGACCCAAGGCCAAGGCAGAGGCCTCCCCCCAGCCCTGGCAGTCCCTTCGGGGTGGGGGGTCGTTAGCTCCAGTGTCCTGCTCTCCAAATGAGGGAGTCCTTGCTGAGCCTGGCCCCAGCCCTGCTGGCCCTCTCCACCCTCCCCTTTCCAGCTGTGCCCTGAGTGGGCTCCATACCCTCCCTCTTCCTGGGCCTTGTCTCCTTCTCTGCCGGTGCCAGTTTTTCATGAGTCACCTCTTGTGTGTTCAGCATGGGGCTTGGCACTTGGTGAGTGTGCTCCATACAAGAAAGGAGAGAGGTTAGAGCCTCCAGAGCCTCCAGAGCCTTAGTCCAGTGCTCTTCTGACCACGCTGCACTGACCTTCCTATGGTCTGCTCCCTTCCAGTGACTGTGGGGCGATGGCCAGATTAAGTCTGTCAGGTGAAAGAGTTGTTTTGGAAATGAGAATTGATGATGGCCCCTCTAGCCAGGTGCTTCCTGAGCTGCAGACAGTGGCTTCCCTTCCCTGGGGAATGAGTGTGACCTGAATTGCAGGATGGGCCTAGCCTGCCATAAGATGCAGAGATGAAGACGCCGTTCAACCCTGGTCTGAGAGAGAGACCCAGGAATAGCTCAGCGGACAAGGCAGAGTTCGAGTCTGAACCCTGTCCTCTGAGAAAGCCAGGTATCCAGCACAAGGGCTGAATCCCCCAGAGCCATATCCCAGCAATCAAGCAGCAGGCATTCATTAGGCTCCTACTGTGTGCAGAGCACTGTTCTGGGCACTGGGGATCCAGCTATGAGAAATGAAAGCGTGGGGCAGATGAGCTCAATGAGCCCCAGCCCAAGGAAATGGGGGATCATGCCCTTGTTCCCAGAATGCCTGACCCCAGAGATGACCTATGCCAGATGGGGCAGCTGCAGAGGAGGAGGGAAGAGGTGGGGGGGGGGGGATGGCCGTTTGCCACCTGGGTGATTCGGGCAGCCCCTTCCCTCCCTCAGGGTAAAGTTAGGGCCAGCCCTTCCTCGTGCCCCCCCTACCCGTGTCTCCTCCTTTGTCTCCTCCAGTCAGCATGTTGCATAGTCAGGACTTTAATTCCCGGAGGAGGTCTAAGAAGTCACCACATTGAGTTCTTCAGAGGGGACAAAGGGCACACATGTGAGCCCTCCTTGAATGCTCACAGCAGCCCTGGGATGCCTTATCCGCATTCTCCAGATGGGAACACTGAAGCCCAGAGGCTCAGGCTCTGCAAGAGTCAGAGGTGGGACATGAACCCAGGTTTTCCTGACTTTGAGCCTCCTGGGAAATCCCTGATGGCTAGAAAAGTGAAGTGACCTGTCTGAGGTCCCACAGTGGGTCAGTGGCAGTCCCTGGACCATGCTAGGGAGATCATGAACTCCAGCCCCCTGTGACTGAGGACCAGAGAAGTCCTATAGCCTGACCAAGGTTGCCCAGGTAACAGACACCCAAGACCCAGGGCATCTGCCTCTGGGGCCTCCTCCTGGTGCTTCAGGGCCACAGCCTTCCGGGCAGGGCAGGGCTGTGGGTCCCCAGTTCCATCCGTGGGAGAGAGGTCTGTGTGTGTCATCGATGACATGACGTGAGAGGAGAACCAAGGCCAAGGCAGAGCCCCCCCCCCCCCCAGCCCTGGCAGTCCCTTCCAGGTGGGGGGTGTCAGCTCCGGTGTCCTGCTGGGAGGGAGGGAGTCCTCGCTGACCCCGGCCCCATGATCCCGGAGGACCCCACCCCTCCGCATGCATCCCCTTCATCCCTGTGAAAGAGGAAGTCCAGCTGGACAGTGTCTGAGCTCCCTCTCAGCCCTGTCAGATAATCTGATTAATTATCCTATCTAATCAACAAAATAAAAACACAAAGTCAAATAATGTTCTCAAAGGAAATATCTGCAAAATACTTAGTACCTGCACACAGCAAGTGCTTAATAAATGTTATTCCATTGCCCTTTCCCCACCTGCCCCCCCTCTCCCCCTTCCTCCTTATTAGGGGTCATTTTAGAGGCAGCTCGGCGGCATAGTCAGGAAGACCTGTATTTACTAACTGTGTGACCCTGGGTAAGTCACCTAGCCTTTGTGTGCCCTGGTTTCCTCATCTGTACAATGGGATAACCATAGGCCCTCCCTGCCAGGCTTGTTGTAATGTAGCGTGAGATGTCTGTAAATCATTTTCCAAACCTAAAAAGCTCTAGAACTGGGAGCTATTTGTTATTAGATTCCACGATCCCCCAAAGTTCTCTGAGAGAAGCTCCCTTCCAGCTGATGCCCTCGTGGAGAAGCTGCAGGAGCAGCCCCGGCTGCCAGGCTGGATGAGCAGCCCCTTCTCAGGCGAGCAGCAAAGCCACGGGTAGACCCCATCCCACTCACGGTTGTCATAGGAGTAGGTCAGCATCGCTTTCTGGGGAGGAAGGTGGTTCTCTGGCGGCAGACAGAAACAGATGCCATAAAGGGTGTGCATGTGAGAGAGTGGAGAGAGTGTGTGTGAGTGTGTGTGTGTGAGTGTGTGTGTGTGAGAGTATGTGGTGTGTGGAGGGTGTGATGTATGTGAGTGTGTATATGAGTATGTGTGAGTGTATGTGGTATGTGTGTATGTGTGAGTGTGAGTGTGTGTGAGTGTATGTGTGGTATGTGTGGAGTGTGGTGTGTTTGTGGAGTATGTGTATGAGTGTGTGTGAGAGTGTGGGTGTAAGAGAGAGAATGGAGAGAGTGTGTGTGTGAGTGTGAGTGTGTATGTGAGCAAGTGAGTGTATGTGTGAGAGTGTGTGTGGTGAGTGTGCATGAGTGTGTATGACAGTATATGAGTGTATATTGTGTGCATTGTGAGAGTGTGTGTGCATTGTGTGAGTGTGTGTTACAGTGTGTATGGAGTGTTGTGTGAGTACGTATGAGTGTGTGTGGAGTGTATGTGTGAGAGTGTGTATGTATGTGTATGAGTGTGTGTGAGTATGTATGAGTGTGTGTGGAGTGTATGTGTGAGAGTGTGTATGTATGTGTATGAGTGTGTATGAGTGTGTATGAGAATGAGTGAGTGTGTATTGTGTGCATTGTGTGAGTGTGTATTGTGTGAATGTGTGTTAGAGTGTGTGTGTGAATACGTATGAGTGTGTGTGGAGTGTATGTGTGAGAATGTGTATGTATGTGTATGAGTGTGTGTGTGGAGTGTGTGTATGACTGTGAGTGTGTGTGTGTCAGTGTGTGTAGTGTGTATGGACTGTGTGGTATGTGAGTGTGTGGTGTGTTAATGTGTGTGTGTATGAGTGTGTGTGGAGTGTGTGTGTGAGTATGTATGAGTGTGTGGAGTATATGTGTGAGTGTATCGTGTGTGTGTGTGGAGTGTGTG
The DNA here is from genome assembly GCA_028627135.1 of Pseudochirops cupreus. Classification (NCBI taxonomy): domain Eukaryota; kingdom Metazoa; phylum Chordata; class Mammalia; order Diprotodontia; family Pseudocheiridae; genus Pseudochirops; species Pseudochirops cupreus. Next base: position 1,465,691 of record CM053581.1, on the reverse strand, counting down.
TATGAGTGTGGGTGTGTGTGTGTATGTGAGTGTATGTGGTGTGTATGGAGTGTGTGGTGTGTGAGTGTGTGTGTATGAGTGTGTGTGAGAGTGATTGTGTGGTGTGTGGAATGTGTGGTGTGTGTGTGTGAGTTTTTGTGAGTGTGTATATGTGGAGTGTGTGTATGAGTGTGTGTGATAGTGTGTGTGAGTATGTGTGAGAGTGTGTGTGAGTGTGTATATGAGTGTGAGTGTGTGTGGTGTGTATGGAGTGTGTGGTATGTGAGTGTGTGGTGTGTGAGTGTGTGTATGAGAGTGTGAGAGTGTATGTGTGGTGTGTGGAATGTGTGGTGTGTATGTGTGTGAGTTTTTGTGTGTATATGTGGAGTGTGTGTATGAGTGTGTGTGATAGTGTGTGTGAGTATATGTGAGAGTGTGTGGAGTGTGTGAGTGTGTGTGAGAGTGTGTGTGTGTGTCAGTATGTGTGGTATGTATGGAGTGTGTGGTATGTGAGTGTGTGGTGTGTGAGTGTGTGTGTATGACAGTATATGAGTGCGTGTGAGAGTGTATGTGTGGTGTGTATGTGTGTGAGTTTTTGTGAGTGTGTATATGTGGAGTGTGTGTATGAGTGTGTGTGATAGTGTGTGTGAGTATATGTGAGAGTGTGTGGAGTGTGTGAGTGTGTGTGAGAGTGTGTGTGTGTGTGTGTGTCAGTATGTGTGGTGTGTATGGAGTGTGTGGTGTGTGCGTGTGAGTGTGTGTGAGTATGTATGTGTAACAATGGGTGATGGCCTCTAGCCTGGGATGCCAGCCTGCCCACCCTCCTTTTGAGAGGCTGCCTGCCCATTCCTGCAGGAGAAATCTCAAGAGAGCAATTTGGCTGGAGCCAGCGGACGGGCTTCACAGCAGAGTGGCTGGATGGACAAGGCCAGGGGTGGCTGGGCTGGAGGGTGGGGGCAGCCCAGGCAGGCAGGCAGACAGCGGCACCCAATTTTTCGGGGCTGTCCCTTCGGAGCGCACCAGGGGCTACTGCAGGCCAGGCTCAGCTCATCCATCCGATGTCATAGCAGCCCCTTGGCCCTCCTGGGAAAGAACATCTGAGCTGCTGAGACAGGAGATAAGTGCCAGGCTCAGCCGGTTGTGAAATTGGTTAAAGGGGAGGAGAGATGAGCCCCCTGAACGATAGCCTTTTACAACTGAGCTAATATTGCAATAAACACAATGATACCTGCCCGCCCCCTCCCTCTCCTTTTCCTCCCCCACTGGCCACAATTCTGAAAACTCTGCACGCCAGAGGAGATGGCAGAACAAGGCTTTGGGAGCAGAAATCCTTGATGGAGAGGAGAAGTAGGGAAGACAGAGGGGGCAGAGGGGGAAGGATGAGCATGGAGGCTCCCACCAGGGGCTGCAGGGCACAGGCTGAGGGCCAAGACACCGGGGGAGGCCTCTTCCCTTGGGGAGGCCTGGCTGCTTGGAGGGGGATGCCCAGAGAGGTTGTGCTTCTCATTCGACCACCCTCCACATGAGCTCTTCCAGCCCTGCTAAGCCTGCTCCTCTCCAGTGGAGCCCCGTGAGGGATGGGGCGGCTGTGATGGGCCAATGGCAAGTTGGGCCAGCAACCAAGAAAAAGGAAAGCCCAGGATGGCATCAAGTGCCTACCAAAAATGTTCCTGCTGAGCGTGGCACTGAGTGTGGGCAATGAGGGACAAAGATTTGGGTTCGCTGCGGCTAAGGGAGGCACATTCATCCAGGAGAGGCCTGGGGCTCTAGGGTGAGCACCTGTCTCCCAGGCTGTTGTGGGGATCCAGTGAGGCAGTATTTGTAAAGCACTATGAAAATTATATCATCATTCATTATCTTTAATAATGTTGCTGTTGCTACCACCACTGGTAGACTGATGCCCTGGCCTGGAACGAAAAACCAAGAGGAAATTCACCCAAGTTCCTGGAAGCCTCTCACATGCTACACCATCACCCACCTCTGCACCTTTGTAGTTCTCACTGCCCCCAAGCATTCCTCCTCATCTCGGCCTTTGGGGATTCCTCAAACCCTCACTCCTTTCAAACCCCAGCTCATTCACCGTTTACTCCCAGGAGTCTGCCTTAACCCTCTCCCCTCAACCCTCTTGAACACTTGGTAACATTTGCAGCTGGGAACCACCCTGTGCACACTTTTCCCTCTGGGTTTTCATGGACATGTTTTCTCTTGATTCAGTTTATATCTAGTTAACCATTCCTCCCTCTTCTTTGCTGAATCTTTATCCATATCATGCCCTGGAACTGTGGGCATCCCCAAAGTTCTGCTCTGAGGTCACCTTTCTTTCCTTCTTCCTTTCTTCTTTCCTTCCTTTCTTTCTTCCTTCCTTCCTTCCTTCCTTCCTTCCTTCCTTCTTTCCTCTCCTCCCTCCTTCTTCCTCCTCCTCCTCTTCCTTCCTCCTCTTCCTTCTCCTCCTCCTTCTTCTTCCTCTTCCTCCTCCTATTCTCCTATTTCTTCTCTCTCTGTCTCTCTGTCTCTCTGTCTGTCTCTCTTTCTCTCTCTCTCTCTCTCTCTCTCTCTCTCTCTCTCTCTCTCCCTTCCCCCCCTTAAGATCTCATCAGCTCACATGGGTTCTGTTAACATCCCTCTACCAATGGTTCCCAGATCCCTCTATCCTGCCTGGCTTCTCTCTTGTACTTCATTTCATTATAATAAAACATATATTGGATCTTTCAAACCAGATGCCACTTAGGAATCTCAAACTCAGCATGTCCACAACATAATTCATTATCTTTTCCCAAAAAAACTTGTCCCTGTTGTTGTCTTTTCCATCGGAGTGTGAACTAGCTCCTTAGACTATTTTTCATTTTTTCTTGTGCCCCGGGGCTTGGCACACAGAAAGGGCTTGATTTCACATAAGATTGATTCACAAAATGTTGGTTCTTAGAAATGTGAAGTGATTGTTAAATGGCTCAGAACATGCTCCCAGTCTACTGTGTGACCATGGAGATCTCATCTGCTTTCTGGCCTCGGTTTCTCACGTGCACAAGGAGGGTCTCAGAGTCTGTTCTCACCAACGTCCCTCCCGCTTTTACACCGTTAAGACCTGAGTTGTGACCAGAGCAATAGAATAATGTTGGGGCCTCTTAGACCCACTCTTAGTTGAGGCTTCAATGTCCATCTTGATGATAAAGGCTCCTGTGACTTTAGCTGACCACCAGCTCAGAAATTAATGGGGGAATCTTCTCCAGTGGCTGTTCTATCTATCCTCAAGGGGCAGTCATGACCTTGGTACTTTTAATCTCTGAAAACAAAAGCAGAAAGAATTCAAAACAATCCTGAAACTTATTCCTGAGACTCCCTAGGGAGAAGAGGTTTCATCCCTTCCAGAATCATCCAGACAGTCACTGAAATAAACCTGCCCTCTCATCAACTTTAAAATACAAATTTGGTTGATAGTAGGTGAGTGGGGAAGGAGACCTTGAACTTCAGGACCTAAGACCTTGGAAGCAAAGACAGAGGTGCACACCTCTGTGGGCAATGACCCAGAGATCCAGGAACACCAAGGGTTGACCATTAGATAGACCACAACTGGGGGAAGGAGAAGGGTAGAGCTAGGGACTGAAGAGCTCACCCCAGGCTAGGGGCAAGGGGTTAGGAGGGAGACCAGATATCAGTTATTCTCATTAACTATACCCTAAGCTCAGATGAACTTACTTGCTTTAGGAATATCAAATGCTAATAATATTTACTAAAATTTCATTTCCCTGGGCCTCTACTCCATGTTGCTCACCTTTGTTTGGCTCTGATATCTTTATTCACTTACATATGGAGATGGGAATATGATGAGATTCCCTTTGAAATGTGCATGGGAGGAAGGTAAGATTCCTTAAACATGAAAGAAAGCATGGTCTAGTGGCAAGACTGCTGGCTCCCCTCCTCCCTCTCTGATTTCTCCTTCTCTCTTTTTTGCTGGATCCTAATTTCAATTATGCTTACTAATGGTGGTGTCCCCTAGGGCTTTCTCTTTAGTTCCCTGCTATTCTCCCTTTACATTATGGCACTTGGTGATCTCATGAGCTCCCAAGGATTCAAACATTACATCATTGTGGATGACTCTTAGATCTCCTTGTCCAGCCCTAACTTGTCTCTCAAGTCCCAATCTTGAATCTCTGCCTTTTAGACATCTCAAACTGGTATTCCATAGACTCACTGTGTCCAAAACTTTACTGATGATCCTTCCCTCAAAACCCTTCCCCTCTTCTACATTCCCTATGACTGTAAAAGGCAATGCCCTCTTCTAAGGCCCCCAGGATCATGACCTTGAGGTCTTCCTGGATTCTTCATTCTCTCTCACTCCCTATATCCAATATTGTGGCAAGATCTGTCAATTTCACCTTCTCAGCCTCTCTAATAGGTATCACCTTGGCACTATCTCTTGTTGATTTCTCCTTTTCAGCATCTCTTGTTGATTTCACTTTTCAACATCTCTTGTTGTTTTCACTTTTCAGCATCTCTTGTTGATTTTACTTTTCAGCATCTCTTGTTGCTTTCACTTTTCAGCATCTCTTGTTGATTTCACTTTTCAGCATCTCTTGTTGATTTCACTTTTCAACATCTCTTGTTGATTTTAGCTTTGCACTATCTCTTGTTGCTTTCACTTTTCAGCATCTCTTGTTGCTTTCACTTTTCAGCATCTCTTGTTGATTTTACCTCTGCTATATCTCTCTTATAAGACCCCCTCCTATCCTCTTACATGGCTCCCACCCTGGTGCATACCACCATCCTCTCACATCTGGACTATTGCAATAGCTACTAAGGGGTCTCCCTGCCTCAAGTCTCTACCTACTTCAGTCCATCCTCCATTCAGCCACCAAAGTGGTTTCCCTAAAATGCAGGTATGACCATGTAACACCCCTGCCACACACACACACACACACACACACACACACACACACACACACACGCACGTACTCAATTCTCCCCATGGACTTGAGAAGTAAATACAAACTTATCTGTCCTTTAATGCATTTCATAACCTCCCCCTACCTCTTTTCCTATCTTCTGGCATCTTCCTTCTCTCCATGTACCCAGTGATCCAATTGAACACCAGCCTCCTGGCTGTTCCATGAACACAACACGATTTTCTGACTCTGAACAGGTTCATGGACAGTCCTCCATGCTTGGAATTTTGTTCTCTTCATCTCTACCTATTATTGTCCTGGCTTCATTTAGGTCTCAGCTAAACCCTCACCTTCTGTATCAACCCCCATCTCTTTAATCCTAGTGGTTTTCCTATGTTGATTCTCTGTGATCTACTCTGTCCATAGCTGGTTTTCATAGTAGTTTCCAAATGTTTTCCCCCTCTTTTGTTGGTGAGCTCCTATGGGGCAGAGATTGTTTTGTTTTATCTTGTTTTTGTCTTAATTTGCCTAAGAGGTAGCTAGGTGATATAGTAGACAGAGTGTTGGACCTGGAAATGGAAGGATCTGAGTTCAAATCTGACCTCAGACACTTACTAGCTATGTAAATTTAGACAAGTCACTTAACCTGTGTTTGCCTCAACCTCCTCAACTGTGAAATGAGGATAACATAGCACCTACACAAGGGGTTGTGAGGATCAAATGAGTTAATATCTGAAAAATGATCAGCCCAAGGCATGGTACATGACAAATGCTGATTGCTCGTATCCTATCTTTTATACTTACTGCCTTTGTGGCCTTAGACAAATCGTGGGACCCCTTGGGGCCTAAGCTTGCTGTAGCAGCAAGCATCCTAGCATACCCAGGATGGCTCCAAACACAAGTTCTTCGATCTGCTTTTCTAAAGGAAAGCAACTCAAAAAGAGATAACAATCTTACTTTAATCAAACACATATATGTGTGTGTATATATATATACACACACACACATATGTATGTGTATATATACATACGTGTATATATGTATACATGTATGTGCATATGTGTATATATTGTGTGTATGTATATGTGTGTGTACATATATGTGTGTGTGTATATATATGCATATATATATGTATATATATGTAAATATATTTACTTTAGTTCAGGGGAAAAATTCAGCACCCTGAACTTCAGAGAAAATACAAGCAGAAATCACAAGCAGAAAAAAAAAATGGACAGATCTTCCCCCAAAATGAAAGGTTTGTAATAGAAGAAATATGATCTTTCAGCTCTAGATCTATGACCTGAATTGGAGGTATCACATGGATTCCTTACTTTCTCCAACGTTTTCTCCTCATTACCTGCCTTTTAGAATCCTCGCATCCCTTCAAAGCCCAGTCAAGGTATCCCCTGCTACATGAAAGCCTCCCCAATCTCCATACCTGCTAGAGACTTCCCTGCCCTCCTTCAGAAAGCCGTTGTATTTTCTTTGTTTACATTTTGTTTTGATTTATCTGAGTAGGTGTTTTTTCTTGATGACAAAATTGATGGTGAGGAATATTTCATTTTCGTCTCTTTTTTTCCCAATTGTTGCCTATCCTTTGTTTTCAAAAGAGGACAAGTGACATCACAGGTGAAATCTTGCCTTGTGAGTGACTTGGACTTAAATCAAGAAGAGTTGTCCAGGGGCAGCTGGGGGCACAGTGAATAGAGCACTGGTCCTGCAGTCAGGAGGACCCGAGTTCAAATCCAACCTTAGACACTTAACATTTACTAGCCGTATGATCTTGGGCAAGTCACTTAACCCCAATTGCCCTGCCTCCTCCCCCCCCCCCCAAAGAAATGGAAGAGTTGTACAAAGTCATCAGCCTCAATCTCTCCTCCAGCGTCCTCAAAGTCCACTGGCAGGACAAAACTCAGGCTGGCAGATGCAGCAGATGGCCTTGGCATCTTTATGTCTTTCCAAACTTTAAACACTCCAAACGATCTGCTTTAGCTGCTTTCATGGCCCTTGGAACAAATTCTTCTCATCCAACCATTCGGCTAGGGGAAGTCTTTACATGCTTGGGGTAGACCTGCCTCAAAGTCACTGATGGTGAGTCACTAGAGAAAGGGTAGGGTCAAAAATACTCTACTCCATTTCAGCCTGATATCTTAACAAGAGGTGTCATTTGTCTATTCAATCAATCAATCAAGCAGAGGTTTTATATTGTGTGAAAAATTCCTCAAATTGCAGGGACTTTGAAAAGAATCACTGGAGAAACAAAGACAAGCATGAACTATTCCTTGCCTTGCAGGGAGGAAGCACACCAGTGGGGGCTCAAGTCTGTGTTACTTGGGATTCACCACTGACTCCTCAGGGATACCCCTAGGTTCCTGAAGGAGATATTTAGCCAGTGTCTGAGACCTGAGCTCACCTTCAAGAGTGGGAGTTGGAATGAGGACATTCTTGAGTTTTATGAGGTGTATTTGTCCAGCAGCTGGTGCAGAGTAGGCATTTAATAAGAGCTTGTTGATTGATTGGACTCTAATTTATGGCACTCCATACTTACTCATTCCTAAGGCAATGCTCCCCCACCAGTGGCAAATGCCTCCCACGGCCTCTGCATGAACAGAGCAGTGGGAGGGAGGGGACTGACCTCACTCCCACAGAAAGCCCACATGAGTGAATACTAGCCTTATTAAAAAGATCACCTGCTCCTTGGCATGGGGATAATTTAATTAGAAGGTCTCTGGGTTCTTTGAAGTTCTCCTTCAAAATAAAAACAAACCACCCTGAACTGCCAAATCTGCCTATCCCTGCCCCAGCCCAGTGAGCCTGCTGGGTTTCATGAATAATCTCTCACTTATACAGTAGTAAAATATTAAGAATACAGAGTGTATAAAATTTTAATACACACACAAAAAAATCTTTCCAGCCTTCTCACTCACTAAGTGGTCCCCTATTAAAACAAAATAAATCTCCATCGGAGGGAATAGGGACAGATGTGCTGCCCGCCCCGTTGCAAGGTCCCCAAAGGTTCTCTCTTCCTCCATGGTGTCAGGTGCAATAAAACACAATCATCTCAAGGGAAAAAATATAAATTAAAGTAGTTGGATGAAGGTTTACTTTCTGGGTGCTTAAAAACCTTGTGATTTCCCCTGATCAATAACTGGCAGTTCCATTAGATTTTATGAGGCTAAATATAGATTTTTCTCAATTGACATTAATAACTATGGTCTATCAGGACCCTATAAAATGTGGACTGATACTTATTCCTGTTGTAAAGCTTCATCACTTCCAAGCTGTCCCCCTCAGTGGGTACATAGCTCACACAGAATGGAGTGGAAGCCAACTCAAGAAAGACAGAACCTGAAGCTTCCTTTGGACCAGATACCCAGCCCCACCCTTCAGAGCCCATCCTGCCAAGACCAGAGCTGTAGGAAAGGCAATGGACAGCTCAAAATGGAGAAGGGAAGCAGGAGAGCCAGGGGAGGGGCCATGTGAAGATGGAGGAGGAAAGGGGAAGGAAAATCATATCAGGACCACCTCTTTCTGTGGCAAAATCTAATAGACACAGGACAATCAGGGTGTGAGTGGGTGACCAAGCTGCTGCTCTCTGCCTATCAGAATGACAAACCCTTGTAAAGAACTGGACCCAATGCCTCCATTCCATAGAGGAACTGAGGACAGCCTGATCAGGAATGGGACTTGCCCAATTTCACAAACAAAGATATTTTTGTTCTATGTGGATCTAAAATCTGTTTGTGTAGGTTCCCTGGCTTAGACTGACACCTCAGGTTCTGAGCTTCCTTATTAAACATTAAAATCCACCATTCCTAATGTACATGAAGGTTTAAGTGAACTTTGCATCCATATTTCCAAAGATGCACAGTGTCTCTGGGTGGGAATTTTCTCCAGCTGTCTGACCCCTCCACACCTTAGCTGTGACATGGATGCTTTGGAAAGAAGTTGAAATCTCACTCCACCATTTTCTCCTAATCTAAGTTTGGGCAAGTCCCTTCCTTTCTCTAAAGAATGGCTTTTGTTCTCTTTCACCTCTAAATCTAGGCTTCTATTATCCTAAGGCTTGAGCTAGCATCCAGTTTTGCCATATGCTATCTGTATTGCCATGGGTAGGTGACTTCATTGTTTTAAGCTGCCTCAGTTTCCACTTCAGGAAAATGAGAGACTTGGACTGAATGGCCCTTCTATATCTAAATCTATGACTTCATGTTCCTGCACTTTCCATGCTTCATTGTGGCTAACTATGTAGTGGGAATGGTTCCGTGCTGATCCAGGATAAACATTGGGTGGCAGATTCAGGCCATTGCCAGGCTTACATTCAGAAGCTTTCCAATTTAGAACTGCACCCCCCAGACCTTACGTTTCACTTGTATGGCCAAGGAGAACCTCATACTCATTCCATTATCCATGCTATGACCCAGGAACAAAGGGTGGAGGAGGTGGAAATACTTGGATACAAGTCTGAACAATAAACAGAATGCTTTCATAATTGGAATGGAACTCAGTGGCCATGTGGGGCCCTATAGAGCAGGCCTGGCAAATGTCCACCCAGACGTGGCTTGAAGACCCACCTAAAGAATGCACCACCTCTGGAGGACACAATTTGGACAGTTCCAATTACTAGCAAGGTTTCCCTAATTTCAAGACAAAATATGAATCAATCAGTAAACATTTACCAAGCATCAATTATATGCCAAGTACTATGCTAAGCTCTGTGGAGACAGAAAAGGCGATACAGTCCCTGGCCTCAGGAAGCTTACAATTGAATGAGGAAGATAACATATAAGCAAATATACAGAAAGTAGTCTATGTAGATGACGAATAAAGAATAATCAGTAGAGAGAAGGCACTGTGGTGAAGAGGGATTGGGGGGGGGGGGCTTGTTGTAGAAGGCAGGATGTCAGTTATGACTTAGAGAGAGCCAGAGATGTCAGTAGTTGAAGTGGAGGAAGGAGAGCATTCCAGACCTGGGGGATGGTCACACAGAATGCCAGAGCCTAGAAATGAAGGGTCTTGTCTGTGGAACAGCCAGGAAACCAATGTCACTGGCAAACAGAAAGATAAAAGAAGAATGGGAAGGTAGGAGGGTTCTGGGTTATGAAAGGCTTCAGATACCAAGCAGAGCATTTTGTATTTAATCCTGAAGGCCATAGGGATCCAATGGAATTCACTGATATGTATGAGGGCTGATATGGAGAGACTTGTGTTTGAGGGAAATCATTTTGCTGACTGAATGGAGGACGGATCAGAATGGGGGAGAGACTTGAAGCAGACACATCCACCTGCAGCTGCTACCACATTCTGGGTGTGAAGTGGAAGAGGGTCTGCACCAGGGACACGGAGCTGTCAGAGGAAGAGAGAATTCGGGATATATTGATGGGGTGAAATCAGTGGGTCTTGGCATCATATTGAATATGGTGGGGTGACAGGGGTGACCCCTAGGTAATGAGCCTGAGGGACCAGAAGGAGGGTGTTGCCTCTCACAATAAGAGGGAAGGTGGGAGGGGAAGGTATAGGTGGAAAAGAATGAGCCCCTTTTGGGACATATTGACTTTAAGATGTCTACTACACATCCAGTTTGAGATGTGTGAAAGGCAGCTGGAGATGGGAGATTGGAGGACAAGCAGAGAGTTAGGGCAGGATAGGAAGATTTGAGTATCGTCAGCATAGGGAAGAGAATGAAATCCATGGGAGCTGATGAGATCTACAAGTGAAGGGCTATAGAGGGGGAAGAGAAGAGAGCCTAGAACAGAATGCTGAAGAAAACCTATGGTTAAAGAACATGATCTGGAGGAAGATCCAGCAAAAGAGATGGGGAAGGAGCTGTCATGGAGGGAAGTAAGAACTAGGAAAGGGCAGAGATGGTGGGGAAGGAGGGGGTGTCTCAAAAACCTAGAGAGAAGAAAACATCCAGGAGGAGAGAGTGACCAAGAGTATCCAAGGCTACAGAGAGTTTGAGGGGAATGAGGGCTGAGAAAAGGCCATTAGATCAGGCAGCTAAGAGATTGCTGGTAACTTTGGAGAGAGCCATTTCAATGGAATGGAGAGGTTGGAGCCAGATTATAAGGGGTTAAGAAGAGACTGAGAGAAAAGATAGTGGGGGCTCCTAGTATAGACACCTTTTTGAGTCTAGCTACAAAGGCAGAAGAGATAGAGGGTAATAGTGGGGAAAGAAGGAATGAGAAGGGTTTTTGTCAGGGTGGAGGAGACCTAGGCATGTTTGGAGGCAAGAGGAAGGAACCAGTGGAGAGGGAGAAATTGAAAATAAATGAGAGAGTGGGGATGGCAAAGTGGGTGACCTGTTGGAGGGAGTAGGATACGATAGGATCACTTGGGCTGACAGAGGGGAAGGAGTAAAGCCATTTCATCATATGAGACGGCAGTGGAGGAGAGAGGGGCAGAAGGCACCTGGGTGACAGGACATGGAGAATAGGGGAGAAGGGGAAGGGGAGGGAAGGAATAATTGCCTACTATATTCCTGGCATCATGCTCCATGCTTTATAAATAGTATCTTATTTGACCCTCACAATAACTTTTTGAGGTAGATGTCATTATTCCCATTTTACAGATGAAAAAACTGAGGCAAGCGGAGGTTAAATGACTTGCCCAGGAAGTGTCTGAGGCTGAATTTGAACTCAGTTCTTTCCGACTCCAGGATCGGCCCTCTATTATCCAGCTCACAGTAAGTGAGCTCAATTTATTTATACAAAATATGAGGCAAGACTCTCAAGTGAGAGAGTGGGGAGGGGACCCTCCTTCTGAGCCATAGCTGATAAGCTCCAGTCTGAGGAAAGCCCAGCACTCCCTAGGCAGGCTCAATGATCACAGTGAGCCCAGCATGGTTCTCAGTGGAAGAACTCCTGCCAGACGGGCTTTCTTTTCTTTTCTTAAAAAGGTAAGTGAGAAGAGTGTGGTAGACTTGGTAGAGCCTGATATTAGCAAAGTTTTGGATGAAATTTGTCATGCTATTCTTATGGAGAGCATGGAACTTTGTGAGCTCTCCAGTGATGCAGTTAGATGGGATTTGGAACTAGCTGATTGGTCAAACTCAAAGAGTCAGATACCCATGTGTTAGGAGGTCTCGAATGGAGTGCCCTAGGAATCAAGGCTTGGCTACTGGGAGGTCTTAAGTAGAGGGCCCCAGGGATCAATGTTTCATTTTTGGGATGTTTCTAGTGGAGGGATCCTGCAATCAGTGCTTGACCCTGTGTTGTTTATCATCTTTGTCAATGGATAAAGGCTTTGGATAAAGGCACGTTCACCAGATTTTCTGATGGCACAGTGTTAAGAAAGAGAGCTAGTATAATGGATCACATCAGGATCCAAAAGGATCTTGGCAGGCTAGAGTATCAGAATGAATCTAATAAGATGTAATTTAATATAAATGACCCACTGGCTGGGTGAAAGAATTAATAGAATCCATTCCCTAAGTGTGACCATGTGCTGGACACTGTGCTAAGCACTCCTGGTACTGGAACAAAAATGGAGGTAGCTCCTGTACTCAATGAAGGAAGACATGTGTGGGGAATTGGTGGGTTTGACTTTGGGGGTTGAGAGAGGAGGTGAGCTGACTCAGAGGACAGCCATTGGACGTACCCTGGCCAGAAGCCGTGGGATTATTGATTTAATAACTACGCCCAGAACAACTGGGAGAAAGTCAGGGTGGGAAGGAGGGAGGATGAAAAAGGTCTGTACTAAACACTTTTTGCATTCACTTAGTCAAAAAGTGAGTTGTTTAAGTACAGCCAGTGACAGAAGGCTCACTTCCCTCTGCGTCAGCTCAATCTCTTTTGGACAGTTCTCAACACTAGAAAGGTGTGCCTTACATCAGTATTTGCAGACTCAAAGATGATGCCAGCAGGGTTGAGAGCTGTTTTTCTCTTTGGCAACATGCACTTTTTCCAGGATCTATGAGAGAGTCTCCTTTTTTGACAGAGTTCTAGAATTTCTCTGCTTCCAACCAGCGAAAAGTACAGATTCACCTTCAGTGAGAACAACTCCCTGGACACTCATGTTGAGTGGAGATCTGTCCCTCCCTGGGGCATCCAGGGGGAAAACTAAATGGATGTCAGGGAAAATCTAGTGAACAATTGGAACTGTCCCAATCATCTCCAGAGGAGATGGCGTCTTTGGGAAGGTGTTCAAGCCAGGTCGGGGGGGGAGGGAGGGGGGGAGCACTTTCTTGCTCTGCTTCCCAAAGGCTCACATACCTACACATGTGTGCATATGTGTGTATGTGTACTGCATGTAGGTTAATTGAACCAATCACTCACTTAAAGTGCTTTAAAGCATGCTGCATCCTGACATCTTTGTTATGCCCTCTACAGGATAACAGGAGCCTAGGGAGGTGTCCTTCCTCCTGCTGTTAGGTTTAAACAAGAAAGGGGTGAATCAAACTAAACACGGAATGTGTGGCTTCAAGTTATGTCCTTCTCCCATTGCACCAAGGGGCTTCTTCACGGAAAACAGGCAGGATCCTGAAAGGATTCAAAATAGAAATGATTCGATGAATTAGACACATTGATACACTATTGGCGGAGTTGTTCATTGTTCTAGCCACTCTACAAATCAGAGGAATGCTGCTAAATCAGAGCCTAAACTTCCTTTGGCCCAGGGCTCCCACAGCCAGGCACACACCCTGAGAAGGGGGAAGGCAGAAAGTCTCACTGACAACACTTCTGTGGGACCAAAATGGAAACTAAGTGAACCCTCATTGATGAGGACATGGCTAAAAAAGATGTGGTGCAAGGACTGATGGGCTACGAGGGAGCCTTGGGAAGCGGGGACTATTTGGAATCCAGAGAAACAAGGGAAGATCCATCAACTGATGCAGAGTGAAGTGGCCAGGTCTAGGAAAACAGCACACACAGGGACAACAACAATGCCAATGAGGAGGTGTCTGCATGCCTGAATGTGTGTCTATCTACATGCATCAGTATATCAACACAAGTATACCTGTGTGTACAGGTGTCTGCACAAACATTATTTTTTCAGGGTGTTTCCCCAAGACTTATATTATAGTTTTAAGTTTAGAGCTGTGGTAAGACTCAGGGAACACTCTGAATATGTACATGGATACATAGAAACACACATACATACATGCATACGTACATGCATATGTGCATACATGCATACATATGGACAGATTGTAAAAGCTGGGAGTCAATGGAATCAAAAATATCATTTAAAGTAACTAACAAGGTGCTGCCTCCTGATACTTTTATTTTTACTGAGTGCACCCACATCTATGTTGAATCCATAAATCTATCACAATTGAAGGCACTGAGCTCATTGAGACAAATTCTTAATCCATTTGGAAGGAGGGAAGCTGTGGGCAGAAGAGAAGGGATGCTAGCTTGAAAAGGGGGAGATTAATTGAGGAAACTCCTCCATGCCCCATGGGATGAGTAGCTAGCTGATTGAGCCCTGGCACACCTAAGTGTCTGCTTGGAGAAGACTTGGCAGCAGTTCCAGTTGAGCACCTAGGAGAGAATTGCTGGGGGAATCGGGGGTCCACTACCTCTCTTCCTCCAACCATAGCAGACTAACACCTTGTATACTTTGTCAAGTCAGAGGATGTGGAGGTCTCAGCAGTGTCCTGGGAAAGTGACTGATGGCAGGATCTGTTTGGAGCCAAGATCAAGCTAGGAACATTGAGAAAATGCAGTTTCAGGACTTTATTAAAGACTGACAACTCTTCCAACTCTTCAGAGATCAACTATGACTCGCTGAATGGAATCAGTGGGTTTCTTCTTAAGCATCTTGACCTTTGGTTCACAACCTTTTCGTGGAGTCTAAACCAAAATGAGAGTGTGCTGTGTGTGTGTGTGTGTGTGTGTGTGTGTGTGTGTGTGAGAGTGTGTGTGCACTCATGGGTATATGTATGTGTGTGAGTGCATGCACACATGCTCAAGGGTGTGGCTGGCCTCAGGGTCTTGCTGGATTCTCACCATGTGCAGTGGGTGCATGGGGCTTGCTCTGCCCAGTAGGTTTCTGGTCATCATCATCATTTGTGTTATTGTTTGAACTCCTCTGGGGTTGTGGCTCTCTGTGTCTCCAGGAGAAGTAAACGGAAGTTTCTATTATTTTAACTCATTGATGGCAGGGACAGTTCAGTTTTTCCTAGAATCAAGAGGTGCTGAATAAATGTTAATCAATGGAACCATCTTAGGGCCATTGGCTGGGAGCTAAGAGGGACTCAACTGTCTTCTGTCCTCTGTCCTCCAGGGAGCTGCTGAGGGCACTCAGAATGGAAGTGGGAATCTAGGGTGGAGCAAGAGGTTTGGAGCGAGGCTGAGGGGAGCAAGGAGTGGGCAGCAGGGCCCAAGGTAAGGTCTAGAGCCCCCAGACCCTGGAAAGGGGTTCAGGAGAGCTCCCAACCTGGGCAAAGAATCAAATCGCAGCCTTAGCTTTGGGTGGATCAAGCCAACCCCGCTTTGGCAGGTGTCATTCCGGCTCTGGGCCTGGCATCATTCAAGTTACCAACAAGAGCCATCTGCGTGCAGCTGAGAAGTGTGTTCCTGGCATGTTAATGCATGGGTGGTCACCTGCATTAGCCATGACGGGAGAGTGAATGTGACAAACAGCCATAGCCATGCTGAAGGGTCAAACGTTCAGCCTGTCCTCTCTCTGAACTCACCGCGTGCAGCCAACTCTTGTAGCCCATATATAATGCATGAAGGCAGCGAGGCAGAAGCAGATGCCCAGAGTGGCAGGCAGCTGATGATGGATGTGGTAGAAGCATCTCCATCAACCCTGCCTTGGGAGGGATCTCCTCTCCGACATTTATGGATGCAGTTTATGGGCAAGGCAACCTGTCCCCTACCTGGACACCTGGCCCTGTAGCTTCCCTGAAGACCTTCTCTTACCTCATCCCAGACCTTCTGCAGGGACTCAGTTTTCTCTTCCTTCAGCAGCAACACCTGGGGATCTCCAGGGATGATTGAGAGAGTGATTTTGCATGCTCAGAGAAGTGGGAAAGGCCACCAAGTATGCAAATGATCACCTCTTCAAATTCTATTTCAAGATTTCAGATCTTCTAAAAAAATATATCGAACCAACCATGGCAAACCACTCCAATATCTTTGCTGAAAAAAACCCCAAATGGTGCCATGGAGAGTTGGACATGATTGAAATGACTGAGCAACACTTTGGCTAAATGAGTTCCAAGGGCAAGGAATCTCTGGAGCTCAGCAAAATGAACCCAAGCTCTTTGAAAAGCAATTCCCTAGCTCTGTCTCTCTGTCTGCCTCTCTATCTGTCTCTCTGTCTCTGTCTCTCTCTCATTGCTTCTCTTGCAAACATATGTGCATGCATACACACATATACACAATAACAGCCCATATTTCCAAGGGGCTCTTAGAATTCTAAAATGCCTTCTTCTTAACTGCTCTGAAAAATCGGGATTTCTAGGGTGATTTTCCCAAGTGATAAATGAGGAAACTGAGTCCAAGAGAAGCCCAGGGACTAGTTTGGTGTCATGTGCCTAGTAAATTTCTTAGCCAGGAGTCAAAAGCATATCTCTTGCCTCCAAGTTCAGGCAGCAAGTTCAGTAGACTGTCCTGCTGTCTCTGCCCAAGACACACTCAGCATCCCAAAGGGAAGGAAGAGACAGATCTGTGCAGTGTTGTCCTAGCTCTGTCCACCAGGATCTGTGAGGTTGGAAGCCACCAACTGGATGGAGTCTTCTTGTGCTCATTTCCACAATTATGCAGATGGCCAACTCAATTCTCATCTCAACAAATTGCTCACTTTCTGCCTTGTGAATGAAACTGTGCACTTATCCTCAGCGAAACAGCACTGGTCAGACTGCCTGTTGATGTTGGCAGAAATGTCCATTCATTCGTGGTCTCTTGCAATGGGAGGACTCCTTGCCCCCAATTTGCTCCATGCCAGGGGTGAGCCACCAACTCACTTAAAGTGAGCTTCCACCCTCCCACATGCTAAGTAGTCACAAGTAATTAGACTGAACTTTTCCTATTGCTTAAAAATTCTCAAGGAGATTGGCTTGATCATCTTCATGGGTGCCCTTCTGGCAGGGGGATGGATGGGCTGGGAGACGCTCTCATTTAGTCAACAGCTCTTTAATGGAAGTGCTGTTAGTTGTTTATATAGTGCACCTCAATTAGACACATCTCTGCTCCAATTAGGGGAAGAGGCTGACTCATACTGGCTGCCATAAATGTCTGATTTCAAGAAATGTCCTTCTCCAATTGCACCAAGGTGCATCTCCATTGAAAACAGGCAGGATCCTGACCTCTAAAAGGTTTCAAAATAGAAATGATTCAATGAATTAGACAAACTGATACACTGTTGGGGGAGTCCTAAACACTCTACAAAGCAGGAAGTAATGTTGCTGAATCAGAGACTGAACTCCCTTTGGCTCAGGGCTCCCACAGTCAAGCACATAACCCGAGGAGGGGAAAGGCAGAAAGGAAAAGCTCACTGGCACCAGAGGAGCTGTAGCAATACTTTTGTGGAGCCAAAATTGGAAACTAAGTGAACCCTTGTTGATGAGGACATAACTAAACAAGGTGTGGTGGGTAGATGTGATGGGCTATGATAGAGCCTTAGGAAACAATGGCTACTTAGAATACAGAGAAACAAGGAAAAACCCATCAACTGATGCAGAGTGTCATGGGAAGGTCTAGGAAAACAACACACAGGGACAACAGCAATGACAAGGAAGAGGACATCAAATGAAACGAGCCGTTGGGAAGCTGGTGGCACACGGGATCCAGGTCTGCTCCTTGCTCTTTTCCGGGCAGGTGGGCACCCCTCTGAGCAGAAGATTGCCTGTGTCATGGCATGAGGCTGTTTTGTCTGGAGGACTGGCCTCGTTGTGCTTTGGTTTTGTTGGGATTCCTGTCTTAGGAAAACATGTTCCCTAGAGTGAGGGGGTCACATGAATAGGGAGATATCTGATCCGGAAATGAATGGAATAAGAAAGATCCAGGCTAACATTTCTACAGCATGACAGGGTTTGCAAGGTACACAAAATGCTTGTTGGCTTATTGACTACGTGTGTACATACATATACGTGAATGTATACATATGTTTTATGGCTACATAGGTGTATGCATGATCATTTTACTCATGCATGCTTTATGGGCAGCATGTTCCAAAAGCTTTAGCGCAGTTTTAAGCCATTAAGTTTATAGATAAAGTTTACATATTATTAGGTTTGTACACATTTATATATATGTGTGTGTGTGTGTGTGTGTGTATATATATATATATATACACATTTTCTACATATACATGTCTTTATATGTGTTTAGACAGTTTATACACTTATGTGTATACTTCTACATATATACATGTATATATATATCATAAAGTATACATATATAAAATTTAATACCATATAAATTTTATCTATCTAAAAACTTAATGACTGTAATGCCAAGCAAAGGCAACTTCGAAGGTTCAGATTACCAGCATAGCAAACCCCATTTATTCAGCAAATATTCACAGAACAGAGAAAGTCAAAATACAGTGTGACTTGTTCATTTAGGAAGTAAGTTCTCAATTCAATTGCAAAGTATCAAGGTCCAAATATCCCACCCCTGGCCTGTACATTAGTCAAAGTAGCCCACTCCTGGGCAGTACATTTAGTCAGTCAACAAAGTCTCCTCTCAAATGGAGATTAGTCTCCAATCATAAACAAAGTATATTCATCTGGTCAATCACAGAGCACAAAAAACTCAAAGGCTTCTCACCCCTGAATCTCAAAAGGGGCAAGAGAGCACAAAAGGCCGTGCACCCTTAAGTTACAACAAGGTTAAGATATCACCTCAGCATTGAATACCCAA
>CM053581.1:1422394-1446912 GCA_028627135.1 Pseudochirops cupreus | reverse complement strand
CATAGCCAGTGTCCTCATCAAGTCACTCTCTGCCTGTAGAACAGTCCCAGAACCTCTGAAAACATCAGCAAGGCCCTCTTCCAGGATTTCTGTGCAGGTACCACAAGAAAATCCTCCTTCAGGGCTTCTGAACCAACAGCCAGGTTCCAGGACCTCTACAGCAGCAGCGCTGTCCTGAATTCACCCATCCGGTGAATCTGGCAAAACAACATCAAAACAGACAAAATACCGGCATCACAGCCATGCCTCCTCAGTTCTTGGCAGTTCTGGGTGGCAGTTCCAGGTGGCAGTTCCATGGGCTCTCGGCAGTCTCTCTCTCAGCAACTCAGGCTCCGCCATACTGGATACTGCTCTCCCAAAGTCCTTCTGTACTTCTCTAGGCTTGGGCCTCTCTCCCAATTCACGGCTCCTCCCAGTTCAGCCCTCTCTCTTCACATCAGCAAGTCCATCCCACAAATGGGATTCACAAGCTCTGGGTTTTAACACTCAACCCAAAAACCAAGCCAGTACAGGGGCATCTCTAAATTCTATCACCATTACAATGACTTAAAACTGCACTGAGACTTTTGGAGCACCCTGTACCAATACATACACACACAAATGCATGAATACATACGTGTTTTATATATGTGCATATGCACATGTGTGCACACTCACACATAGTCAACAAGCCAACGAACATTTAAAATATTTTATAAACCTCAGCATGTTATAGAAATGTTAGCTTGGATTTTTATTATCATTTTCACTTCTAGATCAAATATCTCCCAGTTAATGTGAAACCCTCCAGGGTCAACGCTCTGCCCCAATGACACACACACAAGGGATACTACAGCTTCAGCTAGCAAGAGAGTCAAGAATTGTGTGTATGAAAACACACATCTATATGTACATGCATGCACACCCCCTTATACATACACACATGCATACATACATACATACGAATGTACACCTGTATAATTTTATTTGCTCCTTACAATGACCCCTCTAAGGTCAATGCTATTATTACCTTCATTTTTCCAGATGAGGAAGCGAAAAGAGGAGCAGAGTAAATGCTTCGTCTGGAGTCACAGAGCCAGTACATCTTTGAGTCAGATTCTGAGTTTAGATCGCAGCACTTTATCCATTATGTTAAATAATTACTTACAATACAATGTGAAAACAAAAAGTATCTATCCATTTTTAGAATAAATTATTCTATTAAATAACTACTTAATTAAGTAAATTGCTCTTTTAAGTTCTAATCATAAGACTGGGGCTCATGCTTAAAACATGCTTGCTCTTGAGCCCCCATTAATCTGCTTCTCAACAACAATCACCCAGTAGATTCAATTAGTGGGGTTTTTTGTTTTGTTTTTGTTTTTTGGGAAAGTGGCATAGTAAAAATAAGGGATGCGAAATATTTTCGCCCAAAGTCTGGAGAACAGTCTCTCAAAAATGCACATGGAGTCCAGGAGGAGAATGAACTCAGACAAAATGCAAAGGTAATGAGACTTATGTGCACAGAACAAGTTTAGAAAGAGGGGACCTCAAAGTCATGGAGCCCCCCTCACCCATCTCTTGTGGAATGCTGTACTCTACTAAGTAGTATAATTATCTGGACTCTAGAGACGTGATTTTATTGAGTCAGTAGTCAAAACTTATTTTCGCAAATCTTGGCCACATGCCCTGAAGAGTTGCGCGCTCTCTCTCTCTCTCTCTCTCTCTCTCTCTCTCTCTCTCCCTGTCTCTCTCTGTCTCTCTGTCTCTCTGTCTGTGTCTCTCTCTCTCTGTCTCTCTCCCTCCCTCCCTGCCTCTCTCCCTCTCTCTCTCTCTCTCTGTCTCTCTGTCTCTCTCTCTCTCTCTCTCTCTCTCTCTCTATTTCTCTCTCTCTCTGTCTCTCTGTTTCTCTGTTTCTCTCTCTTTTTCCCTAGCTCTTTTTGTCTCTGTGTCTCTGTCTCTCTACGTCTGTCTGTCTTTCTGTCTGTCTCTCTGTTTCTCTCTCTTTTTTCCCTATCTCTCTCTGTCTCTGTCTCTCTCTGTCTCTCTCTCCCTCTATCTCTGTCTATATCTTCTCTCTCCCTTTTTCTCTATCTCTCTGTCTCTGTGCATCTGTCTCTCTTCCCACACATTCTTCTGTCCTTGGTGCCGTTTCTCTCTCCTTAATACAGAATCTTCCCTTGCCATCAGCCACTGACCTCCAGTGAAGCTGATGATTCTGTCTCACAGGGCTCCCAAGATCTTTAGACCTTTTGTCTGAATTCACAAAATCATCCAGACACTTCCAGATCAGGATATTTGGTCAACTAAGAGCAGGAAGCAAAAACACCAAAGGAGAGAGTCAGCCCCCTGCTCACGGACATGTTGTGGCTGGGTCAGGGAATGAGGCAGGCTAGCCCTCTTGCACTGGACTCTCAGGACACAGCTTCAAAACCAAAGGTCAGAGGAATGATGAAGAGGCAATTCTACTGTTTGGTGCATCCCCTGAGTTATTGCTCAGTGGCCAATTATAGGATGATTCATCAGCATCCCCAGGCCACCCCCTTGTCATAGAGATGGCTAGAAGTAGCCCGTTGCTGTCCCAACTTACAATGAGGCAGACAGGAACTCAGCAGGGAATATCTGCCCTGTGTTACACTCTCTATCACCTCCCAGGAAAGACAGGTCCAGCTTTGTATGTCTGTTGCATTAACTAAATCACGTGAAACATTTGAAATATAACACTTCTGATGCCAGAGCAAGTGTTCTTTCCCCTATCTCCTGCTGGAAGGCAAGGCAGCTGCAAGCCTACCCACAGAGGAAGGGAGTTGTAGAACCTAGCTGCAGAAAGGTCATGGCTAGCATCATCAGAGAAACATGGCAGAAGTGCCACGCTCCAGTGCCCTGGCTATCTCCTGGGTGACTTCCATGGCACTAAGAACCAGGTTCTCATTAGCCTCCCACCCTGTCTTTCATGGTCTACTGTTTCTGCCTCAGAAGATCAGCTCCTAGGCCTTTTCCCCTTTCCCCGTGTCCCAAATGAGATCTGTAGAATGCAACATATATCCCACCTGTGGATGAAGTCCATCCAGTGTTACCCCACAAAAGGTTTTGGCTTCCAAAGCCTGATAGCTCCTCAGAGAATTTACAGGAGAGGCACAGCACCTTAGAGTTGGAGGTAACCACAGAATTCATGTGAGTGAATCTTTATGTCAACAACCAGGCCTAGAAAATGGTTATCTACCTCCTGGATGGAGACCTCCGTGGATGGGGACCCCACCACCTCCTGAGACAATCCATGCCACCCTGGAACAGCTCTCACTGCCAGGAAAGTTTTCATAACCTCCTAAATAGATTTGCCTCTCTGTCCCTTCCCCCCAGAACTCCTGGTTCTGCCCTCTGGGGTCCGAAAGACCTAGCTAATCTCCCCCAGCTGACTTGCAGACAGTTCTTATTCTCAGATTCCTGATGAAAGGAATGGGGCAAAAGAATTTGAATTCAGTTCACCTCATTCTTCCTCTCACTGACAATAATTCCTCCATTTTGAGAAGTTCAAGTATGAGATCCAGGCAGATGTGCCTTCAAGTCATCACTGCTGGGGTATGGTCAGTCCATCAGGTAGGCAACTGGAAACTCCATTTCCTCTATACTTTAAGGTACCCTTCAAGGCAGGATGTGGTATTGGGGCCTGTAACTGTGCCAGAAAAGAGGATTCCATCCCCTGCAGCCCATGGGCACAGATGGTAGGGCATTGGCTGTTGTTTTTTGCCCTTCATTCTTGAAGAGGACCATGATATCAGAGGCAGCAGGCTGGAGAAGCAGCTCTTGCTTCTCAGATCCCATAACACTGAGGAGGTTGATTAAGGTCCCCTCAGGAGAGCTTAGCTTTTTCTGACACCTCAGCTCAGAAGTCCTAGCTTGCCCTCCTAGAGGAGGGGGCCCAGCCCTCCCAACCATAGCCCTGTCTCCCAGAACTGAGTCCAAGTGAAATCTAGACACCCTTTACCTCCTTCCCTGCCTGCAGATATCCCTTGGCCTGGGACATGTGTGGAGAAGGGAAGGTGCTAACATTCCGAGGTCCCTGAAATCTGTCTGTGCTGACAGACTGGGTAAAACACACAGATCAGTTATGATGATGAGCATTTAAAAATAGGGCACAGATGTCTTGTTTTAAAATACCGGAGTCTTCTCAGCATTTCCATCTCATTAGTCCTTACTCCATTTCCCTGGTATTTGGTTCACACATTTATCTCTGCTTGTTCCTCTGACTTACTTTGCCAACTGTAAGGTACCATCCCAGTATCCAGAACTACCAGGATGCCCCAAAAGAACATTTCAGGGATTCCAGATTGGAGGAAGAGACCATTTTGGACATGGGGGACACAGGGTGTGTGCAGGTGGGATGGAGCATCTTGGCCCACTTCTGTTACCAGGAAGACATGGGCAAGTTCATGAGAGGAAGAGGCTGCTGTGGGGAGAGGCTCCAAGAAGGCAGCACGAGTCTCCAGGGGCCTTTCTTCATGCAGGCTGGCAGATCTAAAGGCCTTACCCAACTAGACCATAGCCCTGGCTATGCCATGACCCAGGCCAAGGGATTCTGTACATCAGGATAAAGACGAAATGGTAAAATCCCCTGTGGATTCCCCTGTGGTAGGAAGATCCCTCTCACCAAAGCTGCACAGTGAAAAGGGAAAGCTGCTTCCCAGGAGGCTAAATGAGGGAGAAGGATTGTCATAAATAGGAACCAAACATGGGAAGAAAGGAGATTCTGGAGCCAGCAAGTTAGCACAGAGGCAAGGGAGGGCAGAGCAGGGGTGGTGGCGCTGCTGGAAGGTTAGTTGTGATCAAGTTTAAAGAAAACAACAGCTAGGTGAGAGACAGACAGTGAAAGACAGAGAAACACAGACAATGCATGATTGATTTTTCTTTTTCAGAAACACCTCGAAGTCTGTTTTGTGACTTCACGCATGAGGAGTTCTGGTGAGCCTGAGTCAATAGGACTCCTTCCCAGAGGAATGTGACCCATGAGAAGAGGAGAACAGAGAGTCCATAATATCCATCATCATTGGAGCCTCTGGGGAAAAGCCCAAATGCTGGCTGTTGGCTGCTGGATGCCCAAGATCAGTGTGGAGAAACCCACAGCCCCCTCTTGCCCACCTGAGTTCCCACTCCTGGAACACAGACCCACCAAAACCCATACATTGGAGAACCTAATGAAAGCTCTTGGAGGAAAGTTGGAGCTCTCACAGGGCAGGGGAACCAGAGAAGGTATGAGGCTTATCCTCACTCTGCTTTCTCTCTAGGTGCCTCCCTGCCCTTCTCTGACAACCCTCTGGGCACCAGAACAGATGATCTCTTCCCATTTCTTCCTCACTGTCAAAAACTGCCCTTAGGGGTCCACCAGTCTATCAAATTCTCCCAAATTAGTGAGTTATTGGTAAGGCTTAATGTCTCAGAATAAGAGCCCCAGGGGGATAGAACCTCTGAAGAAGAGTGGGCTGCACCAACTCTCATGGCTTTGCAAAGTCCAATTCTTTTTTGCTGTGTGAGCACATGTCCAGAAATCCCCAAACCTACAAGGCTTATTTTATCAGTTGGATGATTGTCTAAACTTAAGAAATTGTTAATAATAAGGTTAGACTGTGCACACTTTTTCACTTTTGCTTTTATTTTTCCAAAGAGTCTGATTGTTAAACATTAGCCAGCACAGAGTCTTGTTCTATAAACATTACTTGACTTCAGCAGGAGGGCGGTAGGAGGCTTGGGGAATGAATTCATCATTAAACTGGAGACCGGGAGGCTGAAACAAACACAGTATCAATAACAGCTGGCATTTTGATAGCATTTTAGGGTTGGAAAAGGGCTTTCTAGCCATCCCATTGGAACCTCCCAACAGCCCTGCTTAGAGACTCTCTTGTCCAACACATACCTGAATCAAAGACTTCCTCTGTACCATCCCTGACCAGCCACCATCCATCCTCTGTGGAAAGACACCCAGGGAGGAGTTGCTCACTATTTCCCAAGGCAACCCAGCTTCTATGGACCAGCTCACACTGTTAGCAAAGTACTTTCTATGCTAAATGTACCTCTTGGCAATTTCTAATCATTCTTTCTAGTTCTCTCCTATGGATTCAAGCAGAAAATAAACCGAATTGTTTGTCCTTGTGCTGGCCCTTGGGATGCTTGAAAGGAGCCTCTCATTCCCTTCAGACAGTTTTCAGATGGCATGATCTCGAGAGGCTCACCATTTGGGTGTCCTCTGCCAGGTGGTCTCTAGTTTTCTCTAGGTCAAAACTGAAACTCCTGCTGAAGTCCAACACCACCTCCCTCATTCTGGCCATCATTCTTCTCTTATGCAAGACTAAGATCCTTCTAGTTCTCTAGGCTGCCATATCCCATGGCTGGTTCATATTAAGCTTGCAGTTGCAGGTCTTTTTCAGATAGGATGCTGTCCCTCTACACCTCATTCAGTAGGCATACGGTTGGACTTTTAACCAAATCAACACATTTTTTTCAGTTCTTTCTAGTATCTTTCATCTATATCCCCCTCTCTATTCTCACATTCTCTCCATTCATGCTGACACTGTCCTAGCTCAGACTCTTATCACCTCTTACCTGAATGGTTGCAACAGCATCCTTTTTGGTCCCCCTGACTCATCTCTCCAGTCTCATCAAGATGATTTTCCTAAAGCATAGATCTGGTCCTATCACTCCCCTTTCCCTTTGTACACCAGGACTTAGCATAGCTCCTTGCCCAAAGCTTTAGAGAGAATTGTTGATTAATTCACTTATTGATTCCATATTGATTCCTATTAGACTTCATTTTATCAGAGTGGGCCCATAAGTTCAGCCTGTTGAGATCTTTTGGCCTCTTGTCACCATCATTTATTGAGTTAGGCATCTCTTTGGGCTTGTATCATCTGTCAATTCGATAAGCATGCTATCTGCTTTTATCAATCATTGATTAACATTGGGCCCAACCCTGGAACCTCACACTATAAGCCTCTTCCCAAGATGGCATCAAACCATTTCACTCTTTGGCTTTTTGGCTCTGGCCACTGACCTATTCTTTAAACATCTGCTTATGTTCTCATTGAGTTCGTATCTCACCATTTTTTCTGCAAGAACAACTGGAGACACATTGAAAAATATTTTCCTGAGACTCAAATAAATTGTGTCTATGCTACTCTCCTTCTCTGCTCACTGGGTACCTTTGTAAAGGGGTTTTTCTGCCATGATCTGCCCATGCTGAAGTCAGGGTGACTCTTTGTGGTCCCTGCTTCCTTTTCATTTTTACTTTTTAAAAATAAAACAGATCAGTTAACATTGTTTATTTTCTCCCCCTTCTCCCACATTGGGGGAGGGGGGAAAAGGAAAACAAAACCCTTACAACAATTATGCATAGTCAAGCAAAACATATTCTCACATTGCTCCCATACTAGGAAGCATATCTCCTTCTGCATCACCACCAGTATCCTGGCATCAAGGTTGGGCATTGCATTGATTGAAGCTGTTGAGTCTTGCCAAGTGATTTGCCTTTACCATGCTGTTGTCTTTGTACAAACTGCCCCCCCCACACTCTTTTCACTTCCTCCTGTGTCAGTTCATCCATGTCTTTCCAAGGATCTTGAAACTCTCCTATTTGTCACTCCTTTCTAGAAGTTCACTCATCCTTTCTTTAATGACATCTCCTGGTCAGTCAGGATAATTATAAAATGAAGAAAATACTCTAGACGTTAAACTATGACTCATTGAAGACATAAATGCACCTAGAAAATATTCTTTAAAGAAAACAAAGACTTCAATACTTAGAGTGGCATCAGTCACTCATGGTGGAATCTCACCAATGCAATCCAAGGGAGAAGGCCACCTAAATCAAGGAGAGCTAATGGCAGGCTAATCGAACTATCAGGGGGTACTTTATATAACTAAACAAAAAAAAAATCATTTGGCAGAATCAGAGGTCTAAAGCCTTGAAGGGTCTTTTAAAGAAATGAGCAAGAAATAGCCTAGCTGGACTTCAAATTATTCAATAAAGCCATACACACCTAGACTGTTTGTATTGGTTGAAAAAGAGATCAGAGAAGACTAGATAAGAGAATCTCAGAAGCAAATGAACTCAATGCGCTCGAATTTCCCAAGCCTGAAGACCAGAAGAGCTTGGAGAAAACCTCCTGTTCTGACAACAGCTAGAAGGACAAAGGCAAGCAGTTCAAAGTTCAAAGGTCAGTCTCATTGGCAAAGAAATTGGAAATCACGGAAGGATAGAGCAGCTCTGGTTTCCCACTGACATCACTTCTTGTTTCCCTTTTACCCCAACCAGTGGTGGCTCTGAACTTCCACTTTTCCCTAACGAAACTCCGAAGGAAAAAGCAAATCCCTCCTGTTCTTTGTAGATTTCCTTGGCATCCTCCGGCTTCAGGTTTTTCAATGCTTTTTTGCCAGTGCCATGCTGTGCTTTGGGATCACCCTCTATTAACTACTCTGGCTTTCATTCTCTGGAGAAGACTTTTTTTAAACCAAGTTGGCTGGTGAGTTCCTTGTGCATCTATATCTGTCTGTTTGCACAGCTCTGAAGAAGAAGTAGTCACTACCAAGACCTAGAGTGATCTTAGATCTCTTTGTGAGAATGGGTATAGAGAGAGGACTGGAGAACAGCTTCAATATTCCCTACAATCATACATGATGCACTCACTTTGTCCTAATTCAGTTCATTTTAATGATGCATCACCAAAAATTAAATTATTAATTTAAAGTTTGACCAATCCCAGGTAGAACATGGAACCAAGCCTCCTTTGGAAGAGGGAACATGTTCCTTCTCTCTGAGAAAAGTTTCTCCCCTTTTCACTTACTGTCTGCAGAGATGGGAGAAGCAAAAGGTCCTGAGCAAAAGGAGTGGGAGCCAGCCTTCAGCAACCCTGCAGCACTGAGAACCTTGAGTGTCTGCCTGTCAGGGAGAGCAATGGTAGGCTGGAGTTATGAACTCATTAATTAAATATCAGTGTATCAAATGGGCTATGAGCTATTAATTCTGAAGCTATTAGTGGCTTTGAAGATGAAATTGTAAGCAAAGCAATTAAAAAGTTACTTCCCCAAGTGAGCGCTAAGAGAGCATCAACTCTGTTTATGCACTTCAGCTCTTTAATTTGCTGATGAAATTGCTCCCTTAAAAATAATGATCACACAAGTGATCACACTCAGCTTTTGGAGTTCCAAGGACAAAGAATTGTGAGGAGAAGGTGAAATGCCCTGCTCCTTATTCCACAGCATCCGCAATACTGGTCAAGATGGACATCTGCCTTCTCCACGATGCCTACCCCCAGATCTGCCAGTGCCTTTCCCCATTACCTTGTATGATTTTGCATGCATTTTCTAGATAAATGATGCAGTGGTTAGCATGCAGGATCTGGAGCCAAGAAGGCTGCAGCTAAAACTCAGCCTGTTGTGTGACTGTAGGTGAGTCTCAGCAAGACTATGCCTCAGCTTCCTGAACTGCAAAATCAGCATCATACTTTCACCCATTTCACAGGGTTATTGTGAGGATCAAATGAGATGTATTTGTAAAATAAAGTGCTTAGTACAGTGCTTGGCCCAAAGTAGATGCTTCATAAAAGCTTATTCTCTTCCCCCCTTCCTTTCCCCTTTCCCTTATTTATGTATGTAGGTGTGTATCATTTTCTCCAAAAGGCCATAGATTCCTTGAGGGCAAAGATTGCTTTATTTTTGTCTTTCTATCTCTGGGCCCTGTTCATAGTAAGTAGTTAATAAATACTTTTTTAATGATTGATTGATTCATGTCAACATAAGAAATATAAATATGGCAAAGGTAGAAATTTCCCTTGAGGGGCTGGCCACTTGCCAGGTCTAGAACCCCAAATTAACCAAGCTGGTCCTAGGCACACAATTCATTTTTGATCACCCATCCCCTTCCATTCAGATACCATGCCCATGATTTATATGGACACAACCAATTGAACAGTGGTATCCGGCTCCAGCTCTATGGATTCAAAAGCAAGACTTGCCTCAGAAATCCCTCAACACCCAGTACAGGCAATTGTGTGTGTGTGTGTGTGTTTCTATGAAAATATAACTCATTATTACCATGCCACAACATGACAGTCAACTAGGAACTAATTACTGGTTTCTTGCCAAGACTATTAGAAACTTCTTCTATGTGCTATCTACTCTACTACCTCTATCTCTTGTCCTCTCCTGCAATGTCCTCCTCTAGCCGTCACCTTGATTTCTCTCTCTGCCTTTCTCCTTCCTCCTTCAACCACATACTGATGATAATTGAAAGTAGATGAGATCAACTTGGGAGAGAGTATGTGGAGGGAAATGAGACATGAGGACAGAGCCTTGGGAGACAGCAGCATATATGGTACAAAGACAAAAAGAGAGGATCTAGAAAGAGAGAAAAAGAATGGGTGATCAGATTGGTAGGATTGGTAGAATTTAGCATCATGGAAGACAAGAGAGAAAAATGTTTTAAGAAGGAAGAAGGCAGCCAGATATCTCCAAAGACACCATTAAGTCAATGATGGTGATTGGGTCTGGAGCACAGGAGTTCTTCCTCATCTTAATCCAATTCTCTAGGGGGTTTCAATAGAATAGAAGGTAGAATAAGGACTGAAAGGACTTTAGAGAGTGGATGGTATAGCAGTGGAGCAAACTTGTTCAAGAATTTTGGAAGTGGATATTTTGATTCTTTAATATGTCAAAAGCCCATAATGTTGTTGGTTTGGACATTCGTCCACGAATGCTCACTGTTTACTTTACAAGATTTTCTCCATGAGTTTTCATGGTTGGAAAGTTGACTGTGCATTGACTACCAAAGGGAGGAGCAGTATAACTAAATTTAGGAGCATGGTTAAAAGCAGGTTTTATTATTGCTGTTGCTTTTGTTGTTTAGAATTGAGGCACTCTGCAGAGAAAAGTCTGTGGGTGCATTGAGGAGTGGAATGATTGACAGAAAATCTCATAGAGGGCTTGAAGGAAATGGGATCAGGGTGAAGGTATGAGCATTACCCTTGTAAGAAAGGAAGGCACCTCTTCTTATGAGTGTGGAGGATCTGCCTCCCAATATAGAACCTCTTCCAAAGATGTTATTCATCAAATGTATCTTCCTCAGTCTTCCAACTCCCCTGAATAGGGGCTAAGTGGGTTCTTTGGGCTGCTGGTGGCATCCAGATGGATAACTCAATACCATTCCGGTGAAGAAAAGAAAATTTCTGGCTCAGGAAGTGGGGAGGGCTTCATGGAGGAGAGGATATTTGACTGACAAATGAATTGAAGCTATAAGCCCCAAATCCAGAAGTATTAATGACCTCACCCTCTGGGAAATACTTGGGCTTAAACCTTCCCCACTTTGACAATCCCCACCCCAAGTATCATTGATATCTCTAGATTTTAACTCTTCTCCTCTTAAACAGCATAATACAGAAGAGCTCAGTCCTGAAACCATTACTCAAAGCTGCCCCCATCCCCACAGGGTTATCAACATGTTCGGGACAAATACATCTGGTCATTCTCAGGGCATGGATGGAGGAGAGAAAATACCTACTTTTGATTATTAAGGAAGGCTAGCATTTGGGGTGATATTCTTCTTCCTGTATGCTGTATGAAAAGGAATAATGGCCACTAACAGTTTCTTATATGTAACATTTCATCTCCCACCTCATTGTCTTTGTAAAGGCTGTATCCCTTTCCTGGAATGCTATTCCTCCTCAGCTTCTTCTTGGAACCATTGGCTCTGATCAAGGTGGTGATCAATTTCTAGCTAGCTTTTTCAAGAGGTATTCTCTGGTGCCTCTGCTTAGTGTTCCATCCTTAGTGACTGCGTGGCTGTTGGGGGCTATTGTTGTTTGATGTGTAGTCACATGGTGAATTACCTCTCACAGCTATTGGCTCATGTCCTCATTACATCTCTCTCTGGCTCTAAGGCAGTCTAGGGTATGGATAGATCAAAAAATTGAGAATCACACCCTTTAATGTCTTTAATGATTTGGTTGCATCTCTTTGGTTGAGGAAATCATCCTCTCCCTTTTGGGTTGCCTCCCTCACTCTCACTCCTGAACTCTGAATTTACAGGCTTGGGTTCAAGTTATTATAAATGGCCATACATTTTCAGGGTGAATTCAAGGATCATAAGCATGCAGTCAAGGATTTAAAGGATCAAGTTGCTATTGGATAGTAGTTCAGGTCTTCCCTGGGGCAGTATAGCAGACAAAGGGGGAAAGACAGGTCTTATGCCCCTGATTCTGATAGGCATGGCAGCTCTATCCTTCCATCCTGTCTGACTCTATCTTACTCCTCCTTCATGAATACTCTACCAATTCATAAAGTCTCAGCTGCACCCACTTCCCCTACTTTCCAACCCAGCAATCTCACCCAGTCCCCCCATTCCCTGCTTGTTTGGAAGAAGACCAAGACTGTTCACTGTTCTCCTTCTCTTCTATCTTGGTCACATCACTGCTCAGAAGAAGGAAATCATTCCAAAGTCAGAAGCCGGCAAAACACAGTAAAAAAACATATTAAAATATGAGTGATGCCTACACACAAACATTCCTCTTCTACTAAATTACCATGACACTGTCCACAGAAAAGGAAGCTCATGCAGGGATACCATATGTAGATGCCATGGTACATGAATGGCACAGTGGAGTACTGGACCAAGAGTCAGGAAGACCCCCCACTCAAATCCATCTTCAGACACTACTGCCTGTGTGGACAAGTCACTTAAACCTCCATCTGCCTTGGCATCCTTGGCTCTGAAATGAGGACAACAACAAGATATACCTCTCTGGCATGTTGTGCAGATAAAATGAGATGCTGCCTTAACAAGCCCTACGCCACCATATAGATGCTGGCCATTGCATGCATCTACCTGAAAGCCAGTTGTCTCCCTCTAGTAGAAGGGAGGCTACTAAGTGGTAGGGACTGTTCCAGTTTTGCCTCTGTGTCCCTAGCAACCAGCAGAGTGCAGAGCTCATATTAGATGTTTAATAAACCCTACTTGATTGATTGAAAGGTAAGCTTAGGTTGGAATGTAAAGGAAAAGACTGAGCTGGGAGTCAAGAGCCACTAAGCCTGGTCCTAATACCTCTTCTGTATTTCCTCCCATTTCCTGGACACAGTCAGTGCCTGCCAAGCTCACCTGGATATTTTGCAGCTAAAGCAGAGGAAGGAGATACTTTCAGCCTCTTGGGCACATGTCTGACAGTGTGGAAAACTAGGAGGCTTAGGACTCAGTTATTTCCTGGTCCCCTGGGAGCCACCTAGGGAATAGGGAGGTGGGTGTAAGGAGGAAAGATGGCAGCACCTCCTGTTATGGATTTGAAGTAGCCAAAGTGTAATGGACTGTTAAGGCATATAGGGAGCTTTTCCTTGTGGTTGTTGGGGATAGTGAAAGGTAAATGGATTCTGAGGACCTGCTGAGCTCCAGCTCTTGACAGTCCGGGGCCTCTCTGATCCATTTCCTCCCCCTCCCATGAAGCACTCACCCTTTCTGACAGTGTTGGATAGGAATCCAACAGAAAGGTGAGCGTCCTCCCCTTCCTCCCCATGTTGGCTAGACAGGGAGGAGGAGGCCAAGGGAGATCCTGGGCCTGGGGGGAGGTGTGGATTGGGGGCAGGGCTCAGTGCTGCCGCCCCCTGACATTCCTCAGGGGAGCATGGTGACGTCCTCTTCACGATGCTACCTGGAGTGGCTTTTGCTGGCGGCCCCAGGAGCTGAGTTCATCAGATTAGCAGACGATGCCAGGATTCATATTTATCCTGTTTTTCATGAATGGTTGAGCAGAAGATAAGACAAGGGAACAGTGATTCCTCCTCCATGTTGTGCAGCGACGTCTTCACGCGCCAGGCCTGAGGCAGTATGGCTGGCGTCCCGCCATGCGCTGGATTTCCCATTAGAGCGACAAAGGCAGACAATACCCGTAGGATTCCTCCTCAGCAGCCTTCCTGGTGCATCAGTATTCCCTTCAAATTAGACTTTTGTTTCTTTTAATTAGGGGCGAGCTCTGCCCAGCGACAAAGGTATTAGTGTTCAGAGGCAGGCATCTCCAAAATCTCCAAAGAAATACTGGGGATAATTAAAAATGAAAACTGAGCTATTGTCAATGGTTGACAAATGTCGCCTGTCTACTGTGCATGGCAATCACAGCATCACTGCTATTTGCTGCTGCCATAGCAGTCTGGGAGATGGGACTCGATCCTCTTTGATTCACCTCCCACTCGCTCCTAAGCCCGTCTTCTTGTCTGAACTGCGGGTTTTATTATATTAGGTCTCCCAGGGGTCCCCTGCCCAGGCTGGAAGGCTGAACCTCCTTCTTTACCCCTCAGCATCTCAGGCTCCTTCTAATGCCCTCATCAACATCAATGCTGCCAACAGCAGCACAATCCAGATTTTGGAAGTGAAAACTCCATTATGTCCCTAGGCTCACTTGGCCCTTGATGTATAGTGATGAATGGACAATATCTGCATCCTGTGTGAGCCCCTCTGGTCCCTAATTTCATTGTTAAACATGAGAACCCCAGACAGGGAGTGCATGTGCCCATAGTAAGGCTTGAAAAAGGCTTCCCCTGCAGATTCTTGGACACTGGGGGGTTGGAGTCTTAACAGTGGCTTTCAACACCTTTGGACAAAATCAGTCCTTTTGGGTCTAGAGAAAGATTTTCTCTCTCTCCAGATGAGATGAGGTGTTTGAAGCCCACTGTTTTCTAAGAGAGGATATAAGCTTCTCATTCCAGGGCATAATCAAGAGTTCAGCTCTCTGTGACCTTTGGCTTCCCCAGAGATGGGTCACTGGGCTCCATTCTATGTGGGGCAGCCTCTTGGAATGGACTTGCTTCCATGGCCTAGGGGCCTTTCTCTGACTTTTTATTATTATGTGAGACCCAGGACAGGGCAGAGACCTTTCAAGCCTTAGTTCATTCCTTCCTCATAGGATATGACTAACCCAACTCCTTTGCCAATCACCCATTTCATAGATGACATCAATTGTGTCTCCCTGGTGTATAAGCCGGCAATGTTGGCCTGCTCTAGCTTGCTCCTGCCCACCAGGGTTCTGTCTTTTTCTTCTGTGGAGTGACCTACAGTGATGTCCCTACAGAAACTGTGTGTTCATTATGCAAGGCCATAAAACTTCAATGGAAGGACGTTGGCATCACAGCCTGGGATTTGGTGTTGAGGACCAGCCTGGGCCTGTTGGAAGCACTGACAGAGCTCACCAAAGGAATCTTGTCCCTCACTCTTTCCTGTTCTCCTCTGGGCTCATCTCATCATCCTTTCATAGGGTCAGTCTAAGACATATATATTAAAGGGTGAGCTCTGGAGGTCATCCCTTCTAGTGCGTGACAGAGCCTGGGACACAGCCATTGTTGTCTCTCATTTGGGGCCACATTTTATGTCTCCTCCCCTTCCTTCCAGCCTTCCCATGTGTTATCAGGTCAGTGTCCTCTGAGTACTTGAGGATTTCACTGGGCAGGCTTATGAAGGACTGGCTCAATGTCCAGCCAATTAGGATGGGAAGGGACGGGGCAGGTGTGGGCTCAGCATCTGCTCTATTTCATCCCAAGGGGGAGCCTGGTCTGTCTCAGGGCAGGCAGGGAGCCTTTGGCCTTTCTGGTGATCATGGAAGCTCACTTAGCCTGAGTTTGCTGGAGGGGAGGCCCTATGACTGTTCATATCTCTGCTGAATCAAACCTTGTGGTCAGGCTCGCAGAGAAGAGGCACAGACAGATCTGGTGCCACAGTGGGCAGTTCCAGCCCAGCTCTGACCAAGGCTCCCCTCTATAGCATCTTCAGTGATTGGCTGACTGGCTTCTCCTTGAAGCTCTCTGGGAGGAAGGAGCTCACTCTACCCCCAAGCAGCCCGTCCCACTCAGAAACAGCTCCCAGTGTTAACAAGGCTTTTCTAGAGATGAAGTCTCAAGCTTCTCTATTGCTTCTGGTTGTGCCCATGGGGGCCAAGCAGACATGTGCTAATCCCTCCTCCATGCAACAGCCCTTCAAAGAAGAGCAGCAGAGGAAGTGAGTAATGGTCTCCCTCAGTTGACTGAGGGGTGCAGGAGGAGATATGCTGTCTGCCACCTAGGTGAAGAGGTAGAGGAATGCTGAATTAAGAAAGCCTGACAGTCACACAGAGATGCCCACCACCAGCTCCAGCTCCAGCTCCCCCAACTGCATCGATTTTTGTTAGGGAGGTCAATGTTATACTGCCTCAGACTGTAAAGGGGAGGCAGACAGCTTGGACAAGACCCCCCAGGAGGACCCACCCCAGCACATCTCTTTCTACAGCTCCCACCCGGAGCCTGGCGCAGACACTAGGAAGTCCCCTTCTCTGCACCACATTGGCCCCTGAAAACTGGCTGTGGCCACACCATTGATCCTTTCCCTGGACACTGAGTAGGTGTTGAGGTCAGGCAGTGAGGGCCACGATGAGGCGGCAGCAAGTCTCGCTCCAGACTCTCCCAGTCACGAGCTTCTGCCGGGAGCCTTGGCAGGTGGAGGAGGTAGCTCTTCGAGGCCAAAAGGTGCATTATCTCCAACACCATCACCTTGTGATTCTCTGGGAAGGCAGGAAGAATATTCCAGCTCCCTGAATCAGAGACATCTGGCTGTCCAGAAATGACACACAGAACTTTAGAGACGTTGCACAGGCCCTCCTGGGTCAGAGGAGGGTGGCCTGGAAGGCCCGCCCCACACTGGCCTGAGACAGTGACGGGCATTCACAGAACAAAGCAGCTTGGCTTTCCTCAGACTTCAGAGAGGGCTGCGTGCCACAGGTGTCAAAGCTGAGCACCATTTAACCTTTTATCTCCCCTCCCCATACTAGAGGGACTAGTGAGTGTGACCCCAGGGAAGGGGGTCACTCTCCAGGAGAGAGGGTCTGGTCTCAGCAGGATTGGGCCCTGACCACACATGAGCTGTGTGACACAAGCACGTTACTTACCTTTTCTCTGCCTTGGCTTCACCAATCTGTGAGATGGGTAGGTTCAATGATGGTGAAAATTCCTTTCAACCTATTTCCTTCCTGAGAGCCAATTTTAATCACACAAAGGAGGGGGGGAAAGCAGGGAAGTTCTTGGGCACCTTGGAGGGGGTTGAGGTGGATGGCCTGGGCATCCCTCCTAACCAAGGCCCTTCAGCAATTTGGGTTTCCCTTTCCAAATTTGTAAAGTGGGAATGATGGTACCTCCCAGCATTGCTGAGTTGTTGAGATAGAAGTGTTGTTTTTAAATCCAGCGCTTATGAAGCACCTACTGTATGCCAGGCACTGGGCTACATGGTAAAGATACCCCAAAAAAGGCAAAAGACACTCCCTGTTCTCATGGAGCTTGTAGGCTAATGCAGCTTGTGTGTGTGAGTGTGTGTATGTATATGTGTGTGTATGAATGTGTGTGTATGAGTGTGTGTGCATGTGCATGTGTGTACGCATGTGTGTGCGTATGTGCATATGTGTGTGTGCATGTGTGGATGAGTATGTATGTATGAGTGTGTATGAGTGGGTGTGCATGTATGTATGAGTGTGTGTGTATGAGTGTGTGTCTGTGCATGTGTGTATGAGTGTGTGTGTGCATGTGTGTGTGCATGTGTGCATGTGTGCATGTGTGTGTGTGTGTGTATCAGTGTGTGTGTGTGCGTGCACGGTCACTCTTCTCTCCTGCCTCCATTTCTCCTCACCTTGGCTCCTCCTTACCTCTCCCCTCCTATAACCTAAGCTCCCTTTGGGCAGTCTTGGGGTCATTTTTCATCCTTGTTCACTAGCACTCATCACAGTGCATTGTAAACAGCTGGCATTTAACTTTGCAGGAAAGCCATTGAAGACTTTTTGGAAGGGTCTATATTCTGCCCATGTGAATGAAGGTGCCTAGACCAGATCTTCCCCAGACAAACACTTGCCCTTATAATTGAATTAAATCAAAATCACTTTAAGGGGAAACATATCCCCTGACCCCTTGGCCAAACCCCTTCTTCTCTCCAGGAACCAGTTTCCTCTTCTGTGAAACAAGAGAGCTGGACTCCATGACTGCCAAATTCTCTTCTGTCTTAGAATCCCATGATCCCCTGCAAGTCTGAACCTGGTGCTCTTAGAGGGCCCTGGCCACTGATAATCTAGGGATGTCAGGCCGGGATTTTTCTTTCTGCCTTCTCCTGCATTAACAATAGCTTAGTCTTGTATAGAACAGTCTGGAGTGCGG
Organism: Pseudochirops cupreus; assembly: GCA_028627135.1. Taxonomy (NCBI): domain Eukaryota; kingdom Metazoa; phylum Chordata; class Mammalia; order Diprotodontia; family Pseudocheiridae; genus Pseudochirops; species Pseudochirops cupreus. The sequence goes on along the minus strand of CM053581.1, from coordinate 1,428,750 downwards.
GGCTGTCCAGTAAGGAAAGCCTCCAGGAAGAGCAGACCCTTAGGAAGACTCTTAAATGTGCATACAGCCTGGGTCCTGCAGGGTGGCTGGAGCCAGCCACGCTCACTCTCAGATGGGAAGGACCCTAATTCCATCTGTTCTTTCTGCATAAGCTTTCTTCCATCACTCAGGTAGAAACCTTGTGGCCTGGGAGCCCAGCGGTTTGTGCTGTTAGGTGAACATCATATAGTGATGTGCCATGGTAGATGTTGCAGCATGGACCCTTGAGCAGATGGAGAATGCTTTGGCCAACAGTGCCTGGGGACTGGAATGGCAGTTGAGGCAGACACCCAGATGAGAGCTCCACAGTGGTCAGTGCCTGTGCTCCAGTTCTCCCTAGAAGGTGCCAGAGATGGAGCTGGGGAGTAAAGGGGAGAAGGGGCCAATGCCCGAAGCCCCACCCTTCACAAGAGCCCCTGAAGGTCTTTGCCATAGTTTATGTTCTTCTTTTCTGCTGACATGGCACGTCCTCCAAAGACACAAACACAACCAGGAAACAATGGAATAAAAGCGCTGGAAAGAGGCCCATTTCCTGGGAGTTGGCTGGGCTCCAGGATTAGACAGATTCCCATCAACTTTTAATAAACCTTCTTGTCACCTCCTGAGCCCAATTTCATACTCCTCCAGAGAGCCTGCTTAGCATGACGGGGGAGAAAATTGAGCCACCCTGTACTTGGAAGTTTAACTTGGAATGCTAATTTCCGGATCATTTGAGAACTTTGCCACACGGATTTTTCAGAGACGTTGAGAAGGCAGGTCACAGGGTAGTGAGCTCACTTCAATTCCAAGCACAATATTAGAATTTTAGAAAATTTTAGAAAATGTTATTGTGTTGCGCTTATAAGGAAGACTGGAGGAGTTTTTTGTTTTTTTCCCCATAGAGTTGGTGGACATATTCTCTGCCTCCTTGTTCAAGGACATGCACTATCTCTGGCTCCTGCCTTGGTCCTTTGATCTCCAAGATTGGGGGCCAGGGAGGGGAAGAGGATTGGCAAATAAGTTAGGAAGAGCTACATCTCTTTCCCTTGAACAGCTCTCTTTTAGTATGGTTCAGGGATTTGGGGGCACACACCCCACATGCATGATACCCCACAGCTTGAACACATGGCAGTACTGATCCCAGTGGGTTCATCTTGCCCAGTCATTGACAGGATCTCAAGCCCCTGGCTCCTTCTGTCTTGTGTTTCTATTTCTGAGCCCAGGTCACTAAAGAGCAAACATTGATACTGAGAGATGGACAGTTCCATCCTTGGCAGAAACTCATGAGTCTGGGTGTGGCTGAACTGTATCAGAACTGGGTGACTATATTTGCAAATCCTATACTTGATTGCATGCCGCCATGGGGAGGGAGAGAAGAGGGAGGGGAGAAAATTTGAAACTCAATGGATTGTGGAACTGAATCTTGTAAACTGGAAGTAAATAAACAAATCAATTTAAAAAAAAAGAACTGGGTGACTAGCAGGAGATGTGTCCTGTTTCCCTCCTGCTCCTCGGCAGAGGAGATGACCACCTGCAGAATCATCTTGAACTTGACAGGACTGAAGGAGCAGGTATGGACAAGAGATCTGAACCACACAGCTCGCTGAGATAGGACAAGTCCTCAGTGAAACATTCATTCAGCAGTCCTGCCAAGTGACTTTTGCCTTCTGAGATTATATAACAGGCATGGTGGGTTATTATCTAACATTTAAAATGTTTATAAATGCACACTGATGAGTCTATTGTGTTTTCAGCATTTCTTTTGAGAAAGGGGAATTCTGTACCTATCTTACTCCTGATATTCATTTTGTACTTTGAGTCACTTTTCTAGGAAGGATCCTATTGATAGATCCCTTTGATTCCTCTGAGTCTGTCCTGGGCTTCCCTATGATTTATCTTTTAAAGATTTCCTCCTAGAGCTGTGCCTCAGGGTGGGGGCACAAGCCAGAGAAATCTGGATAGTCTGATTCCACCTTTGACGGAGTCTCCTTCCTCTTTCTTGAATGTGATCCCTGTAGAAGCAGAGATAGACACCCCGGCCCTCCCCCCCCCCCCATAGTCCCAAGATCATGGGTGCCAACTTAAAGGGATGGTTAGTGCCCATCCAGAAAAGGAAGCAGTGATCACAAAGAGCCAGTCAGGCTTCATCCAGGATAGGTCCTGCTTGAATAACTTTATTTTACGTATTTTTTAAATGCTCAAATTTGGGAGGAACCTCAACAACCATCTAGTCTGACCCTACAATTCAAAACAAGCCCCTCATCACACAGCCGTTGCTTGAAAATCCCAGGGATGAGGCACCGGTGTCCTCTAGCGCCCCTTCCCCTCCCCCCATTCCTCCGGGGGCTCCACTTGCTATCATGTTTTTCTTACATAAAATCTAAACCTACTTCTTCACCCCATTCCCAGTCCATTTCCTCAGGGCCAGGCAGAAGATCAATCTTGTTCCCCTGAGAAAACCCTTTCACTACGCCAATCAATCAATTTGTTAAATCTCTTCTGTGTGAGGAGCTCGGCTAAATTGGGGAAACAAAGAGAGACAAAAGAAAGTCCCCGCCCTCAAGGAGCTTAGAGTCTATTGGGGGAGACAATACAGAAACAAGATAAGTAAGAAATAGCAAACCAGGAAAGGTTTTGGAAGACAAATCGTGGCCTCCTACAAGTCTTGCCCAGACCAAATACCCACAGCTCCTTCCACCCTGGGCTGGGAGGAGAGCTGAAGGAGCGAGTGGGCGGTGGAGGGTAGGCAGGGAGGGGGACAAGGGTCAGTCCCTGGAGAACAGCTCTATTTAGGGGCCAAGAAGGGCTGGGGCAGGAGGTGAGCAGTGCTGGGATAACCAGGAGAGCGTGAGGTCTACCAGGCCTCTCCTTCTGCCCAAAACGAAGCCCCAGACAGACATCTCCAACCAAGCCGAGGCATTTCTGCACACCTGAGGTTGCTTCTGTCTCCTCCCAACTTGTCCTTCTACTCTCTCCTTCTCCAGCCTGTTCTACATCAGAAAAGCCTTTACTGCCTTCTCTGCTTGAGCAGGTCCAACATGGGAAGGAGTCCCAGCGCACCCTCCAAGGCTGCCGAAACCCCACCACTCAATACTTTGTGCGAGGGGCTCAGAAATCTTCCCTGTGGGGGCTAGCAGCAATAGGAGAGGCCTCTTGCTTCCCTCCCCTCCCCCTCTGCCCCCACTCCCCCCCCCCCCCGCCCGTCCCTCCTGTCCCTCCCTGTTACACAGTAGCTGCTTAGAAGTCCAGGTGCCTCCCTCTCCTAGGCTGCAGGAGGGCGGGGGCGGCATTTTAGTCCAGGTCCACTCAGGGCGGCCCAACCTCTTATCTCAATCCCTTGAAGAAAGAGACATATGAAGGCACTGAGCAGAGCCCCAGAAAGGGAGTTAGAGAGCGGCAGGAGGGGAATTGGAGGCCAAAGATCTTATCAATCTTCTGGCTGGAGCCATGCAGGTAGCCGTGGTGCTGAGCTCCTGTCTTGCCGGAGCCGTAGGATCATGACGGCCCGTTAATTTAGGAAGGTGACAGGACAATTTACACATCCCCAGGTCCAGCAGTCAGCAGCTGACGCTTTTCTGGGCTATAAAGAAGTCCCCACCGAATTGGTAGGCCAGCGTAGAGGGGAGGGCAGAGACTGGCCCAGCCTGCCGGCCTGACTCAGACCGAAGCCTGCAGACCCTGAGCTATCAGGGCCATCTGCAATGGTCCAGGAGCCTGGGCATCTGGGCATCACAGGACTGTCACAAGGCTTCTGGATTCCAGAGTGTTAGGGCAGAAAGGGTCCAGAGACACTGGCTGGCCTTACGCTCTCATTGTGAGGGTGGGAAAACTGAAGTAGCAGGCACTGGCTCTTGGCACCTCCACAAATTCATTGCCACGTCCAGACGAGATTCCAGGTTTCTGGACGCCCAGGTTGGGCTTTCCTTCCCTCAGAGGAGGTGATAATAACAGATTGATGACAATTACTTTGGAGACCTGGGACTTCGTCATCATAGCTGCCTCCATGAATGTCGGAGGTGACCTTTTCTCCATTCCATTGGGAAGGAGGGTGAGCTTTATTGTTCCCATATTAGGTGAGAAAACCCAAGCTGCAGATGATGCAGTCTCTCTGCTAAGGCGAGTCCCATGGCCAGGAGGTGCTGAAGCTGAGACTCAGCCTCCCAGGAAGGCTCTTCAGAGGAGGAGTGAATGCCGAGGTGGGCATGCAGCCAGACAGCACCTGGCCAGGCAGGGCAGAGACAACACCGGGTAGTTATTGGCTATGGGAAGGTTCACAAAGCATTTTGCCAATATCATGCCACTTGGTCCTCCAAAAACGTTGAGAGGCAGAGGCTATTATCCCCACTTTACAGTTGAGGAAACTGAGGCAGGCAAAAGTTAGTATCTCTGTGACCCTAACGTGTCTGAGGCTAGATTTAAACTCAGGCCTTCCTGTCTTCAGGCCCCATGCTCTATCCTCTGCACCACTGAGCTATTCAGGGTTCATAGGGCCAGGTACTGGGGGTGCCTTGAATCCACAGCTGAAGAGATGACCTCAGGGGTCCCTGGAGCAGAGAGTGTCATTTGTAGTCACGGTGGGCTGCTCAGAGAGGGATGAGACTAAAACCACAGGGTCAGTCTGTCCTGGTGGCATCAGAAATCCTGGCTTCTCAGATTCCTTCTGGCAAGGCAGTGTCCCAGACTGACCCGAACTTATGTAGGTCACCCCCACCAAACCCCAGGGGAAAACCAGTGTCCTAGAGAGAATAGGGACCTGAGGAGAACACAGCTGGAGTTTTGTTGGGCAGAGGAGAGTTTGGGGAAAAGGTGAGGAGTTCTCTCCCAGGTATGTAGAGTTTATAATATCTCTGGGACATCCAAGTGGACATCTCCACTGGGCAAGTGGTGGTGATGTGGCCTTTGAGTTGAGGAAAGAAAATGAAAGAGAAATCTGAGGGTGGGTCTGGCCTGGGCAGCTAAAGCCAGGGAGCCACCTGAACACCAGGGCCCGCCCTGTCAGTGTCTGAGGACATAACTCACCTGTAGCCGGTGCCCAGAACCTGACGGCAGCTGTCGTGAGGAGAGCCGTGAGGACAGGGGCTGTCTTTCATCTTTCTTTACCTCTCCAGGGTCTAGCCTAGTACAGAGCAGCCTTTTAAAGAATCCTGCCTGCCTGACTGACTGCTCCCTTCCCGTCTCCTGCCTTACCACTTCCCCATAGCTGTTTGTGTTCCATCACATATATCTAAAACCATCCTCCTTGGCAGAAGAAACAGAAACAAAATAAAAATTAAGCAGTTCTGTCTTCTCTCTGTTGTCAGCTTTTCCCCTAATGTAACAAAACCAAAGGAAGGAAGGAAGGAAGGAAGGAAGGAAGGAAGGAAGGAAGGAAGGCAGGCAGGCAAGGGCTTGGTCTCTCCCTTTACCTGCATGACTCGGGCTTGTGGAAAAGCTCTGCATGGGGACAGAACCTAAGGAGGAAGGGAGAGCTGAGCTGGTGCCAAGGACAGAGAAGCTGGGACCAGCTACAGGCAGCCAGGAGATAGAACAGGGGGCCAAGGGTCAGGGGGACTTTGGTTCAAATCCAGCCTCACATCCTCACTGGCTCTTTGACCCTGGGCAAGGCGCTTGACCTCATTTTGCCTCAGTTTGTTCAACTATAAAATGGGATAATAATAGTGCCTCCCTCCCCAGACCTTGGAAGATCAACCGAGATCATATTTGTAAGACACGGTACCATGCTCCCTGCTATTCCTATCACAGTCATCGGCAGACGGTCTGAATGACCCCAGGAGATTGTTAGGTCTTTGAGGGCTGGGGGGACCTGGTTTGTTCTCTTTGGGCTCCTGGTGCTGAGCTCAAGGCCCTCCCTGGTCCCCAGACTCCACTCTCTCCCCTCTCCTGGCTGGCCTTCTCCCTGGCGTCTCCGCTCCGGTGTTTGTTCTAAACCTGGGCTTGACCAGGTTACTCACCTGCTCAAGGAACTCTAGGGGTTCCGTTTGTCTAGGGTCAGAAAGAAATACCTTCATTCGGTACTAACAGTTTTGGCCAGCCTGCTCCTTTCTCCCTTGCCAGCCTGGCTGCGCTTTCCTTCCCACACCAAGGTCCGGTCCACACCTTATTACTGTTTTCCACCCACAGAACTGAGGCTCCCTTCTCGGTGGCTTTCCACAGACCGTTTGCCGGTTCTTGAGTCTCCCTCTTTATTCCTGGCTCTTTAATCCCTAAAGGCCTTCAGAGCTCAGCTCAAGGGGCGTCCGCCTTCGACAGGGGGCCTTTCCGGGTCCCCCTCCAACCGCCCCAAAACGATTGTGCCGATTTTAAATGTATTCATGTAATGCGTCCCCCTCCCCCCTCCC
>CM053581.1:1410186-1421894 GCA_028627135.1 Pseudochirops cupreus | reverse complement strand
ACTTGGCAGCAAGGGAAGTGACCCAGAGGCACCCCACACAGCCTGGGAGGCAGAGGACCAGTGTGATGCTGCTCGAGTTAATAACATTGGACTGTCTCATTGTTGCCTCTTTCTCCTATGCCCAGCACATAGTAGGTGCCTAATAAAGGCTTGATTGGCCAAGTCTCCTGTACCTCTGTTTCCAAATGTGTAAAGTATATGAGGCAGGGATGGGGTGGAAGGGTGACTGTGTAACCTCTGGCATTTCCCAACCTCTAAGCCTACGGCCCTCGGAGAGTCCAGGCAGGGCAGGACAGCCCTTTGGAAACCCGGGCTCCGGCGCTGGGGTGAGGCTGGTGGAGTTGTGGGGGAAGGGGGTGGGGGGAGGAGAGTGTAGCAACGAGCAAAACCCGATCTTGAAGTTCAGAAGTTCAGGAGATCCCTACTTCTGATAGCCACTGTGTGGTGATCTTGGGGTGTCTAAGCCTCAGTTTCTCCATCTGGAAAATGGGAGTAATGGTAGCACCCAGGTCACAGGCTACTGTGAATTGCAGATGAACTAACCCAGGTGAGGGCTTGGTAGACCCAAAGGAGCTTGCCCACGCACACCGTCCTGAGCGTTTTTGTTCCGGGTCAGTGAATGACCACAGACGGGGGAGCCCAGCCCTGAGATGCCGCACAACCAACCCGTGACTAAGCACCCCTCAGCCGGCCCTGTATTTGCACCTCATCCTAGGCCCAGCTCAAGAGCCGGGTTTGAGATGAAGGAAAGACTCCCCCCACTTCCCCACACACACACCGGCCTTCTCCTCCCTCCCCTCCCGTCCCCCCAAACACCTCCTGCTTTGCGCCCTCAGCAGCAAACGCTCAGAAAAGGAGCCGCCGGGACGGGGGACCCTCGGAGGCAGAGCGCTGCGCCGCAGCGAGATCTGTCCGGCTCTGAGGTTCTGTGGCTCGCCGCTGGGGCCACTGTGAACCCCACGCGACTCGCTAATCCTTTGGCCCAAAAACACTCCCGTGCCAGGCCCGAGGACGATGGGAGGGCACGCTGCAGGGCTCTTTAGTTGTGGGGCATCCTTCACACAGCCCTGGCACCATTGGACCTCGTAGGAGAGTGAGACGGGCATCAAGGGCCATTCCACGTGCCCGATAAACTCTCGTGGGCATCCAGATGAAGTTGCCTTGTCACTCACTGTGGGTGTGCCCACTCCGTGGAGGGCAGCTCGGGAGCTCCTGGCATTCATGCCCATGGACCTGCCTCCCCATATCCAGGGCAGACCCCCGACTGGCTGCCCAGGAAGCCACCCTCTGACGGCCTGGCCTGGGGAGCCCCCTCACTGCAGGCTGGGCCTCTGGAGGAGCATGTTCATGGGGACAAGGTGTTATTAGAAACACAAGGAGGAGCTTGGATACTTCGAGCTTGTCTGTGCTGGGGGCCTGGGAAGGCGGGGAAGGGGAAGGGAGGGACACATACAGCACTTCCAGATGTCACAAAAACGGGATGGGGGGGAGCTTTGTGTTTGTTGCGCTTTCTTTTGGTCTTGGGTGGCTTGTTAATGGCAGAATCAGCTGACAGAGAATCTCACAGAGAAAAAGAGGCTGGCACCCTCCTTACCGGGCACCAAGCACAGGCAGCAGGGGCCGTCCTGGGCAGCCTGCACTGGCGGGGCCCTCCCCAGTTCTCACCAAAGGGGAGAGCAATCAGCCTGGACTCCAGGGAGGCAGCGTTTGGGCACCTCAGCCTCTCCAGATGTGCTGAGCAAGAACGGGGAGCCCTCTGAAGGCTGGGGCTGAGCCTCCCTGGCCCGGTGTCCTCCATGCTCCCAGAGGGCCTCGCCTCACTGAGCTCAGGCCAAATACACATTCCTCTTCCTGGCATTCAAGGCTCCACCCTCCCTCTCGGATACCTGTTTTTATCACTGCCTGAAACACACCCTTTGTCCCAGGAATTGTGGGTCCCCACCTGGGTCTTCTGGGTCTGGCCAGAGGCATGCAGTGGTGCTCTGGCTCAACACAGGCAGCTGGCCCTGGGTAGGTTATCTCATGTGATTCACATAACAGCCCTATGATGTAGTTACTGCTCTCCTGATTTTACAGATGAGGAAACAGAGGCAGAGGTAAAGTGACTTGCCCAGGGTCATACAGCTAGCAAATATGTGAAGCCAGATTTGAACTCAGGTCTTCCTGACTTCAAGCTCTGCCCCACCAGAGCAGATGATTGAGTGCCAAGGCCTGGCCCTGCCTCCAGGCCTACATGGGCACTAGAGGAGGAGGCTTGAAAATGGGGCACCCAGGAAACAGATGAGATGCAGGCAAACATTGCAAAGCTCCCATTGACACCCAGTCACAGCTGAGAGTCTCCTCTATCCAGCTGGCCTCCTCTACTGCCCCCCCTCCAACATCTGGAGGCCAGGTGAGACCCTCTACCTTCACTGAACTGCCTGGTCATGGACCACGAGCCATGGCCCATTCTCCTGGGTCTCCTTCTCCCCACATGAAATGTGCTCTCACTCACACACACACACACAATCACACACACACATACATAGTCACACACATATATATATATATATATATATATATATATATATATATATACACACTCTCACTCATGCACACATGCACACAATCACACACACATATACATACACACACATACACGTTCACACATACATACACACATGCTCTCACTCACACATACACATATATATGCCTTCAAACATACATATACACACATACACACATACACTCACACATTCACACACACATAGACACACACACACACACATACACTCACACATACACAGAATTTTCAATCATAGAACTAATACATCGAAGATGAGTTCTCTGCCCTAGAAACATTTCTTAAAGGGCTCAGAGCAGAGACTTGAGCTTCCCGAATCTGTAATTAAATTGTCAAGAGCCCAGAGAAGTCCAAAAAGCATTTTTTCAGTGTATGGCTAGCCCCACAGTGGAAAAAAGCCAGCTCTGCATTTTCATTTCAAAGCTGCTGCCCAGAGAAGCCAAGTTGGAGATGGAGAGCAAAGGCTAATGGCTGCAGCCCAGCTCCTCTTGCCTTTGTTAGAACCACCCCATAAATGGGCAGCCCACATCTGGGGGACCCCAGCCAGGACAGCCCTGCCTTCTTCCACACCTGCTTTCAAGTATTTCTTTGAAAGTATGGTGGGAGCCTCCAGCCCAGAGTGGCCACATCTGGGCTGTGAGCCACATATTCAATATGGTGGCACGGTAGAATGGAATATGTGGAAGTAGGAGATCTACATTCTAGAGATCCTTCTGCTATTTACCGTGGGACTGCTGGCAAGTCACTGCCCTCTCTGAGAGGCTTCCTCCCCATAGGATGGAAAGAGTGAGCCCTCCTCCCATTTAGGCTCAAATGACAGATCCCATAGGAAGATCTTTGATGGAGCAGCATTGTGAGGAATGGATGTCAGCTGTATTCAACAAGCATTCATTAATTATATACAATTATATAACATACAACAAGCCCCAGTTCCAGGTATTGAGGGCAGAGATCAGAATCAGCCTTTGCCTTCCCAAAGCTTACTTCTGAGGGGCAGGGGAGGGGGTATGTGTGGATGGTGAAGTAGAGAAGAGTGCTTGAGGCGGATGGACCAAGCAGGCATGAGAGGAGGGAGATAAGACCAGGACAATGACCAGCCAGAACAGTGTCCTCAGAAGGCAATTGATGTGGATACAAACAGTGCCCTGAGGATTAGGAGGCACTTTTCCAGTACTTTGTGAAGCCTCCAGTTTATTCTGTAACCTGAAGGCGCCCTAACTTCCTTTCCCCCTTCTCTTGAACCTGAACCAAAATTGAATCCCTTGGGTCTCCTTATCCGGTGTTCCGTGGCTCCGAGAATGTTTGGAATCCGTCCCTCTGCCCTGTCCTTAAAGCCTCAAGCCGTAAAGAATTCCCTTTGTCTCCTTCACCCTACGCCATCCTCTAATCACTGACCTCCATAAAAACCTCGAAGGCCACATCATCCTTCTGAAACCTCCGGAGAAGCATAATTGTCCCAGTGTGGGGGCTCACTTAGCTTTCTCGCTAAGCAGGCCCACGATGCTTCTTCTCATACAATGAAAGGCTCCCATTGGCAAAAAGACAAGGTCTACTCTAACAGAATTCTTTCACACCTGAAGTCCGTCTCCTAACTCTAAGCCTCAGAATGTAAGTGCACAGTCTACGTGAGCCCCTGTCTGTGCTCCCGCTGGGGCTAGCGGAGGTAGTGCCCTGGAGCGGTGACCAGACTGTGTGCATAACCCTCCCTGTCCCTCCACCAGCCCCAATGGAGAGCTGCCCATTAACGGGTGGTTAACTGGGGTGCCAATCAGCCAACAGACTCAGCTCCGAGAAAAGGCATCTTCTCAAGAGCTTAGCAAGAGCAGGAGCACATCACTGAATGAGGGGGTCTGAAGAGGACTGAGAAACACAAGAACCCCTAATTTTACTGTCTAGGCCCTGGGGGCACAGCCTTAGAGCTCTCTATGTGATAGGCCCTGCCTAGGCCCTGGGGGCACAGCCTTAGTTTGAGCTCTCTATGTAGCAGGCACTAAGAGTTGTTCCTGCCCTCAAGGTGCTTACATTCTAAGGGGGTGGGGGGAGGAGACTCTACCTTGCAGGAAGCTGAAACGTAGGAGATTGAAGGAGATTGCCCCCACATCTGCACAGTGGTCAAGTCCAGAGCTCCGGGAGTGGAGCCCAGAAGGGAGGGAAGGAGTGAGCATGACCTGATGTAGTGTGGGACGAGCCCTGCTTCTGTGTGTGAAGCAGAGGGAGCAGAATTGCAGGGAGGCGGAGGAGGAGGGCTTTATGGGGTTGAAGAGTGAACAGATTGTGGGCGTGACCTTCCCAGAGAGCAGAACTCGGAAAGGTGGGCCAAAGTTTCAGAGCGCTGAATGAAAAGCAAGTGGCTCTGGAGTCCTCCCAGCCATCCTGGCGCTGGCAGGGGGAGGTTTCCCTGCCCTGGGGGTCTTCAAACGCAGACCAAGCGGTTATGAAAGAGAATTCTGGGAACGATAAGGGCTGCACGAGTGGCCTCCAACATCCCTTCCCACTCTGAGATTGTCCTTCTGTGAAGACGGATAGGGGATTCGGGAGAGACAGGTGGATGGTGACGCGCACAGCTGGGGGAAGAAGATTATATCTGAAAGCAGGGCTTCCTGGATGACAGCTCAGCATCCAGAGAAGGGGCGATGACTAGCGGAACAAGACTTCGATGGGGACACAGCCGGTGCTGGCCTTTGGCTTGGCTGGGGATTTGACTGTGAGGACTGTTAGGAGAGACTTGCAGGGCTCCTTAGGACGCACCCCACTTCTGGCTCAGGAGCCAATCTTTTCACTGTATGGTTGGTTGATCAGAAGCACTTGGACCATATCTGTGGGGGCTCCATATTGGGGGACGTGGCCACGAAGAGGCAGGGTCTTCGGCCTCTTCCATGGGGTGGGGGTTGCATCAAGTGAGCTTACTGCTCATGCTCTCCAGCTTCTCATCATGTGTGAGTCCAGAAATTAGGATCCTGGACCAGGGAAGGTGAATGGAGGCTGTACTGAGGTCAAAGTGGTTGTTGGCAGTCCGAGGAGATTTGCACCTAGAGGTGGGTAAGGACCATAGATATAACTAAGGCATAGATATAACCAAGGAGGGCCTTGGTCAGTGTCCCTGGGGCCCTGCTCACCATCCCATGAATGCCCAGACCCCACCGCTCTCCCTTGCATGCCCACTCCCCTCATTCAAACCCAAAGCCCTGGACGGGAAGGCTGAAGCCTTCCAGGCCTTCCCAGGGTTGTTTGGCACCAGGGAAGTGCTTGGTCACAGTTTCTCATCCATTCATTGGTTCATTCCTTCATTCCTTCGTTTGTTCATGCAAGCATCCATCGTGGGCTCCTTGGTTCATCCAGTTTGATGGTTTGTGAGGTCCTTCATGTGGGGCGTCTTTCAATCCTCACAACACCTCTTTGAAGCAGGCGCCAAAGGGATTACATTAGCCCCATTTTCCACATGAGGAGACTGAGGCTCTGAGTTGCTAAGCACCTCTCCCCATCCACAAAGCTGGCAAATGTCTAAGGCAGCAATTGAACTCCAGTCTTCCTCTGGCCAGCCTCTGGCTGCTGGTGAGAAAGTCAGATCTGTAATACATCAATCAGGGCTTCTGACACATGAATGATGGAGTGTGGTCATTGCCAAGATCCCCATGGGTGAACGTGAAGGCAGAGGCCATCTCCAAGCTTCTCATCTGGAGAATACCTCTGAGCTCAATGACCCCTGAGGTTCCCACCTCTAGCATCCTCAACCCCTTGATAACTTTTGAGAGTGAGGTCTAGGAAGCTAATTTAATGTCTATGAACTCAGATCCTGGGGCCAATGCTATCTCCTCAAGCCCTCCAGAGACACTTCCAGTCAGTGTGCCCACAGGGCACCAGTCCTGGTCAGTCGGGCCAGACTGGGAAGGTTGGCTTGTAGACAAGGGGCAGAAATGCACGTACACCCTCTGATAGCAAGCCTGGATAAATGCAGAGTCCTCCCCCCGCCCCAGCCCTAGAGATCTAGCCCCAGGGGATTTACTGGTGGCCTCCACAGTCATTCTAAGACCCCTTCCTAAAGCCCTGGGCAGCTGTGATCCATGCCAGAGACCTAACAAAGTGCCAGAGCTGTACCATGTTGAGGTCCCCTGCTATAAATAGAAGGGAAGCTGAGGGAGAAGAGAGAGCTGCCCCAGAGGGAAAGGAGGCAGAAGGCAGGATGAGAGGAGGTGGTTTCCGCCCCAGAGAGGGGCAGGGGTACCCTGTTAGGGAAACATGCTGAGCTCCATGCTTAGCCCCAAAGGGAGTAAGGCCAGCCACCGCTGGTAGATGGGTGCTCCTGGCACTGCCACCCTCCTGAATGCCCCATTGGAGCCTCTACACTCCACAGCTGACCCCTACCCTCATCTCTGCCCAGTCCTGCCTGAGGGTTTCTCTGTGAAAAATTCGTCTTGGGCATAACATCATAATTCTCCCCTCCCACACACTTTTCTTCCTTTTGTGAAAATCAATACCTTGGAGGAATGAAGGCAGCTCTTGGGAGAGAGAGAACAAAGGCTGAAAGTTCTCGGCTCATCACATTTCTCCTCCAGGGCTCTGGGGACTGGCAGCCAGGCCAGGAGGCAGAGAGGAGAGTAAGAGGAGTGGAGCCCTGAGCTGAGGTCAGGGAGGGAAGGAGCACTAGGGCTCTTGGCAGGATTTACTTGGTCTCATAAGTGGGGTTGGGGAGAATCTGGCATCCAGCACTCTCAGAGGAACACCAGGGCTCACTGTGAGTCTGGCATCACAGCCAGATGGGGACCTGAAGCAGGACTGAGGGGTCCCAACCTCCAGCAGCCCAGGAGAGCCAGGACCAGGTTGAGTCCTTTAGTGCCAAGGCCACCCCTGATCTCTGCCAGGAATTTCTGAGAAAAGGGTAGGGAGGAGGCCCCAAGGGGAGCGAGGCAGGTAGGGGAAGGAGGAGCTTCCCTCCGAGGGGATATTGTTTCCTCAAGACAAGAGAGAAGGGACAAAGCTGGACCCAGCACTAGACTGTTACTTGGACAATTCTAATGAATTCTCCTTGACTGATGTGTTTCCAGTGACTTCTGCACACGAGACCCATCCCTGCTTGTCAGCTAAGAAGAGAATGACTCCTCCCCAGGGTTTCCTGGACACTGGTGGGAATGGGTAGTGTGAAGCCAACTGCAATCCACTCTGGCCTGTGGAGTCCCCCCTTACAACCCACCTGTGCAGGCCCCGAGTGTCAGAGAACCTCACTCTGGCAGACCAGGGCAGGGCCTGGCCAGCATCCCTAGCCAGCAGCTGTCCAGCCTCTACTCACAGTCTTCCCTGGATGGGAGGCTGCCCCCTCTCAAGACAGCTCTCTGCACTAGGGGACAGCTCTCAAGGGCTGGACCTTTGTCCTGAACATGTGCTTTTGTGTCTTTTGAGGTCCATTTGTGATAGAAGGGGAAACTGAGGCTCAGAAAGGGAAGGGACTCGACCAAGGTCACATTCCCTGCCAATGATCCCCCCATGCAGACAGGCAGGCAGGCAGAAAAGGGACTGGTTTCCTGTGGCAGCTATCTTTAGTCCCCTGCCAAGTGGGAGCAATTCCCTTGTTCTCATTCTCTGAAGTCCTAAAAATGTGACTTTGGCCTGAGTAATGACTTCAAATGTCATGATGCTTCTTATCTCCAGCACATCATGTTCCCTTCCAGACAGGCAGCTACAAAGGAGGAACCCCTCATCCCCAAAGTGCTGGAGGGCCCCCCAAGAAGCCACTCAGGGGCTCTGCCTCCATGGCCTGTCACCAGGCAGGCACACCCCCACCTGTCAGGCATGGTCACTCCACACTGACCAGGCTTGAAAGGACAAGGCTCCTGTGATCTCTTCTCTGCCCCTAGCCCCTCCCATGCCCACCTTCTCTCCCTAATGGGAGCAGCAAGGGGGAATACCTTTCCATTTCTCATTTCATTCACTCATTCCTGGAATATTCCAGAGAACCCTTCCCCACCCCAGGGGCAGCTGTTCCTAAGGTCCAGCATCCTGTGGTCGAGGTGGAGATTCCCACCAGATGCTGTATAACAGTTCTGGAGCGACTCCTGTCTGGTGGAAGAGTCAGGGCCTGCAGAAGGGCAGTAAATCACCATGTCCGTGGGCCTTCCCTCAGGGAGCTCAGTCCAGTAGAAAGAGGGGCCAGAAGGTCCTTTCAGGAATACTCCAGAGCCCCAAAGGTCTTCAAGGTGAGGGTGGGGGCAGTGCACCCCAGACATGGAGAATGGCCCAAGGGAAGGGCCACAGGCAGGTAAGGGAAGTCCACTTCTTAGGCCAGCAATGAGGCCCATTGGGCTAGAACACAGAGTGTGAGAAGAGGAAGAATGGAAGGGAAGACTGGGAAGGTCAAAGACGCTGTCTATAGTTAATCTCAGAGGTGATGGGAAGGCCAGGGGGGACAGAGCCAGACCTTAGCTTTTGGGGCACATTTAGTAGCTATGTGAAGGTGGAGGAGATGGGGAGGGGGTGGAGGCAGGGAAGCCAGTTAGGAACCTCCAATGGTCCCTGTGCGAGGGTATGCACATCTGACTGACAGGGGTGGCTATGAACACAGAGACACCACTACCCCTTCAAGGGAGATTGTGGAGGTGGAAATGACAAGGCTTAGTGATTTCTTGGATAGGGTGGGATGCAGGTGGGAGGAACATGAAGAAGAGGGGAGAAGAAAGAAGCACCTGATGTTTTGAGCCTCAGGGAGGGTTTGGGAGAATGGTGGGGCCTCAACAGAAAGAGAGAGGCTTGACTCATCACCTCAGTCCCACTACCATCTTTCTCATTCATCAGACTTGGATCCATCAGGGTTGGGTCTGAGGCTTCCTCCTCCACCCCTGGCTTGTGAACACTGAGTGAATGTGGAGCCTTTGGCCTGACTGAGTTAGGGGCTTTTGGGGAGGTGGGTCATGCCTTCTCCCTGTGCTCTAGACCTGGAAGATGCCTTAGGCTTTATCTAACCAAACCCTCTCATTTTACAGAGGAGACTCAGGTGAGTCGAGTGAACAAGACCCAAGACCCCTCAGCAGGTGAGACCCAGGCTTGAAGTCACATCTCCATCTCCTTCTCTCTCTATGGGGCCACCAGTGCCTGCACCCTTCCCAGGCCCCTCTCGTTCTCCAGATAAATGGGATTTCTCCCTTCTTGGAGTGTCACTGATAAGGATATTGTGCAGATAGAGGCTAGTGAAGGCGGCCAGGATGCTGGACACTGTCCAGGACAGTCAGATTGTAAGTGTGGAGACATTCAGCTCAGAGAAGAGACTGCTGTGAGGGGGAAGAGGGCGCCAGCTCCGGCTGGGAGGCTGCATTCAGAGGGGCAAATCCGCCAGGGCCAGGGAGGCCACGATGGTGCAAGAGGACTGAGGCCACTTCTGGGGACCATCATTTATGAAAGCAGAGTCGGGCTGAGGAAGGGGTCTAAGCCCAGTGGGTTTGGTCATCATCCAGCCTGGGCTGGGTGGAAGCCAAGCAGAAGCACCCCCGTGCCCCAGAGAGGTGGCCAGCCCTCCCACTCCTTGCTCCCCCAGCCTGCGCTGACTGAGGGCCAAGCAGAAGCACCCCCGGGCCCCCCAGAGAGGCGGTCAGCCCTCCCACTGCCCGCTCCCTCAGTCTCCTGCCAGGCACCGGGTCAGAGGCAGGAAGGAGGGACAGGGCGGCAGAGCCCAGCAGCCGTCTGGCTTCTCTCGGGAGGGCGGCGGCAGCCCTCGCCCTGCTAATGCCTGTGACAATCCCGGCCCCCTTGGCCGGTCCAATTCCACAGCCATTATGCAGCGACCATCCGCGGCTCCGAGTGCCATCACTGTCAAGGGCCCCAGGATGGGCCTGCCACCAGACAGCCGCCTCTATCTGCAGGCTGTTAATTTAGCTCAGGTTTCACATCCTCAAAGTACCAGGAAAGCATCGAAATGACAGCGAGGGGGCGGAACGCGGCGGCTACGGGAGAGAGATACAGTCTTTAAAAATAGAGAAAAGCCGTCTCTGGAGCCCCGAGCCCGAGCTGACGGGCGTCCTGAGGTGATTCCAATTATGAAGCCATTAGCAAGCACCCAAGGCACGCCAAGTGGAAACCGTGGCTATGCAGACTAGAAGCGCACATGTCAGTCGTCCTTCAGCATCTTCCCTCCTCTGAGCCTGGCACAGGTGGGGGGGGGGTAGGGGGGAGGCAGTGCTGGCAGCCTGCCAGCTGGGCCGTGACATGCCGACAAGGACCCTGCTCTCCAGATCCAAGATGCAGGTTAAAAGCCCTTTCCCACCTCCACCTTCCCAAGCAGCAGCCCCTCCCAGAGTGAGAGTGTGACTCTGAGCCCTGTGCCAGGGACGGCAGCCCTCCCCCCATGTGCACACATGCACATACATGCACACACGCACACATGTTCAAACACACACGGACCAGGTATGAGAGTTGAAGCCCGGTGCACAGCAGACACTGGTGAATGGCTTCCTAATGCCCAGACCTGAGCAGGCCATGGGGGAGATAGAGGGATATAGAGGGATCAGATACATAGAGATAGATAGTCCCAGCTCTCATGCAGAGCTCACAATTGAACAGGGAGATTGGGCACGTCCACAAGTAACTCACTTTATGTACAAAACTACATAACCAGGGCACCAGCTTGGTGCACAGAGGGTGTCCATGGGACCAGAGGGGAAGGCTGTTACAACCTGGAGACTCAAGGGAGGCTTCCTAGAGGTGACAGTCTTTTGGCTGGCCTTAAAGGATGGGCAAAACCATTCAAGGCTAATGGGAACTGGAGTTCTGAGACTTTCCCTTCTCCATTAAGGATCCCCTTTTAACTCTATACCTAAGTGGGCACAGACTGGGTTCAGTTGACCCACTGAGTCAGTCAGTGCTGCCATCCTGAAACAATGGAAGTGTGGGGGCCTTGCCTCTAAAGAGAGGCGTTAGACTCTTTCTTGAATTCTATGGCTCTTACATCCCTGTCTCCCAATTCTGGAGAAAACCCACTTAGGGTTTAGGCTTAGCTCAGGACTAGGGTCTCCTCAAATAGGCTACTACAAACACACTCAATGTATAATGTAGGTCAAGCATACAAAAGCTATTCATTTCCACCAATAAAAGAAATACTTACCACAAGAGACTCACAAACACCCGTTCACAAGCATGCAACAATAACTAACTTACTCTTGTACTC
>CM053581.1:1400186-1405186 GCA_028627135.1 Pseudochirops cupreus | reverse complement strand
TGATGTTGATGGTGGTGATGATGATAATGATGGTGATGATGATGATGGTGATGGTGATAATGATGGTGATGATGATGGTGATGATGATGATGATGGTGATGATGGTGATGATGATGGTGATGATGATGATGGTGATGATGGTGATGGTGATGATGATGGTGATGATGATGGTGATGATGGTGATGGTGATGGTGATGATGATGGTGATGATGGTGGTAATGATGGTGGTGATGGAGGTGATGGTGATGGTGATGGTGATGATGATGGTGATGATGATGGTGATGATGATGGTGATGATGATGATGGTGATGGTGGTGATAATGATGGTGATGACAATGGTGATGATGATGGTGATGATGGTGATGATGATAGTGATGATGATGGTGATGATGATGATGATGGTGATGGTGATGATGATGGTGATGACAATGGTGATGATGATGGTGATGATGGTGGTGATGATGATGATGGTGATGGTGGTGATGATGGTGATGACAATGGTGATGATGATGGTGATGATGATGGTGATGATGGTGATGATGGTGATGATGGTGATGATGATGGTGATAATGGTGATGATGATGATGGTGATGATGGTGATGATGATGATGGTGATGGTGATGATGATGGTGATAATGATGATGGTGGTGGTGATGGTGATGGTGATGATGATGGTGATGATGATGGTGATGATGATGATCAGGATGGTGATGATGATGATGGTGATGATGATGGTGATGATGATGGTGGTAGTGGTGATGGTGATGATGATGGTGATGATGATGATGGTGACGATGATGGTGGTAGTGGTGATGGTGATGATGATGGTGATGATGATGATGGTGATGGTGGTGATGGTGATGGTGATGGAGGTGGTGGTGATGATAGGAAGAAGAGCAGTGCAATGGGTAGAATACTGGACTTGGAGTCAGGTAGAACTGGATTTCACCCCTTCCTCTGAAAAATCTTAGATGTGTGACCCTGGGTAAATCACTTCCTCTCCTTCCTCACCTATGAAATGAGAATGAGAATGGCTCCTGGCAACCAGAGTGCTCCCAAGGATCCAGAGATGCAGCAGGCCTAAAATAGTCTAAAGGCACAGCAGCAATTGTCCACAGCCTGCTCATCTGCTGGATGCTGAGGGTATTCAGTTCCCACCTCATAGACATGCTTGTGGAGAGGGAAGGGACCTCCTGTGGGAAGGATCCCATCTTGCTAAGGAAAGCAAAGGGGACTTAGTCTCACAGATGGAGAACTGAGGTCCAGTATAAGACCCAGACCTTCTGGTGCACCAGTCAAAAGGCAGTAGCCTAGGACTGAAGAGGCTAGGCAATGCCAAGGCAGGAGGAGAGCTGAGCTACCCTTCTGACTGATAGATGTCTCACTGTGTGAAGGCTGTTTGCTAGAACAGATGTTACAAACCACTGGACCTGGCAGGACCTTCTAACCCCCCTGCCACATCCCTCCTGCCCCCCAAAGTAGCAATCAAGCCTCTTCTTGGAGACCTCCAATCAGGGGGAGCCTAGCCGCTCCCAGGTCAGCCCATTCCATTATTGGACAGCTTTCCTTTGAAGGAAGCTTCTCTACATCCAGCCTAAATCCTCTCTTTGAGACCCTGCCCTTCCACCCCACCGGCACTCCCACCTCCCTGCTCTGCCCTGTAAGAACAGGCAGAACAGCCCCTGTCCAGTACGGATTTCTGGAGCCCTCCACTGGACACATACTTCCATCTGAGGCTGCACCCTTCTCATTCAGTGAGCCCCAAATCCAAAGATCATACTAACATCGCATGTCCATCTCTCCTTGTAATGCATAAGAATAATGCCCACAACTATCCACTTCCCTGCTAACAGTCAGATGTCTCAGCTTCTGGCCTCCACAACAGAGAAGAGGCTTCAGGCTTTGGTCAAAGCTGGTGATAGCCTTTGAGGTCCAGATCACTCTGGCACCAGAAGCTTCCAAACCCAGGCTGGATGAGGCCCTGGCAGGGGGGCTGCAGAGAGTGTTCTTACCCTGCCAGGGACTTGGGGGGCAGGGGACAGAAGCTTCCTTCCAGTTTTAAGCACTCCTAAGTCTTTGCCTTGACTACATGGATTTTTCCTGAAAGTGCCCTTGAATTAACTGTCTTAATGGAATGATGGCTGACAGCCGCTGAGCCCCAAGACCCAGAGGCCTCATGTTTCACACTCCAGGCACCCGGACTTGTCCCCTGGGGGCTGCTCCAACCCAGCATGGCCCAGGACACTCTTTTCCAGAAGGAATGAAGTCTAATTGAATCATAATTTACCGCAGCATGGCGAATCAGAGCTTAACTTGAATTACCAGCGACGTCACACAAGGACCACTCTGCCAGGAAGACAGTTTTGCCTGTAGCTAAAGGGCAGCCTTAGCCTGCATGGTGACAGGGCATGTTGGGGGGAGGGGCAAGGCCCCCAGTGCTAAAGGCCTGATTTCTTCCTCAATCCCTCATCTCTGTAGACTCCAGAACATCGCTGGTAAAATAAAGCTCTACAGACATCAGGGACTAATTTAATCTAATGCCAATTAATTTACTTAATCCCAAGTGAGGATCTTGAGATGGAGAAAGACCCAGTTTTTAAAGACCTTTTGAAAAAGGTAAGGATTCAGAGTGATTGCCTTTCTGAAGGCCCTTCCAATCTTGAAAGCCCTTGTGGGAAATGAAATGGGGTGTGTCTACTGGAGGAGAGGAGCTGCTCGATCATGCTCTGTGCATCGGTCATACGGCAGGTATGGGGGAGGACTGAACTGGGGAGGCGGCTGTCTAGGGTGCCTACAGCCAGGGTCTTAGATGCCTCCTCTCCTTCTCCTCCCTCAATCCCAGCCCAGCACAAGGAAGGCTCCACCTTTCTGGGCTCTAGGGGGCAAAGTTGATGAAAAGCCAGGAAGTCAGACAGGAGTCCTAGACCCTGGGAACTGGAGGAAGGACAAGAATCATTTGGGAGTTACCCCTGAAAAAGAATGCTGAATGAGATCTGTAGAGGTGAGTGTAGTTCTGTTTGAGTGTGTGTGTGTGTGTGTGTGTGTGTGTGTACACATATGAGTGTGCAAATATGTGTGGGAATGAGTGATTGTGCAAATGTGCGCGTGTGTGCTCTAAGACACTGCACTGAGAGTGAAAGAGCATAGAGAATAAATACCCAGCTCAGAAATGCCTCTGTCCACTGATGCTGTCCTTCAAGGCCCCACTGACCTGCCCACCTCCCTCATGAAGCCTCCCCTGATTGCCCCCTTCCCCCACCACAAAGCCATTGTTCCTGCTTCAATTTTGCCCTGACCCCCCGTGACTGTCTCTCTCCTATTGTCTTCTACCTGGGATCACACTTATCTAGGATCACACTGCTTGAGGGTGGGGCACTGGGGCCTGTCATTCCCATGTGCCCAGGGGGTGCCCAGGTCGGTGCTTGGCCAAGGTCTGTTGGACTTCAATGCCTGCTGGTTCCTGGGAGGCTAGAATGAAAGAGCTTCGAAGGAGCAGCCACGGGCCCTGCTCGAGCTCAGGCTCGGCATTGCCCACTGAAATGACCAGACAGTCCAGCCTCCTCCCAGCTTCCTTTTCCTAATCCCTTTGGGGCTGTTGGGAAGATCCTAGGCCTTGATGGTGGAGAAGCCTTTTGTGGGTTCACAATGTTGGTGGGACAGGCGTGTGAGCACTAGCCTGGGCCGACTGAAGAAGCTGCCCCCACCAGGTCAGGCTCTCGCCCGCTGAACGACATCGGGAGGATGGAGCAGGAGGGGGTGAGGAGGCAGGAGCAGGGATGTGGATGCCAGAGGACCAGAAATTGGCGTGCGGACAAAGAGGACTCTGGGATAATCCAGACACTGGGCAGAGGAGGACAGGGAGAGGGAGGAATCTCTAGGCAGACACTGGAAGCCACTTCTGAAATGAGCCGCAGCCACCTGGGCCTCTGACAGGTGAGAGGGCTCAGGGTGCAGCTGCTCCTGGCAAGAGAAGGGAGGCATCCAAGGCAAACTGAAGGAGGCAGCCGGGGAGCCTGTCTGAGAGAGAGGCAGAGACAGAGGGAAGGAAGAGAGGGGAGAGAGGGGGGAGAGAGAGACAGAGAGACAGAGACAGAGACAGAGACAGAGACAGACTGACAGACAGACAGACAGAGAGAGGAGAGAGAGGGGGGAGAGAGAGACAGAGACGGAGAGAGAGACAGACACAGAGAGAGACAGAGAGACAGAGACAGAGAAAAAGAGAGACAGAGAGAGAGAAAGAGAGACAGAGACAGAGAGGGGAGACAGGGGGCAAAGAGAGAGAGACAGAGACAGAGAGAGAGACAGAGAGACAGAGAGGCAGAAACAGAGAGAGACAGAGACAGAGAGACAGAGGCAGAGAAAAAGAGAGAGACAGAGAGAGAGGAATTGGAGAGGGAGTGAAAGGGAGGGAGGAGAGAGAGAAAGAGATAGAGACAGACAGAGAGAGATGGGAGGGAGAGGGAGAGAAGACAAAGACAGAAGAGACGGGGACAAGGTGAAAGGGAGAAAGGGAGAAAGGAGAGGGACAGGGAGGGAGGGAAGACAACAGAGACAGAGGGTAATGACGGTGTCAGAGCTGTAGCATCAGAGGATGTGCGAGGAGGAGACTCCATAAGCAGTGACTGACACAGAGAGCTTGGAGCCACAGGGATGGACCACAGGGCGCAGGGCAGATTGAAAAGAAAAAAAGAGCCTCACTTGCATGTGGAAGGAAGAGAGCTCAGTTCGAATCCCGACTCTACCACTTGGTCCGTGTATCCTTGCAAAGGTTACAGTTTTGATCAAATGAAGTAAGAACAGCAAAGCACTTCGAGCAGTGCCTGGCAACTAGCGCCTGGCAACTAGGAGGCGCCCTATAAACGCCTCTTTTTGGCCTCTTTGTCTCTGCTCTGTGCCTTAGTTTCCCACTAAGTAAAATAAGCCTCTAGTGGCCCGGCCAGCCCAGCCCCTAGCCCCGGCCTAACTCAATGTCCCCCCCCCCCCTCCTCACCCCCGCTGCC
>CM053581.1:1368740-1399686 GCA_028627135.1 Pseudochirops cupreus | reverse complement strand
ACACAATTATTATTATTATTATTAACTATATCCAACTGGGACTTAAGATACACAGGCACTGTGGTAGGGAGATCCATCCTGCCCTACCGGAAAATCAGAGGGGTAATGGGGGAGGACATAGGGGAGAATAGATAGGAGGAGGGTTTATACAATGGGATGGCTGTTTTGGGGTCATGGGTAGGGGAAAGATGGGGAGAAAATGTGTAACTCAAAATCTCATGGAAATGAATGATGTAAACTAAAATAAATAAAAGTTAAAAAAAAAAAAAGAATCACCTGGCGAAAGAATTGGAAATTGAGGGTATGCCCATCAATATGAAAGTCACAGAATACTATTGTTCCATAAGAAATGATGAGCACGTGGACTTCAGAAAAACCTAGAAAGACTTGCATGAACTGATGCAGAGTGAAGTGAGCAGACCCAGGAGAACACTGTACACAGTAAGAGTAACAATGTGCAATGACCAACAACAATAGACTTAGCTCCTCTCAGCAATGCAATGATCCAAAACAACTCCAAAAGACTCAACATGGAAAATGCTATCCACATCCAGAGAGAGAACTATGGTGTCTGAATGCAGATCAAAGCAGACTATTTGCTCCCTTTTTTCCTTTCTTCTTTTTTTTCATGGTTTTCCCCTTTGGTTCCGATTCTTTACAACATGACTAATGTGGAAATATGTTTAATATAGTTGTACATGTATGGCCTATATCAGATTGCACACGGTCTTGGGGAGGGAGAGAGGAGGAAAGAGGAGAAAATTTAGAACTAAAATCTTATAGAAGCAAATGTTGAAAACTAAAAATAAATAAAAATAGATTAAAAAAAAAAGAAATGGAGTCCCAAAGACAAAGAGAGATTCATCCCCGGAGGCTGCCTTCATTGTTGCTGCTTTCAGGTTTCCCCAAAAGCTTGGTTGGGGCTGAAATTGATACAGGAATGTAGGTGCCCCTGAAGTTGAAAGTTAAGGAAATGGTAGAAAATTTAGAACTTTAAGTCTCTTACCATTGATGGAACTTTTTGGAGACTACTTAAAAAGTAACAGAAAGCTCTGCTCTAGGACATTCAGCTATTGTAAATAATGAGAGACTGTAGGTCGTGGACACAATACACAGATTTACTAACAGAGGCAAGCAGAGTGATGTTGCACGTTATTTGTTTTCTCTAAAGTTGTTATTCACATCTAAGGTAATTTAGTAAGATACTTATATTCTTCTTCCTTGATTACAGAATCTTAGTGATGACTAGAATATTCAAACTCATCTTGTATAATTTCCTATGGGTATCCTCAATATAAGTCATCAAATCTCTGCTTGATACAAGCACGCCATTCTAGATCTCCAGGTACCAAATGTCATCATGGTGGTGTCCCCAGCTGACTAGTGTCATCTGCTCACAAACTGTTGTTTAATCCTCTACCTAAACCTTTATGTCCTTCCTGTTCATATTTAGAAAATATTAAAGCCAACATTTGATCTTAGGTGTCCCATCCTCAAGCCCATCACTATCTTATTTATATATACATTTATCTACTCTCTTTCTGGGTGGAATGAGTTAGCATCCTTGGCTAAAAAGTGGAAGGACTAAGTCAGACTGTCTCACTATCTTCTTATTTTGGGTCCTTGTGAACTCACCTCTATGAATCTGAGCCACTATTATAGATGGAATCCCAAACAGCAAGTCTCCCATCATATCCAGAAATAGGCCTTTCTTTTTGACAGGATCTTCTGTCACTCCAAGATACTCCTCAGTTACCACACAAGTAAGGTCTTTGGGAATTTTCTCAATACAAAATGAATGAAAAGTTATCGGTCATTCAAAGCTTCCATTTTGTCATTCATAGATACATTATTTCACCTGTTCATTGGTTTTATGCCCTACAAAAGATTGGTCTAAGCAACATCCTTTCACAATGACTTTGTCAATGCATTGTAGCCAAGCCTCACTATAAAATTTTGAAAACTTTCTGTAAATTGTTTAACCGGTCACCTATTTATAGCATTACTTATTAAGGCTAACTGCCCATTAAAATTTTTGGGCAAGCTGTTATGTCACCCTAGACTTTGAGGAGGAGATGGCCACTGCTGCATCCAGCTCCTCTCTGG
Source organism: Pseudochirops cupreus (assembly GCA_028627135.1). Taxonomy (NCBI): domain Eukaryota; kingdom Metazoa; phylum Chordata; class Mammalia; order Diprotodontia; family Pseudocheiridae; genus Pseudochirops; species Pseudochirops cupreus. Next base: position 1,397,580 of record CM053581.1, on the reverse strand, counting down.
AAAAGAGGTATGAGCTCCCTGATGGGCAGGTTATCACCATTGGCAACGAGAGGTTGCGATGCCCAGAAGCTCTCTTCCAGCCATCTTTCTTAGGTATGGAATGGTGTGGAATCCATGAGACTACCTTCAACTCACCCATGAAGTGTTATGTTGACATCCGTAAGGATTTGTATGCCAACACCTTATTGTCAGGTGGTACCACCATGTACCCAGGCATTGCTGACAGGATGCAGAAGGAGATTACAGGCCAAGCCCCCAGCACAATGAAAACCAAGATCATTGCCCCACCTGAGCGCAAATACTCTTGTCTGGATTGGAGGATCCACCCTGGTGCCTCTTTCTTCCTTCCAGCAGATGTGGATCAGCAAGCAGGAGGATGATGGATCTGGGCCCTCCATTGTCCACTGCAAATGCTTCTAAATGGACTGCTTGTGTTTTTTAATAGTTTTTTTTTTTTGTCAAAGGGTGTGATGAGATGACATGATAATTGCCCAAAAAAAGATATGAGATTGGCATGGCTTATTTGGTTGGCGTGGGGAAGGGCATAACCTTCATAGACGGGCACAGTGTGGGTCACACCATCACTGGAGCCCATCACAATACCAATGGTATGACCAGAAGCATACAGGGACAGCACAGCCAGGATGGCAATGTACATGGCTGAAGGTCTCAAACATAATCTGAGTTGTCTTTTCTCTGTTGGCTTTTGGGTTCAGGGGGGCTTTAGTGAGCAGCACAGGGTGCTCTTCAGGGACCACATGGAGCTCATTGTAGAAAGTATGATGCCAGATCTTCTCCATGTCATCCCAGTTGGTGACAATACCATGTTCGATGGGGTACTTCAGGGTGAGAATACCTCTCTTGGTCTGGGCCTCATCCCTCACATAGCTGTCTTTCTGGCCCATACCCACTATCACACCCTGATGTCTGGGGCACCCAACAATGGAAGGGAAGACATCTCGAGAGGCATCGTCTCCTGCAAAGCCAGCTTTGCACATTTCAGAGCCATTGTCAACAAGGGGGACATCAATATCATCATCCGTGGTGAACTTTGAAGTGGCCAGTTTAACCCAAGAGAGAGAGAGAAGATGGTGCCACACCTGGAGGCAGGGGGTAGGCAAGTGTACGCTGGGTGTAAGAGCTCACAGTTCCTGGGGCCATCCTTTTCTAACCCTCATGGCATCCTCATGACATTCCCCTTGATCAGAGTACACTTTTTGCTGGCGTACTTGTAGAGTCCTAGACCTTCTTTTCCTTAAGGTGTCTAGTCTGTCCTTGATTCCCAGTGCAGATGGCCACCAGCACTGCTGCTCCAGGGTTGCTGCTAGGCTGCCCATGGGAAGTCCAAAATCTCCTGACCTTTCAAAGTGCACAAGGTCATGAGGAGAGGGAACAGAGGCTCTCTCCATCCCTCCCTCTTTCTCACAGGGATGGCTGGAATGCCTTCTACCAGCACTACAAGGACGGTCTTCACCTTTTTTACCCAAGCCCCATGGGACATGACCAACCTACCAACTCACCGTAGGATACTTCACAGCTGGTATCATTTCATTTTATCTAATGGCTTTTGATTAGTTGATTGATTCAATAGAGATGTTTGCAGTGCTAAAAGTATCAGGATAGAGAATTTAGGAAGTTCCTTCAAGTGTCATAGAGGCAATAGACTGATCCAATCACACTCGCCGCCACCCTAACCTTTGGACCCCCCCACTCCCTGGCCTGGCCTTTGTAGTCCATAGGTGCTTAATAAGTGCTTAATAAATTGGGTTGGACTGAAAGCAGGAGGTGGACACAGAATCCTCAGACACTTACTGGTCATATAGCTTCAGGGCAGTATCTCTGAGCTCCAGATTGTTCTCCTGTAACCTGGAGACAATAACAGGCATTGTGTCATCACCAAAGAGCATCATGACTCTGGCAGCACTGGGCACACATGCCTTCCTCACGACTCATTGGCGCCCTCCATCTTGCTGGCATGGCAGCAGCAGGAGGAGCGCATTGAGTCCTTGCTATCTGGGAGAAGCTGAGATCAGGCTTTGGCTCCCAACCAGCTACAGTCATGGTGTGGCCTCACCTTGCTCCCTCAGTCACTGACTCAAGGATGGGGCCCTGACGTGTGTCGCCATGCTGCTGGGGGTGGGCTAGGAGGGAGCCTGGTCACATCACATCTGGCGGTGACATCGCTGCCTCTTCAGATCCTCTGCTTTGGTCTTCTTGGCATATTTCCGTGCCTGCTGGTACCGTCTTCTTCTTTTAAAAATGTGTTTTATGTTGACAAATGGAGTGTTTTCCCAGCGGCCCTGCTCATTGTCAAGAGCTGTTTGTACAACCTTCCTTCTTGTTCCTTTTATCTTGCCTGAAGAGGGATCTGCATAATCTGCCCCTCCTCCAGAGTTAACACACACAGACGTGTGCACATACACACATGCACATGTATGCAGACCATGCACACACATGCATATAGAGTCACATCATTTTCCACCAATCTTCCAGTAAACAAGAGCATTGAAATCCACACCGTGAAAATGAAAACTAACTTGGAAAACACTTGAAATCCATGGGTTAGGGGCACTGAAAGCACAACTCATCCTTGAGGCTATGTCCAAGGGCTCCTCCAGGATTTCCAGTGCAGCCAAAAGAGGCCAGGGCTAGGGTCCCGGCTTCTCCACTCCTTCCTTCTTCCTGAGATGACCTTCAAGGCCCCCACTCCTTGCCAAGCACTGTACAGCCACAACCTAGCTGAAACCTCACGAGGACATGGGATGGGGCAGGCAAGTCTTATCCTCATTGGGAAAGGAAAGGGGCCCCTTGCCAGGAAGGGGGGAGGGGAAACTGCATCTCTGTGGGCTCTCTCTCAGTCTCACTCCTACCCACTGCAGAGGCTGAGCCTGTTAGGGTCATCTTACCATGGGCTAGGCAGGGATTAATGGCTTATACTGTGACTTGCCCCTGGCAAAGATTAGGTACCCACACTTCTCCCTGTACCCTACCTTTCCTTGAGCTCTAAGAAGGTCAACAAACATGTTAGTCTGAGCTCAGCTTCATCACTTGGGTAATACCCAAGTTATGATCCACAGTGAGCCTCCAGCTACATGGGAACTGAGACCTTTCCCATAAGCAGCAGACTCTCTACATGGGCAAAGCTCCTAACCTCAGCTCTGAGACACATCTGGATACCCAGGACTCCATTCCAGGAGACACTGTGAGTAAGATGCCAGCTGCCTTATACCCTCCCTGTGTCTCTCAAGGGGAGGAAATGGATCACTGAGCTGCAGTGTGAAGAACATGTCAGTCATGACGGTGTGGGTGGGGGATGTGAGAACTCTTGGTCTCTGCTTAGAAGGACCCTAGACTTCAAAGCTCCTTCCCTGACGTCCACTTTGGAGAACTTCTCCATTTCCACCTCATCTCAAGCCCCTGCATCCCAGACTCAGAGAGAGGGAGGGCTGTCAAAGCTTGAAGGAGTAGTAGAGCTCATCTTGCCCTACAGATGAGGAAAAGGTAAAAGGACTTGTCCAAGGCATCACTTACCAAAGCCATACCTCAGACCTAGGTCTTCCGACTCTCCTTCTGGCATCCAGTCCACCCCACAGTCAGCTTGGAACTGTCTCTTGCCTCCCGCTGCTCTCCTTCTGACTTGCTGTAGTCAAAGGGCGGCAGTTCACTAAGCTTCTTGGGCCTCGGTCTGCCCAAAGAGCCACCAGGTGAACAAAGGGGGCAGGCTTCAGGACAGTGGTTAATATCAGCAGCTGGCACCTGAGCCAAAGTGTTGAGGAGATCTGACCGTGGAGGAGTGAGACATTGCTCTGATGTTTCCTGCAAATATCAGTCATACATTGTAATTACACATGATTTGGTGGCAGCTGAGTCTCTGCTGTCCCCATAATTCAATTAAGCACTGAGCATTCCCAGACCTGAGGCCGGGCCCCAGCTTCTCTCGATGCCTTGAAGAGAAGAACAGGGAAGGCAGATGACCTTAATGCGTTCACTGCTCTCCCTCTTTCCCCCATGCTACAGGAAGTCTGAGTCTCCTAGAATGTGCTTGGAGGCAGGACTGAGTCTGGGCAGCAAGCCCTGTCCTTGGTTTCCTCTCAGAGCAGCCCAGATGCCACCATGTTAGCAATTAGGGCTAACAGACGCCCTTGGCTGTGCTCGGACGGGGCATCTTGGTTTGTACTGTGCAGCTCCGTTTTGTCCAATGACCTCAGCTATGTTGGCAAATGGCCCTTACCACTGGTTACCACCACAACAAAGGGCCTGGTCCCAGGCATAACTCTTTGCCTGCTTGTCCCAAGTCATCAATGTCCATTAAGTGGAGGGCAAGGAGTGAAGCTCTTAAAACCAGGCTCCTTCCCCTGATCCTTCTTATGGACTTGCTAGGTACAGCACCATGACACATTACATCACTCAGTCTCTGTATATCAGTCTCATCTTCTACAAAAATGGGAAATCCTCAAGGCACTCTTTCCCTCCTAGGACTACTGTCAGGAAAATGTCCGGCAGAGCTCAATGTTCTGATTTATTATTATCCTTAAAGCCTCGACTGATACAAGATGGACAGATGCCATCTTTGCCAGCAGCCTTGGACATCCTCCATGATTAGTGAGGAGTAATTAGAACCAGAAGGTGGGTTATCCTCTCTACAATCCACATTCCAGTTGTGAGGAGAAGCCTGCCCATATGACCCTGTCTCCGGCCATCAGCCTGGTTGGAAAAGGTCCAGATGCTGACCTCTGACCTCCTGTCATGGATCCTGAAGGCTTCACGTAGACGCTTGGGAATCTTGCCTTTTCTTTCTCTAGCATTAGTGGCAGGCAGCCTTAAGCTCAGGTGCTTCAAGGGAAGTCATAGGAACCTTGAGTCCAGTGAGTCTGTTCCTTGTCTTTAGTCAGTATTACTTGAACCCTGGCTCTGCCACTTACTTTGCGTGGGACCTCAGGCATGTGCCTCTCTGGGCCTTGACTTCCTCAGGTACAAAATAGACGTTGTGGACAAGATATTCTCAAAAAACCTTTTGAGTGCCAATGCCTGTGATCCCAGCATCTTTTGAACTAATCCAAAGCTTTGATTGCTGCCTAGGAAGGCTGTGCAGCCACAGAGGGTGTCCCCCTGCCTGAAGGCACAGGTAAGCCCTGAGGATGCTGGTCTCAGTGCACTTGCCCACGTTGTCCATGCACCAAGGGGCTGGTGTATGGTCGCATGTGAAGAGGTTCATTCATTGCAGTACTAAAGAAGAACAGTCAGCAGCTTCTGGCTTGAAAAGGTCAATAGGTGTCAGGTGCTAGATGGGGAGCATGCCTCCCTGCCAAGAAAAAAGAGTCACAAGGTCACAGAACAAGGTTGGGCCATCCAGTTAGATGCTTTCCACCAGGAGCCTACCGAGCCAAGCAGGAGGCTGGCCACACTGTGGAGGGAGCCAATGGCATAGAAGCTGCCATCTTGGGAGTGCCAGCCCTGGGATCTAGAGGAAGAGGGGAGGTCAGAGATGGGGAAGCCCAGGTCCTGGCCTTGTAATGAGGGAACACAGCACCTCAGTCCACGTGTTTCCAAGTGCTTCCCTTGTCCAAGCACATTCCTGCTCTGCTCCTCCAAGGGCAGTGATTCTGTATACCCTGGCAGCATCCTCTGGTCCAGGGAGCTTCTGTGCACTCTGAAGTTTCCCATTCAGGAGACTTCAGTGCCCTGAGCCTGCTTTTCCCATCCATCCCCACTCCTGGGGGCTGATGGAGGAGCCACCACTCAATCTTAATGCATTTATTATTCTTTCCCTTGTCCAAGCAGGCAGTTCCAGACCCAGATGGCTGGGTATGGATGGGAATTAAGAGGTCATGGGACTCACTCACCTCATTCTGAAGCTGAAGAAATTGAGGCCCAGAGAGGTGAAGGAACTTGCCTAAGGTGAAGTAGAATATGATCTAGCTGAGACTTGACCGCAGGTCTCTGGCCTCTGAACACAGTTCTCTTCCCCCATGTGCCATCCCTGTCTTGGGGCAGAGCAGTCAGGCATTCTCTCTGGATGAAGATCCAAAAGCCTTGGCCTGAGGTACCATTCTGCCCCCATTGGTGTGCTCTTGGGGCATCTCTTCCATGCCCTGGGCTTGGGCTTCTTCATCTGTACACAGGTGAGGCTGAACCAGATGACTCTGAGAATCTGTGACTTCCCTGATCATCTATAATGGGGGTATGCCTGGAGGAGCTCCAGACATACTGCTGCTTGGCCCTGGGGAGATGTGGGGGAGTAAGGAGTGGTGCATAGACAGACAGACAAAAAGAGACTGAGCTTCGTTAAGAATGAGAGAGAAAGAGAAGAGCACGGTTCATGCTCCAAGTCCAGGTTACTCCCTGGTGGGCCCAGTGACCTCAGACAAACCACTCTCTTTCTATGCTCCATACAGTGAGAGGATTAGGCTGAAAGGGCATTCATGTCATTTTCAAAAATGAATTCTGGGTCCATCTGTTCCTTATCTTCCCTCCCTATCAGCGCAGTTTTAATTGAACACAAAGGATGACTTTTTTTACTGGGAGGTACCAGAGGGCTATGTCTTTAGCCTTATAGACCTGATCTATCACTGAACATCTAGTAGGAGCTTGAAAGCATGGTCCCCACTCTACATCTACCTACAAAGCCCACCTCCCTAGGCTTGTGGGGGACTTCTTTATCACTATCAGCTCTGAGCTTAGCTCATGGCACAGACATATTGGGCTTGGGGGCTCAACCTTCTCCATACAAAGTCCACTTATGAACCTCTTCTCCAGCCTCTGAGCAGGGCTGGGGTAGCATCCAGAGCCTAGAGAGAGTTAACAGGAGCTTCAGAAGGAACTGGGGGAAGGTGGAGCCTCTGGGCATGTCCAGGACACTGGACAGAGCCATTACCAGTAAATCTCTTAGAATGAGTTCAATCAGCCTATGCAATAATTTACCCTAGGAAAACTCAGTGGCTCAAAGGAAGATAAGCTTGTCTGTGGTGGAGGAGAAAAGGCTACTGGAGCCAACAGTCTCATTTCTGCCAGATAACCCCCAGCAGCTGACCCCTTCTCACCCTGTGATCTATGGCCAGCTACATCCTGCCTCGCACCTCCATGCTGGCCTCAAACATAATTCTGTTTTGACAAACAGTGACAGTTGTTCACACTCCAATATTTACGAAAAACATCAATTTCCATAAACCCAGATATTTATGAATTACATTAAAATTCCTGGCTTGCTACGCAGCCAGTAGAATGCTGACCCAGTTAGAGTTCTCCCCAAAGTGCTTTGTTAGGGAATTGAGAAAAGTTTAATATGCAGGGAGTCTGCTTCATCCATCACAGCCCTTTGCAGTGACAGCAGCTGCAAATCTCTGGCCTGGAGCACCCAGCATTCTTACTGCCCCTCAGCTTCATCACTCTGCCACAGCATTTACCTCCCTCTGCTGTTCTTAAGTCATGGTGGCCAACCCCCAGCCCATCCAACTATACTCTTGACCCCATCTGAAGTGATACCTCCAGGCCAAAAGGGTCTCTGGTGTCTGGGACTCACCAAGTCTTCTCTCAGGCTCTTTTTTATTGAATTCCCAAAAGCCCATCTCCAGTTAACCTCTTTTCCCTTGTTAACTAATGGAAAGAGGGCCAGCAGACTGTCTTGATCACATTCCAATATTCCATTCCAACAGCTCAGTCCCCTAACACAAGGGTTTGGACATGGCATGTTCAGATTCCATCAAGTCTATTCAATCTCATTCCAATTTCCTCAAGTCTTCCTTAGGCTGCAGCTCCTGGAGGGGAGGAATCATGTTCTTTGATTGCTGTCTTGAGAAGTAACAAAGATGGGATGTTAATCAATCACTTCTGACCATCATCCCTCCAACCACACTGACATGGATGGAGATGGTCATGGTCATGGTGTTGTGGACACTGATAGTGATGATACTGGTCCTAAGGCTGCCTCCAGCAAGGCAGACATGACGCAGCAAGCTGAGAACTTGGATTCACATCTCACCTTTGGCTTCTTATTGGTTAACTTTGAGAAAGTCACCTAATCTTCCCTTGTTTTTCTCATGTTCAAAAGAAGGATGATTTTGGTAGTATCTTCTAAGTCTAAATCACCATCCAATGATGCTGATTTTCTCACTAGAATGTGAGCTCCTTGAACAAAGGAACTGTTTTTGTCTATCTTTGCACCAAATGCTAGTTAACTGACTGATGGTAATGGTGGCAAGAATGAGACTGTCTTTCTTTGAACCCTCAGTATTTAGAAAAATATATGGCACATAGTAGGTGCTTAGTAAATGTTTATTGACGTGATGATGATGAAGATGATGATGACGATGATAATGAGTAAGAAGAGTAGGAGGATAATGTCGATGACGCTGTTAATGAAGGTGTAGACAGTGACACTGATGATGATGGTGGTGGTCATTGTGTAATTATGGCCATGGGTATGTCTATGATGGTAGCAATGATAGTGTTGATGAAAGAGAAGGGTTTTGTAATAAAGATTTGAGTTTTATTGATGTTCTTTCTCCTGTTGGCCACAATGCTAAGTTGATAGGAATTGAGTTTGTTCTATTACCAGTTGGTCTAGTGACTTAATCTTGATCATACACCTTCCTTCCTCTACATGCTTCCTCTTCCATTAAGTCAACTTACATACACTCTCTCTGCCTTCTCCTTCCCCTGGCAGAGGACTAGAGGACAATAAAGGTCTTTGAGTTCTCCTAAGAAGATTATAATGGGCTCACAGTGAAACAATGTGGCAATATGAAGGACATTTCCACAACTCAATGGATCTATGATCAGAGATGTCTGTACTGAATGAGGGGAATGAATTAGACACCACAGCTCTAGGACATTGTTCAAGCTTCTAAATCTGTAAAGTGCGTCGAAGAGCGTTGTGATTTATGTCACATTAAGCTCCGTTCCCAGCACTAATAGTCCTGCCCACATGTTTTTAATGTGCTACTTAAGCAGATAGTTTACTGACATAAACATCACCATATGAGGTTTCAATTAACATTGATTTTTATGATGAAATAGTGCCCATTGGAAGGGAATGGCGAGACTGCCCAGTGACGATGGATGTGGAGTTGGAGAGCTATTCATTCAATTGCTCCATCAGATCCAAAGTCACTCAGATTACAATAAATGAGCCATCTGCTGGGCGCTCACCTTGGAATGCCTGCCAGATGTGGAAAGCTTTTATGTACCATTCGGTAGCAAATCCAACCTGAACAGAAACTTTCGGAGTGGGATTTGAAAGACCAGAAGCACACCCGGGAGAGGCTTACTTGCAGTATCACAGTATATGGAAGCTAGAAGCTACCTTAACCATTCCCTAGCCCAGCCTCTTTTCTGTGACCCAGAAAGAGATGAGGCTCCAGAGAGCAAGGGCCAAGGCCACACAAATATCAAGGCACTGGTAGAGCTGCAAATGCAACCTAGAGTTTCCAATTCCCAGCCCCTTCTGGAGATACTAAATTCCCATGCCCTTGAATTTTTAGAATGGAAATCTTCCACCCAGGAGCAAATAAAGGGCATCCACCAGTGTGTGTGTGTGTGTGTGTGTGTGTGTGTGTGTGTGTGTGTGTGTGTGTGTGGTGTGGGTGTGTGTGTGTGTGTGTGGGTGTGTGTGTGTTTTAGGATCCTATTGGTAGACACAGGATGGCCACAGGACTGTCCATTCCACCCTGACAGTGTCTCTGAGACAGAAGGTATTTGCATAGCTGAGCAACAACCTTGGAATTAATGTAGCATTTAGGAACCTAATGGGTGAGATGCCCTGTAAAAGGCTCCTGGCTAGCTCTGAACCTGCTCTTTGAAGGACAGCCTTTCTCAAGGGATCATAGGTCAAGTGGCTGGCCCATGCCTTGACTGAGCCCTGGGTAACAACCCAGATGCAGCTTGAGTCCCATGGTAGAAAAATTTGGCACTGCCCTACATCACAGTGTAGCTATAGCAGCCAGAGAAGAGTGAGGCGGGTTGTAAGTAGTACCATTTGTTAAACACTAATGCAAAGAGAGCTGAGTCATGAGCTCCCATTCCAAGAGGGCTTCAGAAAACAGGTTACTATGGAATGGTGAGGATGGTATGGGAGATATGTCCATGGGGCAGGACAGGGATGGGAGCCCCCTCCCTTCTCCCTTCCCCCTTCCCCACTCTTCTTCCCTCTTCTCAAATCAAAACCCACAGACAGACTCAGTTGGACTCCCAGCATACTACCCATTGTGTCACATGCCAAACCCTTCATGCCACTCAGCATTCTCTCAGGGCTAGAGTGACTCATGCACATAGTAGGTGGTCAGCAATGTTTCTGGAATGGAATTGACTCAACCTTTCCCTGTCTTACCCCCATACCCAATCTGCTGATCACACTGTTCCCACCTCCCCATTTCTTCTTCCCTTCATGATTAGAGCTACCTCAAGCTAGGCTTATTACAATAACCTCCCCATTGGCCTTCCTGCCTCTTGCCTCTCCCATCTCCAATCCACCCTCCACTCAACAACACACATTTGACTCCCAAGCTCAGTGGCTCCCTGTTGTCTCTGCAATAAAACACAAACTTTCCAGCCAGGCCTGGGTAGCCTTTTACAATGTAAAGCTGACCTGTTCAGGCTCATTGTACCTTCCAAAGCAGCCTCCCTTTTGGCTCCAGGAGTGAGCACCCCATCTCCAGATCTGAGACTGTGCTCTGACTGGCCCTTTGGCCTCAGAAGGTGCTCTAGCCCCCACTCTGTGGCTCAGAAGCCTCTGTTTCCTTGAAGCCTTCCTCAGGTGCTGCCTTCTCCACAAAACCTCTCCTGGCCTTCCATCCCAGTCACTCATGCTCTCTCCTTACTCAGATGATCTTTAATTCACTTATCTCTTTACATGTTGTACATCCCAGTAAAAGTTCCTTAAGGAGCTTATGCTTTACAAGAAACAATTGAAAACTGTTTTCTTCATAGCCAAAGTGCCCAGTATACTGCCTCGATCCTAGCAGGGACTTAGCCAACAAGCTCCCTTGTTTTCTGTTGTGTTGTGTTGTGTTGTGTTGTGTTAGATTGTGCTGCATTTGAGCAGAAGGCAGCTTGATATGATCATTTAATCAAAAAGCCTTCCTTAAACAGCTGCAATGTGTCAGGAACTGTTGGAGATTGTTTTAGATTTTACTTCATATCCCTAGCCCTCATCAGTGCCTGGCACACAATTAGTGCTTAAATGATTCCTTGCTTTGCCTTGCCTTGCCTTGCCTTGCCTTGATGCCCAGGCCCTCAGACATGGAGGCAGGGGAGGAACACATGTAGAACACTGGAGATGTGGTGGGCTGCACCTTCTGACTGGCATATAGGATGCCCATTCCAAAAGGACCCATACAAGCAGCAGGCCTGTATGATCGTAGGTCAAGAAAACATGTGTGACTCAAGTCCATGCAGAGGAGGCCAGATTTCTGGAACAAAGAATTTGGGGAAGGAGTACCGGAAGAGGCCTCATGGTAGGAATACAGCAAAGGCCACCTGGCCAGATGGCAGAAACTTGGGGTTAACTGGAGAAGTGGATGGAGATCTTGGCATAGAATCAAAGCACAGCTGTGACCAAGGAAGGCACTTACATCGCATCTGCTCCCGTTCTCACTTTCTCAGCCAAAGTGTCTTACTAGAAATTTTAATATTCAAATGATAGAGGGGAACAAACAGGAAAGAGCCTTGGGGCTTGGCTTTGGCTTGGTTTGAGGACAAGAGATGACAAAAACATTGGGAAAAAGATGCTGTGGTATGTGGGAGGTCAGAAGGGAATGTCTGGCATCCTCTGACAGGGCCCTGAGGTGATGGGAGGCCCTGGGATGCTGGCTTTGCCGGAGAGACAGGGAATGGGCAGGTCTCCAAAGATCCTGGGAAAGAGGGAAAGAGCCCAATGGGCCTCCAACAGACCTATATGGGAACAAATCAGGGTCCTCAAGATGGGAGGCCACCTTGCTCAAAGCAGAACAGGAGGGACTGGTTTAAGGCACCCTGAAGAGGCAGGTGCACACATGACCGTGGAGAGATGCCATTTCCAAAGCAGCCATACTCTCTCCAGAGATGAAGGAAGGTTTACATACCCCCAGGAACAATGGTTAGCTTCCATTAGGACCCCATCTGGAGACAAGGCTAATTCACGTGTGCTGAAATGGGATTGTTTTCAGAGCTTAGCAGCAAGAACAAGGTGAAATGCATCTTCAACACAAAGAGAATCACGGGGCAAGAGCCTTCTGGACTTAGAGTCAATGGAGAATGGTTTCTGAGATGGAGCCAGAGGTACAGGGACCCACTCTCTCTGCTGCCATAGGCCCCAAAGGTGATTTTATTGAAATAGCAACACTCCATAAGACTACTGTGGGCAACTGTGCAACCAGTGGGGGAGAGGAGGGTGTATGGGACTGCAAGGCACCCTTAGTTATCATCATCTCCAGAAGGAGGAGCGGATGGCAGCCTAGCACAGAGGGGTCCACTGCACTGAGGAGCCAATAGGCTATCCACATTTACTAAGCACCCACTCTTTGTCAGGCACTGGACTGAATAGTGGGGATGCAAAAAAAAAAAGGATGGTACCTCCCCTCAAGGAGATTACAATCAAATGTCGAAGACAGTAAGAAGATGAAATAAAAAAAACAGAGCATCCCAGGTTGTACTGGCAGCAAACAGATCTCCACCAGGTACCAAGGTCTACATTCTATGAAGAGTTAAATTTGAGCTCACATGGCTTAAAGTCTAACTCTATTGCTGGTTAAAGTCTCTGCCACACACACTCTCACACACACACACACACACACACACAGACACACACAGACACACACACGAGTTACAAGTCCCAATCCCATAGGGGATGAGTAAATAAGAAACATTGAGTGAAAATGCAAACCTCTTGTCTGAGGAGTCTCTCTACCCTGCTTTCTGTCCTTCTCACAGCTGTCAAAGTGAACGCCATAAAGCCTGGGAAGGTTGGACCACTTCCCACTACCACCTGAGAAGCTCTTGCTGTCCAGGTCTGCAAGCAGTTTTCATCTCGTCCTTCAGCTTCCCAAATCATAGTTGTCCAGGAGGGATGCCTTGCTCAGTGGGAATCCACATTCAGGACCACTCAGCATTCTCCAGCTATGAGCATCAATGTACAAAACCTCCGTTATTCACACAAACTCTGAACCTTGGATTCGGAAAAGGCTCTGGGGCAGTGCCTGGAACATAGTAGTTGCTCACCAAATGTTTATTGAGCAGATGACCAGTGAGAAGGGATCCTCAAAACAGCTCGTGCCACTTATCACCCTTGTACTAAGGCCACATGTATCTCAAAGTCCAGTTCACTGGCCTATGGCTTCAAGACTCATTACTTTCCTTTTTTTTAAATCAAGACAGCATTGTTCCTTCTCCATCCCTAAGGTATGCAGTCCATTCATTGAGATCTTTTACAAATAGCTGGCAGCCTCTCCTTAGCCACACCTGCCAATTCCCTCAGGATTCAAGGTTCTAGTTTGTCTGACCAAGGAAACCTCATTTCATCTGGACCAGGTGCTTACTTCCTTTGGGCATCAACTTCTCATTAGCTAACTTTGATTTGTCCTTCGCGGGTCTTTATCCTTGGAAAAGTAAAGCTAAATCACAAGACGAGTGAACAAGGCTGTGTCCCCCTGCTTCAGTTCCTGTACATCCTCCCACCCTGAACACAGAGCCAGCACCTTCCATTGGTCACATTCTTTTTTTCCCAAGATATGTTGTAAAACAAACCAACCTCAAACCTTCAGATTTCACCTCAGCTCCTTAGCTGAACACTGTTGAGATTATTTTTAATAAGACATTGACCTTCTTTGCATTTTCATGGGTCAGTGGATTTCCTGTATGTCCACTTTGGTCTCTATAGGCAGTTTCTGCTTTTCCACCTCACTTCCACCTCATGCTGCCCTTTGTGTGGAGTTTCCAATTATTTCGGGGCTGGCCTGCCCTGCAGAATTTTACTTCATGAGATGTGACCAATTCTGACAAAATCTATGGCACCTCCATTGGAGGAGCCAGTCTACAAGGCAATTCAGAATTAGGCCCCTCAAAGTCATGAAACTGTGCTTCCCGTTTGACCCAGAAATGACTCTATTAAGCATGCAATCTGAAGAGAGCAAACTGAAGGAAAAAGCCAAAACGCCCAAACTTGCTCTTTTTTGGTAGGAGCACCAACAAAAGCACCCTGGAAACTAAAGGTGTGTAAGCACAGTGGCAGCAAGGGTAGCAGCAGCAACAATTACACCAATAACTGACATTTCTGCACACCCACTATGTGCCAGCCCTCTATTAGCGCTTCACCAATATCACCTCATTCGATTGTCAAAATGCTCCTGGGAGGCAGGTACCGTTATGGCCCCATTTTAAAAATAGGGAAACTGAGGGAAACAGCTTGAGTGCCTTGCAGCCAGTGGACATCTAAAGCAGAACTTGAACTCAGGTCTTCCTGACTCCAACTCCAGCACTCACACACTGCACCACCTAGTGGTTTAGCTGACAACAATTTATACGTTGACAACTTTATACTGAAGAACAACTTTGAAAGACTTAAGAATTCTGATCCATGCAATGACCAAGCATGACTCCAGGAGAGTGGTGATGAACCATGATGCCTCCTCCCAAGGAGGTGACAGACTGAAAATGCAAAATGCTTTTTTTTGATGGGGCCAACATGGAGGTTGGTTTTGCTTGACGGTATATTTCTTATTTTCCTTTTTCCCCCCTATTTTGCAACTAGGAGAGGAGGCAGTGGGAGGGAAGAATGATAAATACTTATTAATTGGAAAAATCATCCATAAAATTAAAACTGAATGGAGAGTACACACCAGGAGTGGCCACTGGGCCCCAATGTGCCTGCTGTTTCCACACAAGCAACTGGCTCCTCCCTGTTAGCAGGAATCAGATCTGGAACACAACATGTCCTTGCTCTGTTTTTAAAGGATGAAATTATCATTAACATAAATCGAGACAAGATGAGCTGCTCTGAATTTGGCAGAGTGTGAGAGAGCAGCAGCAGACATCCAGAAAGCTTACAGGGTCACCTTGTAGATCTTCAACTGGGAAGCACCTTGGACAGAGGTCATCTAGACTAATCCCCTCACTTTACAAATAGGGAAACCGAGGCCTGAATAAGCTAAGTGGGTGCCAAAGGTCCCATGAAGAGTAATGGCAGTAATGCCAGAATTCCAACTCTGTCCTTCTTACTCCAAGCTCTGTACTCTTCATCACACTGCTCTCTGAAGCCTGTGCCAGGCTGTCATCTGCCTCCATCCAGGGGCTCAGGGGCACACACCAGTGAAAGCAATCTTTGTCATTATCCATATCTCCCTGTTGGGCACTCTATGGTGCAGACAAACTGGCCTCCTTGTTGTTCCTTACACATGACACTCCATCTCTTGTTTCCATGACTTTGTACTGGCTATTCTCCCAGGCCTAAAACATCTCTCATACCCCTACCCACCCCCCTTAGAATCTCTCATGTAGAGATTCCTAAGGTCATGGGCTTTATAACTGCCTTTCTTTCTTGGATTCTCTCTTCTCTGAGCTTATGGTAACCTTGGCTGCTATTTTTCCTACAATGTAAAATCATTCATAGCAAAACAACATGAATCATTTTCTTCCTCTCTCTTCTTTTTCAATATAATGCCATTTTGATTAGATTTGTAAGACACCAGGCAAATACTGTATTACTAACCCTTGTTGGTGTACTTTCTCCTTAGCTATCAGCCTGGTTTTCCGATATTTCAAGTCACAGTCCAAATATCCAAATTCTAATCTTAGACGCCATATTTCTTGAGTGAAATGGTTACTGACCAAACTTTATTTATCCTGATGTGCCTTTACTTTTGATGGGAATCAATGAGAACCACAGAATTTCTGAACTGGGACAGAACTCAGTGATCATTGTCCTCATTTTCTCCCAGAGAAAGCATCATACCCCAGTGGCTCATTATCACCCAATCTTAGCTTGAGGACATTCAGAAAGGAAGCATTTTTCTTGTTACAATCTACTGTCCATTGGGGAGTGTGGCCGGTGGGGGAAGAAGGGGCTCAAACTATAAGAAAGGTCATGTCACTTCATGCTGAAAATGGCTTCCTGACAATTTCCACCTGTCATTCCAGTGCTGTTCTATGGGGCCACATGCCAGTTTGAAGTACACAATAGCCCTTTGGGTACTTGGAGACAATTCTCGTGTGCCCCTTTAATCTCTTCTCCAGAATCAATTTTCCCTATTCCTGAAGCAATCTTCCAATGGTATGGAATCAAAGCTGTCCATCATGCTGGGTGTTGTCTTCTAGACACTGTCCAGCTTAGTGAAGCCCTTCCTAAAATAAGGCTCCAAGACCTGATCATAATTCTGCTAGGGATGAAGCAAGAAGTTCTGACAAAGTTCCATATGCAGCCTAGATTTGGGGCCACATATTCTCAAGAGTTTAGAGGAAGGATACTTAACATCCCATGGAATCAGCTTCTCCAAAGGAAGTCCATCTAGGAAGATAGGGAATTTTCAAGAATGAAATTCTGAAGACACTAAGATAAAGAATTGCAGTGTGAAGGAAAATATAATACATGGCCAGAAGCACTTCTTCTAGCTGCTACTGCCTGTGATGAGGGCCGAAGATCAGCTGCTACATTCCTTTCAGGCTTTCAGAGTAACTGAGGCATTGAGAGGTATCTTTTCTAATGTTATGAATTCCATCTGCATTTCTAGTGTGTTCCCCCAAGACCATATGTTTATTGTCACATTAGTCAGCCTGTTTCAGGTGCAATAGGGACAATTCAAACATACCCCAAAGTCTTTGACACCCTTTCTCATGAGTATATACAGAGTCCCAGAGAATGTGAGTTCAGTCTTAGAGAGCAAAATTGTGAAGGGGTAACCCATGGCTCCTGGTTGTGGGATGATTTTTTTTTTCTCTCACTTATAAGGAGCTCAAAAAATTCCTCTTAAGCGTGGTGAAATCTTATGGTTCCAGTGCCACCTCTGACAGATCCACTCTCCTACTCACCACATTCTTTCTGACTGTTCACCACCTAGTTTTATACCTCCATACAACACAATTGGTCCCTGCAAACCCCAAGAGCTAGGGAATGTGATGATAAGGACCTCCTCTACTGTTCCCAAGGGAGGAGAGGCATGATCCCATGCTGACACTTAGAAAATCCTAGGGGATCAAAAAAATTAATGGGAACACTAGCTTCAACAAAGTCATGGATTGAAAAAGAAGCCCACAAAAATCAACTGCATTTTAAATAATAATAACAAAATCCAAGAGGAAGTAATTGAAAAGGAAGTTCCATTCAAAAGAACAAGAAAATACGTTAGATATTTGGGGATCGGTATATTCAAGTCCACAAAACACTTGTAAAGATTCAGTTACAAACTATTTCCTGAAGACATAAAGAATAACTCAAATAGTTGGAAGAATATCCATTGCTCGTGGGTGGAATGTGCCAATGTGCCAATGTGACAAATTACCAAAGTTAATTTGTATTTCAGTGCTATGCCAATCAAATGTTACAAAGCTCAGAAAATAATAAAATTTGCAGGTGAGGGCATTGAGGCAGATAGAGGGTAAAGCATTTGCCCAGTTCACAGAGTAAGAGCCTGAGGCAGGAATGAAATTCAGGACTTCCAACCCCTTCACTTGTACCCTTAGCTGCCCTGTGAGGAAGTTCAGTGATGGGGAAAAGTAAATGAATTGTGGTACGTGAGTGGAATGGAATATGGCTATGACGTAAGACATGAGGGATTGGAAGAATAAGGAGAAGCATGAAAAGACTTACAAGAACTGATGCAAAACCACAGCAAAGTAAGCCATCAGGAAACAGCCTCTGTAGCTATTACAACAATTAAAACGGCAGAACAATGGTGGCAAACAGTGCAGGAGGAAGCCTCACAGTGACAGGGGTAAGGTTGGCCCCGAACTGGGCAGCAGAGAGGCTGCCTCCCCTGCATGGTGGTAGCTTGGGGGCGGGACGGGGAGGGAACATTGTCTGTGATGTCAGGGCCTTTATACAATGGGCTGTTGTACAGTCATTTCAGGCATGCTTGACTCTTGATGACCCCACTGGAATTTTCTCGCTAAAGATACTGTACTGCTTGGCCATTTCTTCCCCCAACTCATTCTACAGGTGAGGAAACTGAGGCAAAGTAGTCTAAGTGACTTGCCCAGGGTCACACAGTTAGTTAGTATCTGAAGCCAGATGTGAACTCAAGAAGATGAGTCTTCCTGACTCCAGACCCAGTGCTCTATCCACTGGCTACCCAGCTACTCTTACATAGCTGTACATATACATATGTATATACACACACGTAACTATACATATTCACATATACACATGTATAATTGTGTACTGACTGGTTTTACTGAATTTTTTTGTCTCTTCCTCTTCTGTCCCCTTTTTATTTTTAAAATAATTGTAATTTTTTTTTGTTTTAAAGGCTAGCTCTCTGGAAAGGGACAGGAGAGATGTGGAGTGGGATCTAGATGAAAAACGTGATTGCACAAACATAAATTAAAATCAAACCCCTTGGCACCAGTGCACTGACTCAGGAACTAGTCTGTCCTTGGTCACTGGAGCGCACTTCACGTCATCTGTCCTCGGTTGCTCCACGTCTCCCTCAGCCCCTCTAGAGGACCCTTGCATCCCTCACTGTTTCCATGACCTTTCCTCCATTAGAATGGGCAGAGACTATTTTTCATTTTTGTTTTTGTTTTTCCTTTTCTTTATATGCCCAGCTCTGAGCACAATGCCTGGTATGTAGCAAACAATAAACGCCTTTTCGATAAATTCGAGAAAGTAACCAAGTAGAGGGACAGCTAGGTGGTACAGGGAATAGATCTCTGGACATGGAGTCAGGGAGGCCTAAGTTCAAATCTGACTTTAGACACTTCCTAGCTGTGTGAGCCTGGGTGAGTCACTTAACCCTGTTTTGCCTCAGTTTCCTAATCTATAAAATGAGCTGGAGAAGGAAATGGTAAACCACTCCAGTATTTTTGCCAAGAAAAACACAAATGGGGTCACAGAGAGTCAGAAAGGAGTGAAATAACTCAACCACAACAATAACAAACTAGATATGTGGAACACAAGTCACACAAAGGAAGGAAAGCTCTGAAGAGAAGCCACTGGGAGCTTGAGGGCCATGGAAGCACCTGCTGGAGGCGAGCTTCATTCTGAGTCTTCAGTGAAGACAGGAAAACCAAGAGCAGGAATTTAGGAGAGAACGCTCTCCTGGCATGGGGGACAGCCAGTGCAAAAGCACAGAAATGGGAGAGTATTGGGTGTGTGAGGAATTGCTGAGTGCGCCATGTAGCTCAATTGTAGAGTTGGGGAGGGGAGTAAGATGTAAAGAGACTGAAAAACTAGGAAAGCTCCAGTTCTAACTGGCAAGAGTCCAGAGGAGAAGTGATGGTGTGTTGAAGAGATGCTTGTGGCTGTTTGAGTGCAAAAAAGGGATGGTGTGAGTTGTGGTGTGGAGATGGGATCAATGACCCTTGGCAACTGATTGGATATTGGGTATGAGGAAGATAGAGGTCCCCATTGGAGAACAGTGCTAAGGTGAATGTAGTCTATCCTTGTATATATGCATGCACTAATACAAATATGTACATAAATATAGATGTAAACACAGATGTATAAAGAGATAGAGATGTAAAGATATAAAGATGGTTTATGTCTACATGTATATGTACATATACAAGACACAGAAACTTTCCCCTTAGAGCCAAGGGCTCTTTTTTGATGAATTATCACTTGATATTTC
The DNA here is from genome assembly GCA_028627135.1 of Pseudochirops cupreus. Taxonomy (NCBI): domain Eukaryota; kingdom Metazoa; phylum Chordata; class Mammalia; order Diprotodontia; family Pseudocheiridae; genus Pseudochirops; species Pseudochirops cupreus. The sequence continues at coordinate 1,377,829 of CM053581.1, read as the reverse complement.
TATGCCCCCCTTTTTTTCAGCTAAAGAGAATAGTGGTCACCTTCAGAGGCAGAGAGCTGCATCTTTCAGATGGGGATAGGAAATGGATTTTTCCTATTTCCTGACAAAGGAAACTGGGGCTTCATCCTCTGTGGTGCTACGTCTCAGATTCAATAAAATCCAATTTAACACATATATATTGAACACCAGCTCTGTGAAGGGCTTTTTCTCATTGCTGTTGAGGATGAAAAGATGAGTATGGCAGGGTCCCTTCTCTTATTGACCTTAAAAGAGTATTGTAAGGGAAGAATCATGGACCAGATCAGATACCTCACTCTTTACTGGCAACAGCTGGTTCTGCTGGGATCTGCCTCCTTATAACCACACCCCAACCCCTGATGACTCCTGCTTCTAAACTCTGGGACCAAATGCAATAGTCTGAGCCCTTTCCCACAGGATGCCCTTTTAATAATTGAAGATTAGTATGGTGCCTCATCACCCAAAACATTTATTTTGGATGAATAGCCCTAATTCCTCCAGACAGTTCTCTTATGTCATGGACTCCGGGTCCTTGTCCCCCCTTGGCTGCCCTTTTCTGGATACTCTCCAGTTTATCAATGTCCTTCTTAAATCATCGGGCAACACACTGAACAGTTCTTCAGATGGGGACAGACCGGGACAGAGGCCAGTGGGATTCCCTAGTCCTGGACGCAACCTCTAAAAGTTGCCTAAGATTTCAGAATCTTTTTAGCAGACACAATCCAATAATTACAGAATCCTAGAGTCTACCAATTGGGATGGAACTCAGTGGCTCCACGACCCCACCATTGCCTCTTGCCTCCCCAAAATACCTCCTCCTAATTCTTCTCCATCTGTCAAAGGTAGCACCTTCTTCGCAATCGTGGAGGCTTACAATGGAGTTTTGCACAGCAGACGTAGAGTCAGGAAGACCTGAGTTAAAATTCCACTTGGTACAAACAAATTATTTTACCTCTCTCAGACTCAGTTTCCTCTTCTGCAAAATGGAGGTAATTATAACATGTGTCCCCCAAGGATCGTTCTAGGATCAAATGAGGCAACATTTGTGAGGTGCTTTGCAAACCTTAAAGCACCACAAAAATGCTAGTCTTTACTATTGTTAGTGCTGTAATTTATTATTCTTATCATTGTTTTTCTTATCCATCATCACCCCCCCATATCCAGCACTTGCTGAGTTTGAATAATTTTGCCTCCCCTGTGGCCCCTCCAGCAGCCGGGATGGTGTTCGGGGTTGTTGTCAACAACTTCATCGTTCCTGCCTCGAGTATTGCTAATAGTCTCCTCATGGACAGCAGGGCATGTTGGGTATTTGTCCTTTTGTCAGTGCCTAGAACAGAGCAAAAAAAATATGTAATGAGCTTTCGTTGATTAAGGTATTTTGTGTGACTATATATGAGTGTGTGTGAGTGTGTATGTGAATATGTAAGTGGGAAATCCAGGGGGTGCTAGAGTAGATGGGTGAGGCATAGCCCAGACGCCAATGCCACTGGGTCCAAGAGCATGTGGGCTGGGGGTGAAGACACAGAGAAAGCCCTCCTGAAGGGCCCTGAATGCCAAACAGATGGTTATTATTTTATTCCAGAGGTGATAGGGAGCTACTCTTTCGTCATCTTTGTCGATAAGTTGGGTGTGATCTGGGTCAAATTGTTTTCTATTTTTACTTGCACTTCTCTCCCTTTGATGTCTTGAAACCCTCATTCAGACAGTTGCCAATGCTTTTGAATCATCTTCTTTGAAATGTCCTATGTTTCTTGGAAGATCTTATTTCCCTCCTGATTCTACTGTCCAGCCTTTTGGCCACTTCCCCCAACTTTTATATCATTTACATGCCACAGGATAGGAGACAGGCAATTGTTGTTCCAAATTTTCCATAAAAGAGAAGAAACTGAAAATTTCAAACTCTAAGTCAATAAACCCATCTGATTTCTAGTAAATGTTTAGATCATAAAGAATGGTTTGTGAACATTTAGAAAAGGATACAGTGATTATCGCAACTTGTATGAGTTGACCAAGAACAGGTTATGGGGTATTAACTTTATTTCCTTTTAAAGAAATCTTATTTTACTGATATATCAGGGACTGCCACAGATCCAATGTTCATTGATGGCAACACAGCACTTGGCAAAGTCATGGATAAGGTAAAGAGAGGCAGGCTCAAAGGTCAGACAGTCAGGGGAATTTGGAGCTACTTGAAGGAGAATGCACAAAGAGTAGTCAGTAAAGGGCCAATGTCAATTTAGAGTAGGTGTCAAAGGATGTGCATAGAAATGTAGTTTTGGCCCTTCACCATTTTCTTAATGGTTTAGGTGAAAGCTAACATATTAGACTAATTGGTTTTGCAAAAGACACAAAAGTAGAGCTGCAGCTTATATGAAAGACTCAAGAATTCATTTCCAAAATGATATTTATGGCCTAGAACTATGGTCTAAATTTAATTCAATGTGATTTAGAGTGGACAAATAACAAGCGCTGCTCCAGTTCCAGAAATCCACTTTGCAAATGGAGAGCAAGGAAGCATGGCTAGACAACCATTAGATTGAAGAGATTGGAGTGTTTGAGGACAAGAAGGTTCAAAGGTCAATGTAACCTGGCAGAGTAGGCAGACAGATAGAAATACCACTATGATCTGAGAATGCAGAGGGAGAGCCCGTGTCAGGGATGAGTAGATAATTTCATTGTTGTTTTACCAGCATTGTTGTTGCTGTATACATGGTTCTCCAAGTTCTACTCACTCACTCTGCATCAGTTCATTCAAGTCTTCACAGGTTTCTCTGAAAACATTCCCTTCACCACTTCTTCATTATGAATATCACAATAACATTCAGCAACATACATTTATCATAACTTGTTCACCCAGCCCCTAACTGCTGGGCAGCCCCTCAGTCCCCACTTTTTCCCCCACCACAGAGCTGATCCCAATATTTCTGTACATAGCAGACTGTCGGCTGGGGTCTGGTCATCACAGGCGTTTTGTATTCTCTTGTGGGTGCCATATTTTAGGAAGGACAGACATTGACCAGCTGGAGCACATCCTTGGGAGGGTGGCTAGGATTGGGAACACCCTGGAGACCATTTTATAGAGAACTACAGATTGCCTGAATGAACTAGGGCTACTTAGCCTGAAAGAGTAGATGGGCGAGGCAGGGAAAAAAGAGATTTTTAAGTCTTTTAAAAGCTGTCATACCAAAAAAAAAAAAAAGGTGATGATTGTACTGGTTTTGCTTGGCCCTGGAGGGCAAACATGCAAAAATCAAGTCAGAAAGAGGTAGAGCTTGGCTTGGAATGAAAATTTGCTGAGCAATTAGGGCTACTACTGAATTTGAATGGGCTGTCTCAAATGGTAGTGAATTGCTGGTTATGGGAGGTATTCAACTGGAGCCCAGAAAACTACTTGTTGGAATATTATAGTGGCAAATCTTGGTCTGTTAGAGGTTGGGCTAGGTGACTTCTGAGGCCCCTCCTACCACTCTGCTTCTGAATTTCTGTATTATTGGAAAGTCATTTCACCAAAGTCACTAAATTTATGAGTGTCAGATCCAAGGCTATTTCTCAGATGTCTTCCCTTCTTACTGGGTGCTCCTACCACTAAACCACACACCTCTTCCTTTCTCATGCCCACCAGTAGCAGATCAGTTAGCATCATAGATTCCACACGGGCTCAGATTCCCACCTCCTACAACCTTCCACTCCCAAGCCAGCACTGGTTTTCTCCAGTCCTCTGTGCCTGGCACCATCCTTTGGCTCACCTAAAATCACTGGAGAAAACTAGCCTCTTTGGGGAATCAGCCCAAGGGCGTCCAGGCACGCAAGGACCATTTTTCATCATTTGCTGCCTATGGAACAAATCGGTGCCAGGCTGTTCATTTCCACTCACTCGCTTACTTAATAAATCACAGCACTGATAGGATTTTCAACTTCCAGAAAAAGAGCTCAGATTCTCTGAGAAAATTATCACTTGATGATTTAAGCCCAGAGTGAAAAAGACACTCTCCCAGTGCAGGGGAGTCAGGCCCATGAAGCAGATCAATTGTGTGAATGCCATCAGCTGGGGCCCCAGCCTCCAGATGGAAGGGCATCTTCACCCAGACTCTTCTGAGAAAAGCCCAAGCTGAGCCTGGGGGATGAGGGTTTGAATCCTCCCTTTGTGACACTGGCCAAGGGAGGCTCCCAAGTTTGTCCATATCTGTAGGTGATTCACTTATAATACTTATCTGTAGAATTGTTGTATATGGCCCATATTCCCTTATAGCCCAGAGGACTAATGGATCACCTCATAGAGCTCTGTCTAAACTAAGAAAAGGTCTGAGAATGCCACTGGAGACTTCCCCCTCCCCCCAACCCAGGAAAGCAGTCTTGCCCATGTCTGCTCATCTCATGACCTGGGACACTTGGACCCAGGCAGACATCTCAGAGAAATCTCAGATTTCCAATTCCAGTTGCCATCCCTTACCCAGCTACCATGTTGTGACCCTGAGAGAAGCCACAGACACAAACACAGAACTGAAGCAGGGTCAAAAAGCAGTAAGAATGATTCTGCTTTTGAAAGACGGTTCTGCCACTGAGCAGCCCTCTGACTCTGGCCAAGTCACTGCATGGACTTAAGCCTCAGTTTTACCATCTGTTAAAATAAAGCTATCACTCTATCTTACTCAGTGTGAAAACACTGGCCTGGAACCCCAGTGCACTGGACACTTTCATTCTGGGCTAAGGTTGATTCTGTACTTAGGGAGTCATCTGAGCAGGAAACTCATGGTATGACAACTCCCTGAGCCTACAAAAATGGGCAGCTCTCCTGTAACTTGAAGCCTTGGGGGCCACGGAGCACTTAAGGACTGAAATAGTCTGTCTAGGGTCAACACAGTCAGTATGTGACAGAGGAAGGGTACTTCAGTCTCCCCGAGTCTGAGGCCAGCCTTCTCTGTACTCCAAAAGGCTCTTCAAAACTGAGATGAGGGCAGGGAGATAGTACTGTGCTGTGATGAGCTAAGGAGCAGCATATCCAGGGTAACAGCAGTTCATAGGGACCTCAGGGATTGCTAGTCCAATCCAGACCTTTGGGGGTGGGGACAATCAGAGAGAGAGAGAGAGACAGAGAGAGAGAGAGACAGATACAGAGAGAGACAGAGAGAGACAGAGAGAGAGAAGAAAGAAAAGGAGCAAAGAAGGAAAGGAAGGGAAGAAAAGGAAGGAAGAAAGGAAGGAAAGAAGGACGGAAGGAAGGAAGGAAAGAAGGAAGGAAGGAAGGAAGGAAGGAAGGAAGGAGGGAGGGAGGGAAGGAGGAAGAAAGGGAGGGAAGAAGGTAGAAGAGAAAAAATAAAAGAAAAAGGAGGGAGGAAGGAAGATAGAAGGGAAGAAAGGAAAGAAAGAAGAGAAGGATAGAAGTAAGAGAAGGAAAGAAAGAAGGGGAAGAAAAGGAAGAAGGAAAGAAAAAAGGAAGGAAGGAAAGAAAAAAGGGAGGGGGAAGGAAGTAAGGAGGGAAGGAAGTAAGGAGGGAAGGAAGGAGGGAGGGAGGGAAGGAGAGAGGGAAGAAGGAAGGGAAGAAGGAATCCCCATGACAACTTCCCTGATGAGCAATCATCCAACCTGTTCTTGGAAGCTGGCAATGACAGGGAGCTCACTATCTCACAGGTAGCTCATTCCATGCTCTAATTCCTAGGAAGACCCTGAGTCTAAATTGCCTCTTTGCAGTTTCTGTCCATTGCTCCCAGCATCACCTTCTGGCATCAAACAGAACAAGTCTGTCTTCTTCTTCTCATCTGTGTAATCTCCTTTCAATTCCTGGAAGGCAGCTCTCATGTCTTCCGCCCCTATAATGTCTTCCCCAGGCTAAACAAGTCCTGTTCCTGCACTTGGTCCCCACGTGGCATGGACACCAGGCCCTGCCCCATCCTCATAACCTCCACCAGTGGGGATAGGAGTTCACCCAGAGAAGCACATTTGTTTATGCTGGAAGAGGAGAAAAGGATACTCATAGCGTGGGAACCTTGAAAGCAGGGAGAATTAGCATGGGCTGCCTGGCATGATTGCTATGGGCTGGGCCTGTAGAACTTCAGGCCTTTCCTCAAATCCCAGCCTCATAAATGAAGAACCATTGAGCAAAGTCCTCAGGGAACTTCAAGCACCACAAACAAGGGATTTTGTGATTCTGTGATTTTGATGAAATGGGGATTAGTCAAATCTTTCCAATGAAATTTAATGGCTCTTTGCCTCCCACTGATTGGTGGGGTCAGAAGACTTCAGCATGAATCCCAGCTCTGCTCTTTGCTACCCATGTGACCTCGTATAGGTCAACCAGCCCCAGAATGCAGACCACACCCAGACCTCCTGACTCTAAACCCAATGCTATTTCTACTACAACTGTAAGGGTTCCACCTCATGAAACGAAAACTATAAATTTCTGCCAACTTGTAGCATTGCTCCATGAAACCAGAAGGGATGTCCAAGGCACTGTCATTCACAGCTCATCGTGTCTTTGGCACATTAGCCTGAAAGTGGTCTTCAGCCATGGAAGGGACTCACCCTTGGGTATACGATATGTCACACCAGCACTAACAGGGTGGGGCTCTCCAGGCATGTCCAATCAATCCCTTAGCACATGGTGGGCACTGGGTCATCACTAAACACGCCCATACATTTAGAAAGCCCAGCATAACAAGATAGCTCTGAGGTTATGTTCTATATAGGGATTGTCTAGGATAAAAGGACACTTGGGCCTAGCAATGTCACTGCTATTATGACCATGAAGAGAGGAATCATTTCTTTGTAGAGCATGTCTGCTTCTGTTAACCTTTGGGGACTGTGGCATCAAATCTTCAGAATCAATTAGAGCTAATCCAGGGCATGAGAGTTGAGTTTGCTTTGCTTTTCTATTCTCCCATCAGTAACTAAGGGCTGGGCATGGATACCAATGTTAATGTGAAATATTCCATTTAAAGAGAAAAACACTTTACTAGCTGGCATCATTACTCAGTTCAAATACATTCCTGGAGAAGTCACTAATCCATGCTGCTACATGGGATGAGAACTACCAACGAGCAGGATGAACAGACAAGTATCAGGAAGCCTGGAAGACCCAGGCCCAAATATGGGTGATGTAAGCCTTGGCCCAGTGTGGCACCATAAATTTCTTTGCCACATTCTACCAAGGATAAATTGCCTTATAGGTGTGGACATCTCTCCTTGGGGAAATCACTTAATGATTTCATGACAATATACATTCTGCTATTGAAGAACTCTGAATGCCTAGGTGACATGATAATTCTTTTGGAAGGCAGATTTTAAGGTTCAAAATAAATTTTTGCTGGTACATTGGAAGCCTAGCAAATTGGAAAGAAGGTGGCATCCTTGGTAGAAATAGGGATGTTTGGAAGAGGGGTGGTTTTAAGGGAAAAGGTAATGAGCTCTGTTTTGGATATAGTGAATTTACTATGTCTATGGAACATCCAGTAGAGATGTTCAGTAGGAAAGTGGAATTTGCGGTACTGAACTCTAGACTGAAATATGGCTTGGATATGTGGAGTTTTGATTCATCTGTCCAGAAATGGTCATTGAACCAGTGGATGCTATTGAGATCACTGAGAAGATATAGAAGAAAAGAGAACATAAGGCAGAGCCCTGAGCAAAAGTTGACTTAGGTGTTGGGACGTTGATAATGGCTTCTCAGAGAGGTCTGAGAAATGGTGAAGAAAAGGAGAAAACCAGGAGAGTACAATTTTCTGATAGTTGAGGGGTCAGAGAATGTGGAAGAGGAAGGGAGGAGGAGGGAGGAGGGGGAGGGGGAGGAAGTGGTGGTGAAATGTGCCAAAGTGTGGTGAGGTCTAGATGAATCAGGACTGAGAAAAAGATTTTAGCAGCTAAGAGATTACTGCCAACCTTGAAGAACACAGTTCCATGAAGTGGTGGGACTGAGAGCCACGTTGCATGGGACTGAGCATTGAGTGGGTGGTGAGGCAGTGGAAATAATGAGTGAAGGACAACTTTCCAAGGATGATGGCTAGAGAAGAGAGGAGAGATATTGGGAAAGAGTATCAGAGGGTGGCAGGGTTGGCTAAAGGTGTTCTTCAGGACCAAGGAGACCTAGGAGCATTTGCATGCATGAGAGAAGGAAAAAGAGGAGGAGGAGAAGGAGGAGGAAGGAGGAAGAGGATAAGAAGGAGATGGAGGAGGAAGTTCATGACAGAAGATATCCATTTTCTTGTTAAAACTAAAGTTCTTTTTTTTTTAGGTTTTCATTGTGTTTTTTAGTATGTCAGATCATTATGGATATTTTCCTATCACAAACTATAGCTTTCATGATCTATATAATTTCTTTCATTTTTTTTCTTAGTTTTTATTTTCTCCCCATCTTTCCCCTACCCACCACCCCAAAACACCCATCCTATTGTATAACCCCTCCCCCAGTCTATTCTCTCCTATGTCACTTTCCGGTAGGGCAGGATGGATCTCCCTATGACAGTGCCTGTGTATCTTAAGTTCCAGTTGGATGTAGTTAATAATATTAATAATGATAATTGTGTGTGTGTATATATATATATATATATACATATATATATATATATACATATATATTTTTAACATTTGATTGTAGAACTTTAAATTCTAGATTCTTTCTCTTCCTCCCTCATCACCCACTCCAAGTGGAAGGACAAGCAATCAAATACAGGCTGTACATGTGTAATTACACAGAACCTCACCACAATGGGCATATTGTGAGAGACTGATTATATGTCTCTCCTTCCTATCCTGCGCCCCCTTGTTCTATTCTCTACCCTGTCCCTGTCCCTTTACAGAAGTGTGTACTTCCTTCAACCCTCCTCCCCACCTTGCCCTCCCCTCCATCATCCCACCTCTCATCTGCATCCCCCCTACTCTCCTGTGTGGCAAGATACCCAGTTTAGAGTTTATGTCATTCCTTCCCTAAGCCAAAGTCAGTGAGAGTAAGGTTGATTCTTTCCCTTTTGCCTTCCTGTTCTTCCCCTCCATTGTAACAATTATCCTTTGCCTCTTCTATGAGATGATTAACCGCATTCTGTCTCTCCCTGTCTCCTCTCATTCAAATCTTCTCCCACCTC